>JAGRRF010012887.1:27817803-27837121 GCA_019097615.1 Morone chrysops
TGCATTTAATCTCACAAACTGAACGTGTTGCATGAGATACATGTGCAGTTTGACTGTCAGTGGAGGAGCAGAGCATTTATATGCAGGCTCTGTTCATGAGGACAATGAAGTCTACTGGTGGTGTGGGCTGCGGAGAGTCACTCAGTGACCAGGAGAGGGCATCTCAAGTCCTGAAACCAGCACCAATGAGCTCAGTATAATCCTCCACCAACATCATTCCTGTTGCTATACAACTGATTTATTCTTGATGCCACGGTCAACGGGTCTGATCCACAGCAGACTGCGCCTTTTCCCTCCGCTGTCCACAGCTGAATCCGGATACATCCAACTTGTCGGCTTTGGGCCACAGTTTGGGGTTTTTTTTCCTCTCAAATTTCTGGACTTGGTCGGTTTTCCTGCGTCTTTTCTGCCACTTAACCCAGATTGAACAACTGTCGACTCGGTGTTTATGATGTATTTTATAGCCTCCCAAAGACGCGCTCTGCTCACTGTCATCCTCCCGAGACTACAGGCTTGAGCGTGTCCATTCAAGGGCTTTGTAAGGTGGGAGAGAAATATGCATTATCAGGCTGATGTTGTGCGGTAACAGAGGCAGAGAGAGGTTGGTGCACACCTTCTGGAGCTACTCAAATCTCCGACAGGTGTGCGGCCGTGCGCAAAGCGGGTCTGGCTGCGGCGCAAAGTGCGTATATTCTCCGTGAAGACGGGCGTCCTGGGTGCGTGTCCAACTATTTGGACCAAACGCCGAGTGCGTCTAACATGTGGACCGGCAACAGAGAGCCCTGAAACATGAGGAGAAGCCGACACCGCGCAAATATGGGTAGGTACACTGTTCCGCAAGCTACTTGTGGTCTGCAATTCTGCGCAAAGTCTTTAGTGGTTTGCCTTTATTTCACTTAAAGCTGATGTTGCTGGTGTCTTCGCCCCCCCCTGCGGTTTATGAGTGATGACTGCAGGCTTCAGGATCTGAAGATGGTTTTTTCTCTCTCAACAACTATTTGACGGATAATGCCTGATGCATGTAGTGATCAATCACCTTTCCAGTGTCTCAAGAACATGACTTTGGCTGTGATAATGAATGTAAGTGTGTGATAGATGTGCCATGACCACAGGGATGTAAACGAAATAGGCTGCGAACAACCTCCTGTGTTGGCAAATGAAGAACAGTGTGGGTGACACTGTTTGGTTCCCGATTCAGTTTCATTTCTGTTATTATTTATTCTGCTGTACACTGTGTGTATTTGTCTTCATTTCTACATGTTTTATGCTCTTAAGTCTTCACTTTTCTGTGTCTGCAGGACTTTTCGTGCTTTTCAGATGGCTTGTGTTCACAGTGGTGGTGCCAGTCTGGCTGCTTGCTGCTCCGAGCGGCATCCGTGAGCGTCCCTGCCCCCAGAGCTGTAGATGTGATGGGAAAATAATATACTGCGAATCCAATGCTTTCCGCGACGTGCCAAGCAATGTGTCTGTAGGCACGCAGGGCCTCTCCCTGCGTTACAACAGCCTGGCCAACCTCAGAGCCCACCAGTTCGCAGGACTGAGTCAACTCGTGTGGCTCTACCTCGACCACAATTACATCAACGCTGTGGACGGCCAGGCTTTCCACGGGATACGGAGGCTCAAAGAACTGATCCTCAGCTCCAATAAGATCACACAGCTGAAAAACAATACTTTCCACGATGTTCCCAATCTGCGTAATCTTGACCTTTCCTACAATAAGCTGCAGTTTCTCCAGCCGAATCAGTTCCTGGGTCTACGGAAACTCCTCAGTTTACACTTGAGGTCAAACTCCTTGAAAACAGTCCCAATGCGAGTTTTCCTCGACTGTCGCAACCTGGAGTTTCTCGATATTGGCTACAACAGGCTACGGAGCCTCACACGTAACGCCTTTGCGGGACTCCTTAAGCTTATTGAGCTTCACCTGGAGCACAACCAGTTCTCAAAGATAAACTTTGCTCATTTCCCCCGTCTGACCAACCTGAGGGCGCTCTATCTGCAGTGGAACCGTATCAAACTGCTGACCCAGGGCCTGCCGTGGATGTGGACTTCCTTGCAAAAGCTGGACCTCTCGGGAAATGAGCTCCAGGTGCTGGACCCGAGTACCTTTCAATGCCTCCCCAACCTGCAGACTCTTAACCTGGACTCCAACAAGCTCAGCAATGTGTCCCAGCAGACGGTGGAGGCTTGGATCTCCCTCACCACCATCAGTCTGGCAGGTAATCTGTGGTTCTGTAACCCCAACATATGTCCTCTGGTGGCCTGGCTGCAGGCCTTTAAGGGCAACAAGGAGTCCACTATGATTTGTGCCGGCCCGAAGGAGGCACAAGGAGAGAAGGTGACTGATGTGGTGGAGACTTATAACATCTGTAGAGCAACACCCACCCCCATCCCCTCAACGACATCGCCCCTCACTCCCGCGTTTCATCCCGAGCTGCAGCCTCTTCCCACACAGCCCGTGGTGGATAAGAAGCTAATCTGGAACAGGACAGTCTCCCCTACTCCTTCCGAGGCCTCCCCCACCATCCCCCTGCCCGACACTGAGTATGTGTCCTTCCACAAGATCATAGCCGGTAGCGTGGCCCTCCTCTTATCTGTGGCTATAATTCTACTGGTTATCTACGTCTCATGGAAGCGCTATCCCAGCAGCATCAAGCAGCTTCAGCAGCGCTCGGCAGTTAAAAAACGTCAGAAAAAGGCACGGGAGACTGAGCGCTCCCTTAATTCACCGCTGCAAGAGTACTATGTGGACTACAAGCCTTCACACTCAGAGACTATGGATGTGCTGGTTAATGGGACAGGACCTTACACATACACCATCTCAGGCTCCAGGGAATGCGAGGTATGACCGTTGCCCTCCAAAAATCCATTTCCACTGCGAGGCATGAGAGGTAAATTTTCTAACAATCTGCGGAGAAAAATACTTTGTGTTTTTTTCTCCTCTGCTATGTTCTGGGATAAGGAAGTAAAGGTCGGTGCATGGTGACTTGTTCTGCAATATGCTGGGTTTGTTCAGTTCCATATGATTACCCAGCTGTTGTCCTGAATCATGCAGTTTTATTGCTAAAATATGATTCCCATTAGCCGAAACTGCAGTGGCAGCTCCCTTTTCCCGGATAACTTGCATACAGTAAGATGCACGATAAACAAAGTGGGGGCTCATCTTTCATCCCTGACATAAAAGAGCTCATTGATGAATCTGTGTATTAACAGCCAGTCTGTTATTTATTCACAAATGGCTTGCTGTCCAGAACAGGATGATAAAAATGTATTGGATCAAGTCACTGTGCAGGTGGTCCTCTCCTATCCTGTGCGTTTGCTACAACAGCTGTAGTGGCAAACACACCAGTCGTGTGAGTTTTCATATTTGTTTGTTGCTGTTATCAATGTTAATATTTGCACTCACACCAGCTGATGTTCTCCCTTTTCTGCCTCTAGCAATCGTGTACTTAAGATTTTACTCATTTGTTTTTTAAAATCTTAAAGTTCAAACAGTCACCGCAGGCTGGAGAACACTAAAGGCCTGCAGCCATATAAAAGATAAATTACGCTTTTGGGCTCAATTTCTGTCTGGCTTTTGTGTACTGCTGCAGTAACAAACTGCATTATGCTCACTGTAAAACCCACAGCATATCTTATTAAAACAAGTAAGTTGACACAACTTAATCCTCTAATAAGTGTTCAATCACACATTGCCATTAAACGTTTTTCAGTTTATTTAAATCATCAGATTTAATCATCAAATATGCATTCAGATAATTCTTAATGGTCCCCCAAAGTGTAAAGTCACCTAAAGATAAGCAGGCCATTGTTAACAACTTAATTACAGCAGTAACAATTGGATTAATTGCCTACCATTTTGATCATTGATTAATTGTAAATGCTTTGACAGGTAATGTCATAATTTGCTTTAGTGGAGGACGTAATTCAGTGGTAATATTACCATAAATTCTGTACTGAGTAATGCTGCATACTGTAACACATCAATTAAAAGCAGGGTCCTAATTAGAAGCAGGGTCTACTTTACTAGCCTCTCCATGTGGCTCTATGTTTTTACAAATAAAAGCAGGTATCAATTATTTAATATACATTCTTTGGATGTATAAAATCTCTTAAAGCTTGAGCGAGTTTTAAGATGCTTAGATTACCTACAAATATAAATGTTTAAACTTCTGTCTCCACAATTCAATCTGTGAATGTCACAAAAAACCACAAGCACCAAAGTATCAAATGATCAAATTAATAATTTGTCATTAATATGTGATTCAAAAGCCTGTGTTTTAGTAAGTAATATTCATACTGGTTTAAATAAACAATCTGATAATATTTCCAAAAAGGAATGAAAGAGTTCAGTGATTAAAATGGTTTTTGAGCTATGAACTGAATTATATGACTATACTGCCATAAAACATGTCGTTGCTGCTTTTAAAATTTACATTATTAACAAATGTATTAAAATCTGTTCCCCCACAGACACACACACACACACACACCAGAGTTGGCCTCTCTGAGCCATTAGCTTAGCTCCAACATGGGTACCACACAGAAGCTTCTATAGACGCCCATGAATGTGCTTCTAGTGACTGTAAAAGCTCCAGTGGACTCTCCCACTGCTGTGGTCAGTCTGTCAATCACTGCGATCGAGTCACTGTCCTTTGCAGTTCTTTGATGTATTTTTATGGAGGGAGCTAGAAGGACAGAAGGGTGTAGTTACACTTTCTTGGAAGTTTTACAGAGTGTAATATATTTACTACTTTTAAGTTCAGTTAACTGAAGAGAATTGGTACCATTAGCTTAATTTATCAAGTTACAATAAATACTTGTTACATGTACTCAAATTGAATATTTCTTTCATTTATTTTTAAATTGTTTGAGGTAACCGTTTGCCTTATTAACTCCCAACAGTTTGAGTTGAGCTGACTCATCAGGTTTTACAGTGTATTATCTCTATTGGGCTTCAAGAAGTGAAACTTTCAAAAGAGTTTAAATTCCTTCACACGCCTGAGTCTGACCCGCTGTACGGCGCAGAGGGATTGAGACAGAAGGACTAATCAGTTTGCTCATGCTTGATTAGGCAGATTTTTTTGGTGCCTTTTTTCCCTCCTTAATGCCATGCATCCATCTTCCTTTGTCCACCAGCTTTTTTCCCCCCATTTGGCAGTATGGTTAAGTGTGATTAACAGGACATGTTGTTGTCGTGTCACAGGAAACTTAGCTGCACCTTTTGTCGGACTGAGCAGACATGCAGCGAAGTACAGGAGACATCTTTCTTCTCCATTGTGCCTGTCAGCTCAGCTCAGAGACAAAGTTTTATCTCAAACTGCCACACAGCTCATTTCCTATATTCCACGTGGAGCCTATAAATCATTTGATAAGTTTTAAGTCAGTGGATTGTGCTGCAGCGCCTCTCACACTCTTGTGGCGTCCTTTTCACTGGAGTCACCGGAGAGGCCGGCGCAAATACGTTTCATTGTTTTCAGTAATGTCACATGCCACGATGGTACACAGGTAGCTAAATCAGCCCTTTGTCAGATTATCTGCAGCAGAGCATTTCTCAAACGCGAGAGAAGCTTGAGGTGAGATGGTCGGCTTATCAATCTTGTAGCTTTCATGTGAGAATGTGGCATGGGAGCATTAAATGGCAGACCTAATGGGGCTTCTGCTAGCTAGAATAACTAATAGCCCATCAGAGGTAAGGAACCGAGACTTCCCTCAGCTTTGTTATTCCATGCCCTCTACAGCTCAAGGGAGCAGCCTCAGTAGTTAAAAATGTGATGGGATTTTTTTTTCCTCTGTGTGTGTGTTGACACTTTGAACATCGGCTGCGTTATTCAATCTGATACAGTATCGTGTTTATTAGTAACTTGTGTCAGGATTGATTGTAGGTTGCAGTACAAGAAGCCCATGCTGTGCAGCCATGGTGTGTAGCACCGTTTGCATCACAATACAGGCAATGCAGCACAATCTCCCCTGATATATGAGGAGCCATTTCAGTTTTATTGAATGGCACACAGTGGAGAGTGTCAGGAAAGAGATTTATCCGCTCCGGGGTTCAAACCCACAGCCAGAGGCATACTGTAAGTGTCCCAACCCAGTGAGCCCCCTGTACATTATTTTAGCTAGCGAGCACTTAAGCTATTAGCTGCTTTTTCAATTAGAAGAAAGAGCTTTGTAATTGAAGCCTGTTATCTTCTGCACATGCCCAGACTTGGAGTAAATTTGTTTCTATAGATTTCCTCCAGCACAGCTCAGCAGGTCGGCTCCGACGCTGCAAACCGACCTGGGCGAGTGTGAATGCTTTGAACTGCGCGGTTCCACGCTCTTCCTGTGGCACATTATTAAGAAAAGGCCCTCTCTCCATCGTATGCCATCCACTTCTGTGCTCACAGTGCAGCTGCAGCTGTTGCTGTCCACCCACAGATCATCCCCCCCTGCAAAGTTAGTTCAGAAAAAAAAGGTGAAAAATCCCAGCGTCACAGCCAAAGGCGGTTCTTGTACTTGGGCAGAATTTACAAGCATTAATAAGGTGGAGGAGATCCTGCTCGCAGATAATTAAAGTGGGCTGTGAGCGGGCAGATGAAGTGAGGAGAAGGGAAGGTGTGCCACTGCTGGTGCATCTAATTGACTGATACAAATGCTTGTCCAAAAGACTAGACTAAAAATAATTACAATTTTCAACTAAACTCATTTTTCAAGCTGACAGGGTCAGAAGCGTTGTAATGTTAACACTCTGATGAGCAACCTAGTTTTTAAAGTAACAATTTAGGCCAGCACCAGCCTTAATCATGTAGTAAGTTGTTTTCATTTTCTCTGTACTCGCACTCAGAAATGTGGCACCCTGTGCGCCCCTCCTGGTTATATTAAAAACTAATGGCTCCTATGGATCCAATCAGTGTTTGTCTGGGACGAAGTCCTGCAGCTGTGGGCACATTTTATTCAACAAACATTTGTTTAATTTTTAGGCTCCAGAATATGAGCTCCGTTTTTAAAATGTCAGGAATGAGAAATAAAGATGAGGAGTGATGAAAATACACTGCCCCGGACTGCCAGTGTGGCAGCTTGCATTTCATCTGTGTGTAAATGCACAGAAGGCAAGTTTCCAATATGTGAAGTCTTCAATATTTGCTGTTCACTTGCCAAGGAAAGGTTAGCCACATGAGTAAAGTAGCCTCTAAAAAAAAAAAATTCTTTTTTTTAACACGTTAATATGTATGCTGTGGGGCAGCACGAGGGCTGCACAAAATGGTAAAAACAGCATATTGCGATTATTTTTACAGATATTATTATAAGATTAAATTTAATGGGAATGATCATTTAATTTTTACTGGGAAGAAAAACTAAACTAAATCACGATGATATGACTTTTGTTTGGATTTGTGCCCAACAGACATGTTTGCTTAAAGGACCAGTGTGTAGGATTTAGTGGCATCTAGCGGTAAAGTTGCATATTCCAACTAACTACTGGCTTCTTTATTTGATGAACTGGGAATGAGAAACTATGTTGGCTGTGAAAAACACAGAAGGTTTGGTTTGTCTATTCTGGGCTACTGTAGAAACATGGTGGAATCCGCCACTGCTTCCTCTGCAGATAAAAACGTCTCATTCTAAGGTAACGAAAACACAAAGATTCCTATAGTCAAGTGACTATACATTAATTAAAACACAACATATGAATATTGACATATGTTGACTGACAATAGATCGTCCTAAATGTTACACAAAATAATCTGGAGGTCAAGAGTTCATCAGTGGAGCACAACAGTACCTCATTATTACACTGTTTTGCCCGACATTTGATTATCAAGCAAAGTCCTAGACAGCACACATTTAGGATAAGACAACTACAGTTGTGTGATTGGACAAATATATCGGCTGTCCATTGTTAGCGGCAGCTTTGCATTGCAGTTCTGCTGTGGCTCAGAGGAAGAGCGGGTCGTCCACTAATCGGAAGTTTGTTGGTTCGATCCCGTCTCCTCATGCCACATGTCCAAGTATCCTTGAGCAAGATGCTGAACCTGTAATTGCTCCCGATGCTATGCATCGGTGTGTGAATGTGTATGAATGAGTTAGTTTCCGTTCGATGGACTTTGCCATCACTGAGTGAATGTGTGTGAAAGGGTGAATGTGGCACGTAGTGGTAAAAGCGCTGTGAGTGGCCGGAAGACTAGAAAGGCCCTATACAAGTACAGGTCCATTTACCATTTACCATTTTTGTTTTCTTTGGGCAATTTTGTCATTTTATTTAGCTAATTTAATGGTCTGAAGAACGAGAGCCGCTGCTCAGTACACGAGTGAGAGGAAAAACAGCTGTAGAGTCAGAATATTGTCACATCTAACTGCAGTGAATTAATTTAATTTATTTCAGCTAGGGCTGCACAATATGGTAAAAACATCACAGTGTGATTATTTTGAAAGATATTGTTATGCAATATACATATTGCACTGAAAAGAAAAACTATTAAAGTCATAATTATGTGACATTTTCTTGGGTTTGTAACAAACATGTTTTCTTACTTCTGGAGAACAAGAATGGTAGACCAGGACATCTCTGCAGCACTACAGTCCTTCATTGTGATGCTGTTTGTCACACATTTTAGCTTTATCAAACAACTGCAGCTTCTGCGATTTGCATATTGCATTTGGCCATATTGCAATTTCGATAATATTTCCATTAATTGTGGAGCCCTTTAACAGCACACATTTAGGATAAGACAACTAGGGTTGCGGTCAGCGGTTGTTTGTCATTCAATGGTCTGTCTCTGAAGAATGAGCTGTGGAACCAGTGTCTTGTCACATCTAACTGCGGTGAATTAGGGGTTTATTTCTGCTAGTTTGAGGAATAACAGCAACAAGGTGATTCTCGAAGGCTCCAACCAGGACTCTGACCCTTGGGTGACACCCAAGTTGGTGATTGTTGGAACAGTAGAGATAATAAAGTAAAAATTTTTATTTTTTGTTTTATCTGTTTATGGCGAGTTTGAATGAAGCTTTGTTCGATAAAAGAGAGAAACTTAGGAGGAAAATATGTGTTTTTATATATTTTATTTTCATTTCTTGACATTTTGTGAGTGTACTTTGTTTATTAAAGCCACATTGCCCCCAACCCTAAAAACAACACAACATCCTGTGTGACAAATGACTCATCATTCCTGCCTTTAGTTATTCCATAACACATCCTTTGCCATTAATTCTCATTTTGCTCGGTCGTCCACTTGTTTGGCGGAATTGAAAATTACTGTAGCCGCAAGACTGGATGGCAGTGATCCATGGGGCGCGCAGAAGAAGACTACTTAGCTTTTATCATACCTGATGATTTTGTGAAAAATGGGACTCTGGTTAAGTCCATTCAGACTGAACTGCAGCAAAATGCAGGAAGAAGCAGCCTTTTAAGTGAATTGGCTGTAATGGCTGTTACACAACATCATTTTTTAGTGTCATGTATCACTTATCATTTTGTAAGTGGTGATATGAAAAAATAAAATCACTCGATAGATTTTTCTTGTATGATCAAGCTCATCACAGTGGCTTTGTTTGGTGGGGACCTGTTGGAGGGTAACGCGTATATAATTATGGAAGTTTGTTTTTTTGCTAGTTTCTTATTGTTTCTGCAAAGCAAAATAAAGTCAACTCATACGTGGATACTAGACTCTAAATATGCTAAAGAAAGACCTGAATCATATATCTCCCCCTGTCGTTGCAGTCAGGCTGTGATTTCATGCCAAGGTAAAACGTTGCAGTGGGATTCATTAGCACAAATGCACATAATCAGACCTCAGACCTATCTTTGGTGTTAAGCACCTCTCAGGCTGCTCTGTGCGTGGGGTGAGATCCACCCCCCCTCCTCCCCCAAATAAACACACTCCGCAGTGTGTGCGATCCCCGGCTTTTGACAGATGTTCCTCTCAGAGGTGTGATGTCTGCTCTGGCGAGGAGGTGGAATACATTTAACAAACTTAGCAGCAGGGAGAGGCAACACCAGACCAAGCAAATAATAGCCTGTAATCTAACACAGCTTGTTCAAATGAATACAGCAATTCTGCTGTTTGATAGTAATTAATATGAGCATCTCCTCTTTCATCCAATTGATGTTTTCATGATTTTATTATTCTCATTATGATGTGCTAATAGCACATGCCCCAGCCTGCTAATAGCTTAATCTGACACAGGCGTAAAATATGATGTTCTTCCTCCACGCTTCGACACAGACAATATTGAATTTCACTCTGCGTTGGATGGACTTATTTACAGAAATATAGGATGAACTGCCGTTTGTGTGTCTGACTGATCATTACAGACGCACTCTGAAGCCTAAAGCCAGACGATGGTGATAGTCAGCAGTGGATCTCTGAGAAAACATTTTGTGGCCGAGGGAAAAGAAATGAAAGTCATCGCTTTGTCGACCTCCAAACCTCCACTTTAAATTGAGGTCAGCGTTGATTGACAACATCATTAACTCCGATATGCACTTGATATTACACGATAACCTAGTCCTTCACTTAAGCCCGAGATCAAATTAATTTGTCTGTAATATACAAATCAGGTGAGCCGGTGAGTTTTAGGACAATACAGCACAAATATAACAAGGAACCCTGGAAAATTATGAGAAAGGAATCGTTTTTTTAGCCAAACTAATTTGGGCACAAATGAAAAAGACCACAGAGATAAATCAAACTAATTCATCCCTTCCCATCACAGAGTCTCCAGTGGTCCTCCCCTCCTGCAGCCACACATAAACCATGATGAATATTTAATGTGATATTAAACTTCTCTTGTGTTCGAGGCCATTCTGTTCAGGCACCGGTGAATCAGCTGAAGTAAATTCTGAGCTAATTAGAGAACAGAATATGTTCTGATAGAAAACCCTTTCTGATAATGGAAACCTCACTTTCCAGTCAGTGAAAACAGCTGATGTCAATAATCAGCTAGAAACGACAACAAAACCAGGCCGTGGGTCGGGTCCAAGTCTGACCTTATCCTGATGTCACCCATCGGTTTGTGGAGAACTGCTTTGAAGCCTTGTGTTTGGCGTTACAGTATATTTTACTGCAGTATTACAGTAGTATTCAGTGTGTATTACTGCATTCGTGTTCAGTGTGTATTACTGCAGTAGTATTCAGTAGTATTCAGTATAGTATACTCTGTGGCGCTGTAACACCGTATTTCCAGCGTTGCTCATCAGACAGCAGCCATTTTTCCTGCTGTTACGAGTCTTGTTCACTTGAATATAAACTTGTCATTTTTGGGGCATTTACTGAAAGAAGTGATGCTGCCGTTTCACTAGAGAGGACAATCATTGTTTTTCTTGGAGGGGGGGTGGGGAGCAGTCTGAAGTCTTAAATAATCAATTTTGAGTCTTATCTGAGCAATTAATACGAATGCCTCAGAGGAGCAACTTCATCAAGCCGTTTTAATGCTCTGCCGCTCTTTCCTGGGTCGATTCTGAGGTCTGAAGATGTAATATTTCAGCCCCGGCAACATTTCAAGTTGGCTATAACTTCAGGGGTGGACATCTAGTTTTGGTGTCATACACTCAGAAAGATTGGCTCACGATTTTACACCGGCATTCAACAGTCCATCATAAAAGAGAAATGCGTTATAGAGGAGGCACAGAAACCAATTTCTCCACTGACAGCAGCCTGAACGGACCACAATGCAATGCACAATGATGTGCTGTGTCTTGAGTTAGGGGTGTGACTCCTCTGACTCTCTGTACTCTGTCTGCAGACGCGTGTAATGCAACAAGCTTGCCCTCCTTGGCAGTTGTCGAAAGGCATTTAGGGAAAAGGCAGGAAATCACTAACTGAAGCTGAAGCAGATGTGGCGAGTTGAGGGAAGTTGGGTAGCCAAAAAAATAATTTATGCCACCTCAATACTAAATCAGTCCTGGCATGCAGCAAGCCTCACAGATTGATGATACACAACAGTGTAAGTGTGTCCAAGGGTGGATTTTTCCATTAAGTCTTCAGCCTGAGTTAGAGGCGAGGAACAAAAGAACGTTTTCAATTCTCAGGCAGTTCGAAAGAATGTTTCCCTTGGAAAGATCTTCAGTGTTAACTTGCTAAATACAGTTAAATACAGTAATTCTACAGAAGCATACTGCTAAATTATATTATTATGTGAACATTAACTGTGAAATTAAAGTTACATACAGTAATTCTAAAGGAGCATGCTGCTAAATTATAGTAATATGTGGACATTAACTATGAAATTACAGTTAATTACTGTAATTCTGCAAAAGAATACTGCTAAATTATAGTAATACGTGCACATTAAAGATAAAATGACAGTTAAATACAATAATTCTAGAGAAGCATACTGCTAAATTACAGTAATATGTGGACATTAACTTGAATTACAGTTAAATACAATAATTCTACAGGAGAATACTGCTGAATTTTAATAGTAACTACTGTGAAGACACAATGATTTACTATAAAAATGATCCAGTAACTTTCTGTAAAAGTAATGTACCTACTTCCTGGTAATTTACTGTAAATATACATACAGTACAGTAAGCAATGCAACTAGTAGCCAGTAATTTACTATAAGTGTACAGTATAAATGTCTTTCCAAAAAAAAACCAAAAACATCTTGACTCCCATATCGAGCGTCCTATTATTTGTGCGTATCTATCAATCAGTAATCACATGCCCTGGATTCCCTCAGTTTAAGCTTCTGTTCACTCAATCAGTGACACTTCTGCTATAATGGGATTTGACAGCTTATCTGGCACTTTATGAAAAGTCGGGGCGCCGCAGACAGAATGAATAATACAACGTGAAAATATTAAAACGTAACATTTTATGCTGTTTTATGGTCACATCAGCCATGTTCATTTTTCAACTCAGCTTGAAGCAGTTACTGCCTATTTAGCCCTTCATTTTTATTATGATTCATTTAATTAGGGTTATTAAGTTAATTTGACTGAGATGCCGTGGTTCTGCATACTGTGTCACTTTCATTCACCACAACAGAACTTGAAAGTGATACTTAAAAGAGAGCAAAGTGTTGAAGTGTTGACTCGGCACATTACAGTATGTCCTCGTAGGTTGGTGGACAGCAATTTGCATTTCCGCCCCTTTCTTCCGCATGAAGACGGGGACAAATGTTTTATCTCTTTCCGCCTGGGGGGGGGTTTTGATGTTTAATGTTGAAGTCTGCCTCAAGAGTAGTATTGTGATTTCCCCCAGAAACTTAAAACTCCTTCATCACTGTAGCTCCAACGTCTCAGCCTGTCTGTTGGGACAAAATGGTAAACCAGTCAGAACACACTGAGAATGATGCAGCGTCTCTGCCAACTTCTCCTTTTTGGGTTATTGTGAAACACCTGTCAGGCAGCTGTTTGTGTGTGTGTGTGTGTGTCTGCTACCTACTATTTGGCAGCGTTCTTATTTCTGTGTGGTAAATATAGGCACAAAACTGATATTTGCAACAACACAAGTAAGTGAGTCCTGTGTGAGGCGCTTTGACAACAGGTGTGTTTCTAGCCTCCAGTTGTATGTGCATGTTTCATGTTTCAAGAAAATGCTGGAAATTAGAAGAAAAAGTTGAGATATTGTAAAAAAATATATATATTTATGTGCTGGACTGAGGTGGAAAAGTTGGTTGATCAATATCGAATAGCAAACATGTTTTCACCAGATCTGAGTTCAGTAGCAGATCCACATATTGATGTTCACTGTAGGTTTATTATGCTGTAACTGTCCTGAGATCAGTCACTACATCACTAACACAAGGTCACCTTTCACCTTATTTTTTTTTGGGGGGGGGGGAATTAGTAAACCTAATTAGGTCGTTTAGTTGGGAAATTTATGGATGGATTTGATTTCAGACATACTGTATCTACTGCATGCCCACAATGGGCTTACACTCATGTATCATGTTTGGTGTACTGTTTGCTAGATTCTTATCTTTGTGGTTGAAAAATATAGCAAATATAGCCGACACTAACAAAGCTACACAAACTCCACTTCATAACAAAGAGAAGCTGTACTCACTCATTCGAAGCTCATCTTACGGGCCTTGCGCTCAGCAAAGTCATTTGCGGCGCTGCTCAGGTCCAAAGCTAGCCTCCGGCGGGACGCTAGCTTTTGCCTGGGTCTGACTAAAAAACCTAATTTGGCCATTTTAGACGCTGGACGTAGTAGAAGATGGTGGACATTTGAGTTTTACCTTCATCCTGATTCTTTCTTTCCTGCCTCTTTTGCGCGCCGCTTTTTTGTTTAGGAAACAACTCACGTCACGTCATCGCGACTCATCATGACTGACAGCTATCAAGGTGATTGGACAAATGATCATTTCCTCCTCCCATACCAGCCACTCAGCGTTAGCCTACCTTACCGACCCGCCCCGAGCTATTTCATTCACAAAAACAATACAGCTGCTGGACAGCTCCTTTTTTTTCTTCCTTCATGGGCCCCTGACGGCGTCTGGGCCCCGGTGCAGCTGCTGGTAGTTTCACAAAATACAGACATTAGCGATTGTTCAGTTACACAGGACACTCGTCCTTTTCAGTGATCATCCAGGGAACATGAATGTCTGCACCAAATTTCATGGCAATATGTTCAACAGTTGATGAGATATTTCACTCAAAAACAAAAAAAATCTCAGCCGCAGGAACCGTGAATGTCTTTAAACCAATACATTTAGTAGAATATTGAATATTTTCTGCTGGATAATTTGTTGTGACATGTATTGTGCACAGGTGGAAAGGATTCATCTCTCCATTTTCCCTCCGGGTGCCAAAGTATCCTTTTCAAATCAAACAAATGGGTCAGCCCTTTGTTGTGGCAGAATATTTTTACTTGCCCTATCTGAAAGGTAATGCACTCTGATCAGCGGGGTGTTTCAGCAATCAACATCTAAAATGCTTTTCTGGATTTGAGTGAGTAAACATCAGGTAAAAATTAACCTCAAATTTCACTCGGCTGGCAAACAGGAAAAATTATAGTAATTATAGTAAACGCTATCTACACAATACAGTATGTGGGACAGATCATCCTGTTTGGATTGTATGTGCTCTGACTTAAACAGCTGATTTAAGGCTTTCTTTCTCTTCAATTCCTCATCCCCAAGGTACCCTCACTCCGTGTTTTAGTGCCATGTTTCCTCAGTCGGTGAAAACACAAACAGGCAGAGAAACCAGGTAACAAGGAGATGGGAGGGGGCGGGGGAAACAAGCTGCTACCAGCAGAATTTCAAATTTGATCCTTTTCTTGAGAGTACTTGAGAGTGCATTCGGTCTTGTTTTGGCCAGGAAGAAGAAATCTTTTGGACTGTAACTGCGGGACATTGTGCAGGAAATTGCAACATGGAGCTCGTGAAATAGACACACAGGAGAGAGCAGCTGAATTAGCCAATTTTCTTGGAGATGAGCTCATCTCTCTTCTGCTATTATACTCTGCAATCAAATTAACTTACGGATGACATATTGGGATAAAAGTTCTATTTTGGTTTTAATGTTGGTCGAATGGTAAGATTATATAGAGGATATCGAGGGGCCGGTATGACGGGAACTTGGTTATGAGGTGAAATGATTGTTTCGGGATGTCATCCATTTTGTCCTTTCCATCAAAGAGGATGTGACAGGACTGAGGATGAGAGAGGAAATGTGTCAATATCTGAAACTGTAAATAGTATCTTGGTCAAGAAAGTTGCTCTGAAGCTCATTTCTGAGGCTGTTCTGTGACCCGTATCAATCAAACTACTGGTTAGTCTGGTTCTACCGGGCTCCCTAACCCTGGTGGGCTCATCCTTCTGTGGGAGCTGGAAACAAACATCACGTGGTTGCACCTGAACAAACCTTTCAAAGTGTTTATGGTAACATATTCTTGTAACAGTCACTGGTAGGCATGGCTCATATCCAGCGTTGGAAATGCCCCCCAGTTAGAGAAAAAATATTTTGGGTTTGGGTTCAAATAACTGCAAGGTTAAGGTTGGGGGAGCTTCACTGGCGTGGTAGAGTCTGTTTTTGTAGATTTTACAGTTAAAACCTGTTGTTATACGGAATAAAGTCATTTTTCTTATATTAAACACTGTAAATTGCACAGAAAACCATCATAACTCGCCAGCATTCATATGATATTTTCATGTGGCAAAACTGTTTCTTTTGAATGGAATAAAACTCCAACAGTAACCAGAAAATCAACAGTATTAAAATCCTTTAATGTAATAGTAGATATGTTCTATTCTATTTATTACGGTAAAGTTCTGGTAACTACACTTCCAGTTTTTTACCATAAAAATAGCTTAATACAACTTATACAGATGTGAATTGTAAAGCAGTGCACAGACACTGAGAATAGAGGAGACATCTTGTGTCCAGCAGGAAAACTTAAGAAATGAGCAGAATTTACATATTCATAGATTGTTGAATGTTTAATGAAGGAATTGATTACTTTTTAAGGGTTTTAATGTCGAAATTATAATTTTTTTTAGCATATCGTCAGACATATGTTCCAAGCAGACTTTTTCCTGAAATGGGCCGGTACTCACCGATACTGAGTACTGATGAGTGCAACATAAGTACCCTTACTTCTCACTGAGTACCCCTACCTCTGGTGAACATGGCCGTACCCGCCACCGAGATCACAGAGGTCTGGACCTCAATGTTTTTTACCTTTACGCTTTTATTGCAGAGTGTAAATCAACAGAAGCACATTTTATATCAGGTGAGAAGTCATACATCAACCAAAACAAACATTTAAAGAGAACAAACAAAGAGACAAATACACAAACAAGACTTATTTCATAAAAGTACAGAAAACAAAGCGAATAACAAATAGTAATGATAACAAAAGGTTGAGGGAAGGTTGAGGTTGAGTGGTGGCATTATTAAATGAAGGAAAAATGATTAAGAAGAGGGAAGGACAGGAACGTTAGAGTAGGTAGATAAATAGAGGAGAAAACAGCAAATGATGTACATAGAATAAAGGAAATAATAAATTAAATAGATAAGAATGAAAATCAGCAAATAAATCAGAGTTGATGTTTTTTCTGAGGGGTATGTTAGAGTTGTGATTTTAAGGTGAAATTTTAACCCTTCCAGGATCACATCCTCAGTTAAATTGTTCCCCTATTTAACAATGTGTGACAAAAACTCAATTTCTTTGTGCTTTATATCAAAATAAAATAAAAAATACAGTTAGCGTTAGCAACTGAACGGGGCTCAGCAGCCTCTCAGTGAACACAACCTTAGAGACAGAGGACAGTTTGACGACAGCGGTACCGAGGTGATTTATGGAGTTTCCAGATGCACTGCTAAAAGAAGCTAACTGTCGCTAACAGTAATATTAGATGCCGTTAGCTTGTTAGCTCGTGCAGTTAGCTGACTTAGCCCCGGGGTGGCACGAGCCGGCAATAAAACCACCTCAGTACTTTATTTCCTGTCGTCAAACTGTCCTCTGTCAGCACCAGATGCTGCATACAGTCCCAGTCTGGAGTCAGATAATGGGTCCACTACAGCTGCTGGACTGGGACCTAACTGACAGCGCTACTGGCTACCGCAAGTAGTCCCTCCCTATAACTGCCTGTTTTTACAGGAAATATCCAGAATCACTCTGATTTCTGTTTCATGTGGACTTTAATAGCTGGAGAGGATCTTTAAGGTTGAACAATGATCGTGGTTTAAAAAACCTAAATACAGCGGCTGCAGGTCCTTGTCTGGTAAAAGTAAACCAGTTAATTTGAGTCATTTTAAGAAATGATGGATGTGGCGGTTTCCCTTCCTAAATGTAGTGAATGTGTTAGATGTGAGCCCAGAGAGAGAGAGCAGGGATACTGCGAGCTGTGCAGAGCATTCCTACCACAGATAAATCAGTGGGTGAGATTATCCCCGGAGCCGGCAGGAGAGGCATTTCATCAATCGGAGATCAGGACTTTGTATTGATCTCGGAGCCCATGCATGTTTGACATCACTGAAACCTGCCTGTTTTTGGTGACTTTTGGATCTCAGTCGATCCCCATTTCCATACGGCACAGAGGTGTGAGCTCGCCGTGGCGCCGCAGCTGAGCGGTCGTGATCCTCTGTTGCTCCAGAGGTAGTTTTTTTTTATTTTCCCTCCTTTTTTCCACCCACCTGTCAAATTGTTTTTTTCTCTTTTTTTGTAATAGTGTAACCATATTGCACATTGCCCTCAAACGCTGTGTATTTTCAGCCTTTTCTTTTTCAGCTTTTTGGCTCTTCTTTTGACACAAACCTGATTTTGTGGGTTTGCTGTCAAAAACCACAAATCAACCACTTTTAAAAACAAATTCAGACTCTAACCTCTTCCTTAAGATATTAAGAGTCTTTTATGGAAGCTGCAGAGCATTTTATTGCCTTAAATGTTTCTTCCAACCACATTTACTCTGTGACAGTGATATTCTTTGTAAATAAAATACCTCTTTTTGGCTCCAGTTTAACATTTTAGTGAATCGGTAAGAATTGTTAAGCGGCGTTTAGCTCAATCTTTGTATGTCAAAATCTGATTATTTTGTCCTCCTGTAAAACAAAATGTGACACTGTGCTTACTTAACAGATTTCAACCGACATTCCCTTGTCAAGAACACAAATTGACCACTTAAATGCTAATTCAGACTCTAACGTCTCCCTTAAGAAATTTTAGAAGCTGTTTCCCCCTGCAGAGCATTTTATTGCTCTTAATGCATTTTCAGTGACGTTTTGTCCAACTACATTTACTCTTTTACAGTAAAACACTTAAATTTATTTGGCTTCAGTTTTAACATTTCAGTGCCACAACACCTGAAATAGTCGTGATGGCATTTAGCTCAAGTTTTTAATTGACGCCTGCAAGAAGTTACAGATTTCAACCAATAATATGACAACATTCACTCGTCAAAACCACAAATAGACCACTTTTAAAAGCAAATTCAGACTCTAACGTCTTCCTTAAGATCTTCTAGAGTCTTTTATAGAAGCTGCAGAGCATTTTATTGCCTTAAATGTTTCTTCCAACCACATTTAGTCTGTTACAGTGATACACAAATAAAATATCTCTTTTTTTTGGCTCCAGTTTTAACATTTCAGTGCCACGTAAAGGAAGAGGGTCGTCTCAAGTGAGCAGAAAACAAGAGGCTGCTGATATGAATTGTTAGGAGCAGCGGCGTTTGGCTCAATCTGCATCAAGCCACAAGTCGGGAGGAGAGAGAGAGAGAGAGAGAGAGAGAGAGAGAGAGATAGAGAGAGAGAGAGAGAAAGAGAGCTACAGTCACACATACTGCTGGAGTCATACATGGTTTGACTTCTCATACTCACCCGTGCCCACACGCACGCGCTCATCACCAGAGACATTGTGTGAAGCGAACATGTGTGTGGCACTTC
>JAGRRF010012887.1:27842983-27853804 GCA_019097615.1 Morone chrysops
TTGAAATATGAAGTCAATATTATGAGATATTAAGTAATTATTTTGAAATAGGAAGTCATTATTTTGAGATATTAAGTCATTATTTTCTCGTCACATTGGGGGTAAAATAAACTGTTTCATCATTTCAGACACAGCTACAGATACAATTAGCTGCGTCTCTGCACGGCTCCGTCGATAAAACCCTTTAGTGACTCGACTGAACAGGTGGTTTCATGTGGTCGCCAGGACGAGCCTCCGACTTTGATCTTGTAAATTGCAACTTGAGAAAAAGATGAGTCAGTTCATGTCTTTTGTGCTTTTCACCTTTTGCTGATTATACTGTAGCTCGGTGAGTGCCAGGACCACGGGGCTAATTGGTCTTTCTGAAGTGACTGATATCAGGCAGAGAGATGTGCCAAATGAGTAAAGCCTGTGATGACTGAGCCAGGAGTTGAATCCTGAAGTTTAAAGAATAGTTGTTGGAGTACAAGTATGTCAGAAACTCTGTCCTTGATGACAGACAGGTGGGACAATCTGAAGGTTTATGAATTATTGAAATCGTTAAAATAAGATTTTTTTTCACATTTTTAGGCATTTTGTCTCTTAAATGCAAGTTCAATTTGTTATATAACACATTCCTTTCTGTTATTTTATTATGTATTTACTTAAATACCAGTGTTTAGAATTTGATTTACGTGATTGAACACTACAGGGATGCTGGCATTTTCAGACTCACGCTCTCTGGTATTTTCAAAATTACACCGAGCTGCAGTATCTGTTTTTTTTACAGTACTGCCTCCTTCTCATACAAACACTCAACATTTCTTATTCACAGCCACACACGCTACCAACAGGAGGATGCCGATTGATTTTGCTGACCGCGTGACCTTTCCCTTGCAGCTCCGGGTCAACCTTCGGCTCGCAAACACGAAATTCTGTGTAACTTCTGGGCAGCGTTGGTTGTGAAAGTCGAGGTTAACTGAGGGAAATTATTGGACCTTGTGTAGTTAATGGATGCCTGATTACTTGCTGGCTTACAGGAAGGCTGCGTCTCACCACTGATGATGCGTCCTGTGATGTAAATGATTTGTTTTCTCATATATGTGCTCCACTGATCCAAATCCTGGGAACATATTTTCCCTAGAGCATAGATCACAACTGCACATGGCCTGCTGCAGCTTACCGAATGCAGAAGTTGAGATATGGCAGTTTGAATTCCAGAGGAGGAGCCCCTTCTTGTCTAAATCTAAATGTGAGCAAAGGCTAAGTTAGGCCAAGCTGCTGGGTTTGTTGTGCATCGCATTGGGAATCCTCTGGAAGAAAATGTGTCTCCTTCAGCTGTCATTGTTTTGTTGCTATATTTAGTAACTCAGCACTGGCTCTGAACGCAGCCCGTCACACGGTTACATCCTTCTTCCTCCTCTATCTGTTACAGCTTCATTACTTTAACACAACACTCTTACATTTCCCCACTTTCTGACGTTTTGTGTGTAAGGGGGGTGGGGCTGTCGCTGCCTGATCCCTACTGAGCATGTGCAACTCTCAGCAGAGATGAGGAGGAAACAAGATGGCTCACTCCTTAACTACTTCAATTATTAGCTTTTTTAATTATATTGATTAAAAGTTCAAGTTTTATTGATGCAGTCTGAGGTGTATGTAATATGGTTTGAGACATACATGGACTATTATTGCTATTTTAGCTCATACTGAGAAGTATTTTCAAAATAAAATAATGCATCGTAGCTGAAGTAGCATACAACGTCTCCAAATGTTTGTTCTTGTTTATTTAAAACAGTAAAACACAAATTAAAGCTTTTAATATCACACTGGCTCAAAGGACTGTATTACGTGTTGCCTATGTAATATAATACTCATACGTATGTTTTTCTTAGTGTATAATCACCTGAAAATAAGAATTATTGTGTTTTTGTTACCTTGGAATGAGACGTTTTTATCTACAGAGGGAGTTAGTCCTCTTCTGGCGGAGTCTGCCATGTTTCTACATAGATTATCACGAGTATTCAATCGGACGCAATCTGCAACTTCACCACTAGATGCCACTAAATCCTGCAGACTGGTCCTTGAATTCACTGGACATGAATATGACAACACTTGTGCAGTTTGACATTTAGCTAGAACCTAATGTGTCTCAGGCCGCTGCCTGCAGTCATTAAGCCGATTGGATTTCAATCTGTTCCTAATGCGTCTTGAGTGTTTTTATAGCTGTTTTCTTCCGTGTGAATCCCCATCCAGATGTAATTTGATTGCTCGAGATGCATGTCAACATAAACGGTGTTAACATTGAACTGTACTGTACGATAAATGTAATATTTTCACTGTTAACACTACGTAAATGATTGTAAGAATAATTGAGAGCATGCACTGTCTGCTTCAATGATAGCGATGCAGGAAAGAGGTCGCAGGTCATCAAAATCAATAGATTTCTTTCTGTTTGTTGTGTGAATATTCATAACAGTTCAAACCAGCCATTGTTGTGAGAGAATAGGTTGGTCCAAGACAACAAGAAAACACACCAACAAATAGATGTCAGCAGGTCTGAGATGAATCTTTTATTTGTTTTATCTCTATCTGATAAACGTTCATTTCCAGATGCACAATGTTTGAGATAAATGATCCGTAGCTACGCAATTAGTTTTCCTCCTGATTGTCTGAAGAATCAAAAGGTCTGTGTTTTATCTCTTTTTGTCATTGCTCCTTCATTTTCATATCTTTTTATACCCTCCAATTTCCTGTTTCTGTCCTCTTTTTAACCTCTTTACGGAGTTCTGAGACACGCAGTAAACACCTCAGAGGCCCCCCGCGCCCTGGGTACATACAAACTATCTCATTGCCCCATAATATGAGATCTGCGCCCGTAGTTGCACCAAGGTCCTGTAGCTGCATCTCTCCCACAATGAGAGGAAACGACCACGAGGCTGGCAGATCTCGTCCATTGGCAAGAGGTTCAATTACTTCAGTTGTCATGGAGCAATAAATGACAAATTAAGTGGCTGGCACCGAACACTGCTTGAAGGAGGCTGTATCAGAATACTAATGTCAGCTGTGTCTGACAGCAGGCGAGGAGCGGCACAGCAAACAGAAAAGCCCGGAGTTTTGGCGAAGGAACTTCTTTTCCCACATCCTCCACTCCTTGACCTCGGTTGAGAATAATTAGGCTTCCTTTGTTGCGTGGAAGATGGCCCATTGACGTTTAAATTGCTATTTAGATGAACACCTTATTGTTATTTATAGATGCTATAAACAGCTGTGTGTATTGTTTAGTTGTGTTCATTTAGTTTAAGGCCTCTGTCTTGTTTTTTTCTTCTCAGCAGTCCGTGATCTTTGCTAAGACAGACTGGAACAGGCATTGTAATCCTGTAATTAGCAGAGTATGCACACAGAATTTAGACACTGGCTAATGAAAGTGCTCAGTTGTGCCAGTTTTCATCACATTATAAAGCTAAAAGTCTATTGAAGCGGCCCTGTGAGGCTTTCATGCTCATTACGCACCAGAAAACAAAATCACTGAATGAAAAATTAAAACATTTTGCTTCTAGTAGGGAAAAGATATGAGAACCTGATGGTGGCGCCACAGGAAACTCCATCCTCTTACCTAAATCAAAGAGGTTTATCCAATTAAAACATCTCGGACTCAGCTGGTTTTCATGAAACAGAAGTTAGAACGTCTTCATCTTCTGTAATGTGACATTTTACGGAGTGAAATGGACTAAATGGGCAAGGACAGCCTGAAAATGGACAAAGCTGTAGCGAGATACAAATAGATCCCTCCCTCACCAACCTTATTAGAGCAGGACGAAGAGGACGAGGAAGAATAAATAAAATATAATAAATGAGGCCTCAGTGGTGGTTGTAAATTAACTGTTTTTATTTCTGTTAGATACGACTCACAAGTGTTCAATTGTGGTTATTGATGGTGTAATAAATAGTTGACGAAGCCCTAGTGATGTCACTTATTGGTTTGAGAGTTGTGCTGTTTCTTTTAGAACCAGAAGTGACCATATTTGGCAGTTGGAGTTTGGGTTGCTACGTCTATTTTACTGTAAATGGGACCATGATTTACTTTAATGAGCATCATGCTGTATGGAAGAAGACTGAAACTAGAGACTGAGACCAGAAACTCATCAGGGAACTGTTAGGTCAGGTCTCAAAGACTTGAAATGAACAAACCAGTTTCTGAGAAAAATATCTCTCTAGCTAATAAGCTAATTAGTCAGTTAGCCACTAACTTTGTCTGTCAGAGTCTGGTTTTATTGCTGAAAACAGCTGCTGATGAAAATTAGGCTGCTGAACCAAAACAATGAGCTGAAAGACACTAAAACGCTCGGATGAGCTGAGGGGAACTCTGCCGTGCAAAGGCAAAAGGCTTCAACTTTAACTTTGGTCGGAAATGAGAAAATATTTGGTTGTCTTTGCCCAAGAAGAATCCTTTAACATCAGTTAAAATCTGATACATTCGCTGCACTCAAGGATACTCAGATTGAGTTAAGGTACTCTGCTTTAAGGCTGCACAATATGGTATGGTACATATATATATGTACATATATACATATATGGTACATCATATTGCAATTATTTTGACGGATATTGCGATTCATAATTATGTAGAAATTATCATTTTTGCA
This sequence comes from Morone chrysops, assembly GCA_019097615.1. Lineage (NCBI taxonomy): Eukaryota > Metazoa > Chordata > Actinopteri > Moronidae > Morone > Morone chrysops. Next base: position 27,847,606 of record JAGRRF010012887.1, read on the forward strand.
TCACAAATTTTCATTAAAAAAACTATTAAAATCATGATGATGTGAAATTTTTGGAGGTCTGTACCAAACAAACATGTTTTCTTAATTCTAGAGAACAAAATTTGTGGACCAGACCACCACAGTACTTTATTAATATGCTGTTTATTCACATTTTACCTGCAGCCCTACTCTACCTTTAGCACTGTAACTTCACTTTGATGTGCAACGAAACAAAGGCGGAGTACCTGAACTCAGGAGATGGCTGTTAAAATGCTGGTGGGTTTGAAACGCAGAACCAAACTCAAAATAAGAAAGATTACATTATAGGCTTTAAGAAAGATATAGATAAACAGGCTATCTACTAAAATTACTTGTTAGCTAGCTTAGGCTAACTTCATGACTAACAAAAACTGCTAGCCTAGAGATCAGATAACCAAGTGAGAGATTGTTGTTGGCTTTTGCTTTGGCAGGAGTCATTATTATTATTATTAGTTGTAGTAGTAGTAGTAGTAGTAGTAGTAGTAGTACTATGGAGACAAAACAAAGGCAGAGTTCCAAAAAAGGATAAAATTTGGCTTCAATATTTTTTGGCAGATAAATAACTTCATTAAAAACACAAAGAAAAGCCACATTTTCAATATTCTGCATATAATTCATTTAGCTGACAAACAAAAACACTAGAATAGAATTGGCTGATATTTCTCTGTGGGTTCATCACCAACTCCTTTACACACTGTCAATCAATATAAAAATATTGATCAGTGCATCTTTAACCTCAACTTACGGCTTTGTCAGACTTCAGTCTGAACCAACAAACCCTGACTGTCAAGTCAGATGTTATTTTTATAACCTCAAAATCACAAATCTGAATTTGCCTCAGGTGGCTTTACAATCTGTACGACATTAAACACCCTCTGTCCTTACTCTCCTGATTTGGGAGAGGAAAACCTCTCCCCCCCCTCCTGCCTCTTGTCAATCCACCAGCATGGCTAAAAATAAATATTTCTAACCAGAGCAGCGTTGAAAGTTTTTGCGTTAATGTGATTGCTGAGCACAGTACATTAATACTCAACCCTTAATCTGCTTGTTGTACATTCCCTGTTGTGAGTGGCGCTAAATAATCAAACTGAGACCAAACTGGACCCTCTAGATCTTTGTAATCAATTACATTTACTGACTCCCAATCCTGCAGGGCTTAAAGAACACATGCCCAAAAAAAACAGAGACTCCTCTTATGTCACCGCCGCCCTGTATGCCTCCCTATCCTTTGTCATATCGGTGAATTTAAATGTATGTAGCTCAGAAAACACAGAGGTTGCTGACCTCCACTTCCCTGCTCCCTTCATTCTCCCCCTCTTGTTTTCCTTATGTGATTTATTACTGTCCATTCTGGTCGGGTACATTGCACCCAGACAGACAGTAACTGAGTCATGCTGCAGCAGTTTTGTCAGGGTAACAAAACGTTTTGCAACTGGCACTGTGAACTTACATCCCCAAGGTGACCTCCAGGGGAGATCCTGCCAGGCTACCCAAGGTGACAGCTGAGCACCTAAAGCGCTAACGAAATGCTCTGCAGTAAAATGAAGGAAGGCGGATGAGATCCATTCATCTTAATAAAGTTGACCATCAAGCTGATGTGGCTGCAGAGGTGGCTGGTTAGACGGGAGGGAGAAATGCAGGGAGACAGAGCGAGGAGAGGAGAGAAGCAGACAGGGCCATGGGAAAAAGCTCCTCGGATGTAAACACAATGTTCTTTCCCCAGCATCGGCCCTCTGAATAGAACAGTACCTGTCTACCTGTTGGCAACATCCTGGCAGAAAAGCTCATTTTGTAGAACTGCTGCAAAGCACATTTTAATTTGACTCCCCTAAAAAAATTCCTGGCAGCACAATTATTCTTTTAAGTGAAAATCTGTCACACGTTCGTATAAATAAACTTGTTTTGCTACTCAAACATCATTGGCTGACATACTTTCGCACAGCAGTAATTCAAAGTGTAGTCACTTCACATTTACTGTCTGTAAGGTCTTTCCCATATGATAGGTGGTGGAATGACGCATTTTTATATTACCAGCACTTTGCCTGTAATGAAATGTGGGTAGTTAGCACAAGTAGTGAACGCACCAGGGGGTGGATCTAGAGAAATATCCATAGGGTGGCAGAAATATATGCAGATTTAAAGGTGCAGTGTGTAACATTTATGAGGATCTATTGTCAGAAGTGGAATATGATATTGATAAGTATGTTTTTATTATTGTATAATCACTCATGATAATATTATGAGCTGTGTTTATCTACAGAGGGGGCGTTGGTGGGGTCCGCCATGTTGAACCCATCCACATGGAGGTGGATGGGTGAAAGATGAAAGATATGACAGCTCTCCAAAAGCCTTCATATTAGCAGATGGGATAAAATAAAAAAATCTAAGTACTCGCCAAATACATTTCCACAGATTTCTGGCAGTTTAGGTCGATATTTGTCCGAGTGTTAATTCTTCTGATCAATTTGGTTTTAATTAGTTATTTGAAGACATAAAAAGTGTGTTTCACATCATGATTGACAGCTGAAACCTATTGTGAATGAGTCAACCAGGCGTCACCGCCAGCTCCATGTGGCAAAAGATGCCAGCGGTGTATCCGGGATACAGGCATCAATTTGATACAATGAGAGGAAGTGGAGACGTCCATCTTTTTTATAAGTTGATGGTTGAACCGCCATGTTTCTACAGTAGCAGTACAGTACAGCAGTTCACTCTAGATAGAGCCTTTTGCCTTTTTCGCAAGTTTTTTGCAGCAACCTTAGTTTCTCCTACACCTTTGGAACCGGAGGGTGAGGCGAAGGTGTTGCAATAAGCAACTGCAGATTTGTTTGCTTTCACCACCAACAATGCTGGCTTATCAATATTTATTAACATATATATACATTTTCTAATTAACATTTGCATGTCTATAAGCCCTGGGTTTATTTTTGGCCGCTGTGTGAGTGTAAAAAAGTTTGTGAAAAACAATTTCCCCATTAGTGATTAATAAAGTTAATCTTCTCCTGATTGACAAGTGATCTCATGCCAAAACACCACAGCAGTGCAACTTACGCCAGTACGGCTGATCGAACCTGCACAAGTGATTTTCTTTCTGAGAGCGATGTGCTGCATCGCTAAAGCTCCTCATCCAACCAGCTGCTCCTTCTCTGTGATATTTAAGACTCAACTCACAAAAAAGCTTCAAACATGTCTCTTGAAATAGATTTTTTTTAGCAGTTGTCGCTAACCTTAGTGACGAGTCACTTTACAGTAAAAGCCTTTCAGGTGGTTTTCCACTAATGTCAAGTGGAAAGCTTATAAGGCGTGGAGAGCAGCAGCACACTGTGTTCAGGTTGCATTAAGAGGAAATAGCTCTGCACATGGACCTGTGGGGGGTGTTTTCACATTCACACATTCACATTCATTCGGTGCAATCTCTTTGTTTTAGATGACTCAAGTTGGTGCTCGACTAGTATTTTTAAAGTTTTGATAGTCCAAGGTGAGGAGACCCCAGTTTTAGTCATAATGCTGTCAGTAACATGGTTCTCTAGTTCTGTGGAGGATTATAATGCTTGTTATATTACAGCAGTTCTACATTAAAACCTACATTAAAGGATGTGTGTATATATATATATACATACATATATGAAAGTCACCTGCCACTGGATGTCGCACTAGAGCACCAGCATCTCAGACTAAACAATTGGGCAGAAACAAAATAAAATTCACCAAAACGGTCTTTTATTAGTCTTTCCAACAATCACCAACATTTGTTTGGTGGAAATAAATCCTTAATTCACAGAGTAAAAAATTAAGTAAGTAAGTAAATTAATCACTTCCACTAACAGTAGTTGTTTCCCTACAGAGATAGACCATTAGTTTAACCACTAACAGCCGTAATATCACTATCACTCTCCACCAGACTCCAGAGACAAAAACACTCATTTTACCTTCAGATCATCAGAACTTCATTAAAGTGGACAGAAACAGAACTCTGTTAGTGTTTCCAACAATCACCAACTCTGGTTTGGTGGAAATAAATCCTTAATTCACCGACGTGATGATGCAAACAGCAGTTTCAGTCGGAGCAGACCGGCTATGGAAACAAGCGTCACACTGCCTTACTTACAGTATGATAGTAGTTTATCTGATTTATGATCTTGTGCATAAGAAATGTAAAAAGCCTGATCTATAAAATCCAGGTTGTCTCTAAAACTGTGCATTTGTGTGTGTGTGTTTACACTTGTTGAGGCAGGAAGTGACTGATTTTATTCTATGTACTGTAGCACGGATACAGGCAAGCTTTAAGGTTAATGCAGGAATTAATCAAAACTACAGAAACCATGTGCCACTGGTGACTCAAAGCTCATCATGGTGAGATTATTTAACAATTCCTCTATAGTCCACTGCATGACTAGCAGTGAAGGTGAAAGCAGTTTGGTTATAGCTTAGACTTCATGTAGCAGACCGTGCACCAGACCTGAGGGAAAGGCACCACCAACAACATCCAAATTAAAACCCAAAAACCATAAATCTTGCAGATCGGTTCTAGGGAGAAGACAGTTTGAGACTTCCTAAAGTAGGGCAACACAGTTTCATCAACATCAGACCCTTTTTTTTTTTTTGGCAGGAAGAAGAATGACAAGATAATGTATGGCTCTGTGCAGCCGCTATTGTATCACAGCACCGGGGCTCGTGCCATTTCACTCGACTTCTCCTTCTGCAATATTCACATCTCGCCGCTGCCTCGGCCCCCTTGAAATCCACCCCATCCTCGGAGCGTGGTATCGCTCCTCTGTGGAAATAACACGAGAGGCCAACAGCTGGCTGCAGTTCATCTCTTGTTGCCTCACATTTTCAGCCACATCAATATTGGACAAGTCTGTTCAAGTTCAGAGGCGGTTTGAGACTGTAGCACTTAAACAGATGGTCGTCCTCAAGGCCTCTAGCTTTTTGAGGAAAGTAGACAAACAGAACAGGGGATAAACCAAATCAGTTTTTCTTTTTTGTGTGTGTCTTGTTTGTGCAATCAATTGTTTCCTCGTACATTTTCAAGCAATCACGAGGGGAGAAATCAAATCTGGAGCAGGATAATTACGAGTCTGTTTCTATGAGGTTTCTGGTCGATATCCCTTAAAAATTTTAATAGAAACTAAAGAGGATATTCACATAATGACAGAGCATATAAAATATCATTTGGCGCACTCACACACACACAGACAATCTTCCACAGCATTAAGAGTTAGACATACAGCCCATTCTTTGGAGTTATCACCATGGAAACTGGACAGGAGTGAAAAGCCTGTATTACTGTGGATGGAGCCATGGCATGACAGCTTCCTGGGTCCTACACTGTGACATTTACATGAGATGTTTTAGCACAGTGTATAAACTTAATGTGTCAACTCCTCTGAGACATACTAAATATATTTATTCTTTTTTTTTTCTACTGTTGTATTTTTTGCTTTGCTTTGACCACGAATGAACACGGTTCAAGAGAGGAGCTGTGGGAAGGAGTCAGTAATGTATTAAAAAACTAATGTGACAGTGATAACAGTGATGGACATACTTCGTTATTCAGTTATACATCATCACATACATGAACCGGGATCTCAGCTAGTTGCATTGGTTGGATTAAAAGGTATTGAATACATTCTTTAATGCTTCAGGAAGTCGGTGTATTCAGTTTAAAGATGCACTGCAGACGTAGGACAGTGGTTCCCACTAGGGGTCGCCCAAAGCTTCATGGGAGATCGCCAGGCCTTCTTGATTTTAAAGGGTGTAAGAAAACTTCTCAAGTATGTGCATATGTACAAGGAATTTAACTCCAGTTGTACATTGTACAATACACAGAATACGCATAAATAAACAGGAACAACAAGCTCAACTAAATGTTTGTAGATTTTACGGTGAAAAACTGTCAAACTATGACAGTAAAACTTTCTGTAAAAAAAACCCCCCAAAAAACAACTGTACTAATATCCTTTTACTGATTTTACAGTGAAAAAATGTCAACCCATGACAGTAAAAGACTGTAATGTGTAAATGTTAAAAGGAGTTCGGTCTAGACCTGCTCTATTTGAAAAGTGTCCTGAGATAACTGAATGGCGCTATACAAATAAAATTGAATTTAATTGAATAGTAAACAGTAAAACAATGTGAATTCTCATGTCAAAACCTTAATTTATACATAATTTTAAGG
>JAGRRF010012887.1:27855279-27865596 GCA_019097615.1 Morone chrysops
CCATTAGAGAATGAAATAGCTTCAAACTGCAGCACTAAATTTTTTCTTTTAGTGCGACTGTCTTTTTTCTTTCTTTCTTTTTTGTGATGAGAAAGTGAAAAATAAGTCCAGTCGTCTTTTATTATGAGTGATCTGTCTCTTTCTGTTATGTGTTGGCTGGTTGCTTTTTGGTTCCAGTGCATGCTGGGAGATGAGCACCATTTCATCTGTGACCCTGAAAAGCAATAAACAGGTTAAGATGATAACTGAAAGCTATATTATGTAACATTTCTGCTTTAAAATGTTCAAAGAGAAATCTGTTAGCTTTAACCTCAGTCTGTTAGCTATTTTTACTATCCACTGTTTAGATTTTGGTGGTTTTTAAATCTAGATTTGAACCGGATGAAGGATTTTATGCTTTATGTTGACCATTCTTAACAATAACTTGCTACGTAACACACTTTTTCTGAAATGTTAAAGGCCGCGGGTCTTGTTTTACCCGCTGGCGAAGTTTATTCATCAACATCCCGGAGAAAGTCCACTGCAGTCGGGCTCAGGAGTTAGCTGTACGTGGACAACCTCAGGCCACAAAAACACATCATCATGTTTCCACCATAAAGCAGAGGTTGAAAATGAAATAATACCATCATATAGCATCATACATTTAAATAAAAATCCAGTTTAAATTCCATGTTAGTGTGCATGTCAGCAGAGCATCTGGCATCCTATCAAATTGGATTACTTTAGCTCCGTCTGAATGCTGTAGATTTATCTGACCTCGTCATAAAGATGATTGAAAACCGCTGCAGCGCTCAGACCTCGGCACAAAACATGCATGTCGCCGAACGAAGGCGGCGTTTAGCTCTACCTTACCATGTGTGTGACATTAATTAACAACAAGGGCTTAAAATAAATATGAAAGAATAACACACCATAATATCGTCACAGTAAGCCAAGTAAACAACTGCGACCATAAAAGTGACCTTTTAGGGTTTATTATTTTAGGTTTGAGGCATTTAATGACTGTTTTGACAAGCTGCACATACTGTATGTATATGAGTGTGTGTGGGAGGGTAAAGAGAGACCGCGAGGGAGAATGAACATCGTACTGTACCATTGAATGAGGATGAATCTGTGCAGCTGTGTTTCTTTGTGAATTCAGGTTACTTATATCTGTACACATCAGAAAGGACTCTCTCCGTAGTGACTCACTAACTGTCCGTCCAGTAAATAACAGTAAATCTCGGCATGCGTTGCCAACATTGATGAGCAGAAAATGGGATGAGCAGCATTAGGAAGAGATAAAGCCCCACATCTGAAGGATTATAGTTATTTTGACAAATGCGAAGCGCTTTTCAAATAGAAATGTAATTACATGGTGAATATTAAAGTCAGCAAAAGATGATCTTTGCTGGAATTCTAGCACACAAGCTATTACAATGTGCAACTTTCACTTTCAGCCGGATGTCAGCTCTCTGCCGTCTGTCATGTTTTCTTGTTGTTGTTTTTATGAAAATAGAGTGAAGTCATCGAACATCTGTTCTCGCTCAGGTGAGCTGAATGATGATCTTAAATTACAGACATGTCGCAAATTGTTTATTAGCACAGGTAACATTGCCTAAACACCAGTACTGTGTGCAAATACTGTAAGAACTGAAGAGATGTCACAAAAAAAGGAGATGATAGATATAAAAATATATATAAGTGTCTTAAAACCTGCATTCTATGTAAATTCCAGCAGGGGGGAGCTCCACTGGCTGCAATAACCCAGCGATCCCATTTACTCTAATGGAGAAATTAGTCGACTTCTCTTTTCATTTATGGGCTCAGTAAACAGTTTTCTGATGAGTTTATGGTCTCAGTCGCTAGTTTCACATCTTCTTCAATACATTATGATGTTCATTTAAGTAAATGATGGTCTAATTTAGAGTAAAACAGACCATAAAGCAGGGTATGCTTTAGGGCGGGGCTACCTTGCGATTGACAGCTCATTCTCAGTGAGTCCGTCCAGCTCAACGCACCAAACTCAGATCAAACTGTCAAATAGTGCTGATCAGATATGGATCCAGATTCTGTTCTGAGTATTTCTCTCCTCAAATCTGTTCACAAACATATTTTACTGTTTATCTGGAATACCAGATCCTGTGTGAGCAGGAGAGCAGCCATTGTTTCCTGATACGGACGAGTCGAAACCAAGAGCAGCCATCAATAATATCCCACGACAATGAGGGAAAAAGAAATGCATGGCAAAAATAGCATATTGTTAAGATTTCAGAGACCCCTTAAAATTTCACAAATCATGTTTTCAGGGTGAGCTCATGTCTTATTACTCCCCCCTGGCTCCCCCTCAACAGAGCAATAGCATTTCTTTAGCCCACAATTTTAAAACTGCAGTAGGTAACTTTTATAAACATAACTTTTTGTCATATTTGCTGAAATGTTCACTTTATCCTGACAGTAGAACATGAGACAGATAATCTGTGAAAAAATCAGGTTCCTCTGGTTCCTCCTAATGCCCCTAATGGGATTTATAAGAAGCCCCCGGGCCCGAATGAAAACAACCAATCAGAGCCGAGAAAGATGGTTGATTGTTGAGCCCATGCTTTGGGACGCAACAATCAAATTCTATTAGCTTCCAACCCAAAGCTTCTTTATATCTTTCTGTGCTCTGATTGGTTGTTTTCATTCGGGGCCCTGTTGATTCTTATAAATCCCATTAGGAGAATAAGGAAGAGCCAGAGAAAGCTGATTTTTTTCAGAGATTATCTGTCTCATGTTCTACTGTCAGGATATAGTGAAAGTTTCAGCAAATATGACAAAAATATTTTTTCCTACTGCAGCTTTAATGATCCAATCACTATTTTTATGCTTCTCAAATTTACATTTAAAATGTTTCTTTGACAAACAATTTGCGGACTGTAAAAACTAGATATGTTTCTTTTTTGTTCTTGTTACCTAAAAAAAAGCAAATATAGGAAGAACAACTCATGGATATGAACAAAAAAATCAAAAACTGTAATTTTATTTTTCTTGACTTGCAGTACTTTTTTGTTTATTATAATAGCAGCATATAATATAGCGAGTCAAAGTATGTGAAAACCAACATAGCAATAAACCTTGCATTTATCATACAGTACAGACCTGCTTAATTAAGTTTCCTAACCACTCAGTACCGAGCCTCATGTCCTTGTCACTCACCCTGCAGCCATTTTTCACTTTATCCATCCTGAGCAACAATCGGGGAAGGAAGGACGGGGGGGGTCTCGTGGCCATTAGCATGCCATTCAGCCTCCACGAGTGTGTAGCCTAATAGACAGCGATGATAATAGAGGCCTGTCTGTGCTCTCCCGCCGCAGCGTTGACCACTGAGTGAATTATCCAGCTGACAGAGAGCAGCAGCACAGCTTAGGAGGCGGAGGATGTTGTTAATATGCCAATGAGAGCTCAAGCCTCCCGTGCCAGTCTGAGGCGTGCTGGCATGCTGCAGCTGCCTATCACCTAATTGGGAATCATTTAGCAGCAGCTTGACCTACATTCAGAGCAGTGCAAAAGGGGGTACCACCTATGTGACTGTTTTTACTAGCAATCCAAAGCTAATAGCTCGGGAGTTAGAATTAATTGCCGTGTGCTGTGTCACAAGAGTTTATATCATTGTCCTCTTCTACATCTGCAGAGTGCTTTAGAGTGGGCCGGTGGAGTGCTTTGTTCAAGAACCGTTTGTTATAAAACACTGAATTTGAGTTTTTATGTAACACTGGAAGTTTCTGATATAAAGTCAAAATAATACATCTGGAATATCTTATTTTAAATTGCAGTATTTTTTCAGGAAATGACTGAAACAAGTAACTTTTGGAGAATTGGATGAAAGGATTGATAATGCTCTCACGTCTGTACAGTAAATATGAAGCTAATTAAACTGTTATATCTTATTTTTAAACCAGTACAAAGCGTACAAACTACCTAATTTAAATATTTCCAAAGCTAAATGTGAAGTTAGCTAGCCAGCAGCAGGTGGATAGCTTCGTATTTAGCTACATATTTACTTTACGGACATAAGAGTTGTTTTTTTCCCTCTAACTCTCGGTAAGAAAGCACATTTTTAGCATTTTAGCATTAATAACCCACATCAGAATAGACCAGAGGTGACCTGGGGCTATTCTATTATATTGTATTATATTGTATGTTTAAGATCCAAAATGGTTCCCTTCATTAACTGACTTCCACTGCCGTGTGCCCGTGGTGCTCATAGTGTGAAAACTAATTAATAATTATGTTGCATTCACATGGATTCAGGCAGACGAACTGTCAAACAACAAACTCATACGTGTGTGTCATATATGGTGATTTCTTCCATATTATTTTATGTAATTTATTCATTTTTAGCTCCTTGTTGTCCCGATTGCCTTTGTTTTCTCCTTGTGTGATGAAGCTTCATCACATCTAGTTTTAAGATGTAATATATTTTACCTTTTGACGCCAATGCCATCTACCGTTGCCGGTGTCCTCACCCAAATTTACCGTCCTGTTTCAGTCCTCTGTTGCCTGAATCTATGTGAATGCAGCATAAGCGATCCTACATACTTAACAAGCATACATTTATATATTAAAGTTGCTGTAAGCCATATTGTTTTGTTAAAATAAGTGTTGAATCGGTCTCCGAGTCCCTCCTTCCTGCTGTGAACAGAGGTTGGTGGCAACCCAAAGCATTTATCTGTGACAGTGTGGGAATGAGACAGTCAACTATCTGTGAACACAATCGCTGACTGCTCCTTTTTAATTTTCTCTGGAAACATCTGGTGGGGCCTTATTAAACCTCATGGTTACCAACTGTGGCCCGCAGGCGCCACTTTGGGCGGTCATGATCCCTTACAATGTTAACATTGCAGAGCACAGCGGGTTTGTACCACACGCCGCAGTCTCCGGGAGAAATGGCCAATAGAACTGGTGGTGAATAATTTTTTGTATCGCCTGGGGTGAGGATTTCAGTGCTTATGATTTTCTGAGGACTGACTCAAAAGTGTATGAAAACTCTGACTTCTGTCTCTGCAATAGACCTTTTTCACTGCAGCCATTTTGACATGGAATAGTAGGGTAAACACAGGTGTTACCAATGGCTGCTGTGAAAAAGATCTAGTTGCCATGTTTTAGTCATTTATGTTTTATTTTAGATTTAGATTTTTTGTTTTGTCTAACAATCACATTTTCCTTTTTTTTTTTGTGTTTTCAGTAAAACCAAACAATGAAGCTGTAATTAACTGAAACTAGAAGAGGGCACTCAGGAGAGTTCAGCTCACAGTTGCAACCAGCGGAGGTTTAGAATAAAGTACAATATAGTCTCAGTTTTCTTTAGGATGCGTCTATGTAATGCTTTTATAAGCGAGCATCCTGGGTTCACCTGAATGTTTAAACTTAATAAACTTCTCACTTCTTATTTTGTAGTAACACGCCACAAAATCCCTCAACCTTTTAGGTCCACATCAGCTTACCGAGAGTTTAAAAATGCCTTCCTATTATAGGATCAATTGTGTCCATAATAACTCTATAATTTTGTAATCATGGTTTGTAACTCTATTACCTAACTGCTGTCACTGGCATTAATACCCCCGCTCTAAACTATGAATGAATGATCCATTTTCATGCTCTGTGTGGAGTATAATCCTCTGATTCTGTCTTGATATCTACTTTTTGTATGGTTTTTTTGTTTATTTTCATCATATTTGTCTCATTATAAGCTGTTGTATTTGTTCTTTTTATGAATGTCTGGTACTTTTAGTCATTGAGGACCATCTTGAAAACGAGATCGTACGTCTCAAGGGGTTGAATCTCCATCTGTTGTCCTTCCTGGCTTCCTTAACAGTCACCGCATACAGCCTGAAAGAGACAAAGAAATGTGAGACTGCGAGGAATCTGTTGAGCCCGTGCTGAGAGAGAGAGACTGAAGGACAGGATGGTAGATATGGTCAGAGAGTGGACATCAAAGGTCTGTTAGAGAACAGGAGGCTGTGCAGTAGATGGCGGTACACACCTTTAACATTGGTTTGTAGTTCGCCAGTAAAACCAAAGAGGAAGGAGGCTCCTGTAAGTCAAGATTACGGCAAAGATAATACAATTATTTAATGATTATAACGTATCAGGTATGGAATTAAGCTGCAGATGCTACGGTTCAAGTTTTTGAGCCATCAACTGAGTAGATAAGCCTTGTTTTTAGTCTAGCAGTTGTTCTTCTTCTTCTGGCTCTTACAGGCCAGTTAAAAGGCTTTTCCAAACGCAACCACGAGAGGTCCTTGAGCATACCGTCATAAATGTGCAACAATAATATTAACCTGATTGGTCCTGTAATGTGTGAGATTAACTGCGGCTCCCCTACAGACTCAGGCCTGGCAGGGAATAATAACTTTACTGTTGATACTAATAACTGTTGCCACTTTAAAGCCTTAAACAATCCCCAGACCAAATTAAGAGATCATTTCTAAACAGTTTAAACTCTGGAGGTTTCCAGTGATAAACGAGAGAAAGATGCAAAAAAACAACTGAAAATATCTAATTAAAATGGGATAACTGTATTACAGCATAATAACATACAATACATCACCTGAAATAAAGGGTGTTTCACAGGTAGCAGCCTTTAAAGGACACAGAGTATTTCCCCCTCAGGGTAAACAGGTTGGTTTAAAACGGTTAGAGTGAAGACAAGATGGGGGCTGGTGCCAGATGCCTGCCTACCTTGGCCAGTAGCCAGTGACTCACTGAGTAACGACTTACACTCGTCAAGCAGAAACCGCGGCTATTCTTAGATAGCTATTGTAATCAAGAGATTTGAATTCATTTTATGTTTTTCCGGTGGTGTAGTGCCCAACTCGACTTCCTGAGCCATTAAAGTTGAGGGGAGATGGTGATCATGCCTCGAGGCAAAATCTTGACGACGTATGCTGCGTTCAGCCTTAAGCAGCTCCGCTGGTAGCTGTCCAAGCTCTGCTAGCCAATGACTCACCTCTCTAAGAGCTCCAACCATAACAGCCAACATTTCCCCCAATATTCCTGATTAAACCTGAATGCTCACTCTGCTCGGCTGGCCAAAAAGCCTTTTTATTCTCCTCTTCTGTGCTAAGACATGATCCTGTTTTTTTGTTCAGAAATGCAGATCTTTAAACATGCTCTCACTCGGGGGAGGAACTGGGAAAAGGGCTGCTCGCTGTGTATGAAATGAAAGGTTTGTTGACCCGCGAGATGCACTGTCAAAATATATGAAACAACATTCATTCCCATTTAATGACTCTGAACTGCATCGAGGCTTCATCGCACTCACGGAGAGAGCTGACATTAAGTTAATTCACTTTGTTTTGACATTTTGTGTTTCAGTCATTAGCAGATGCTCTTCTCCGGAGAGACCGGTGCCGATTCAGAAAAGCTGTTTGATATCTTTAACAACACGAAAAACATAATAATTGGTCGGCTAATTGAAACACATTATGTTGTAGGAATTAAAATGTATTCTTTGAGGTTTTTTTTAAAGCAATTACTTCCCAGAATATTCAAGCAGTGGCTTCATTTTGGATATAACATCTTAAAGCACATTAATCAGTCGTGTCTGTGCTTCTTCAGGTCTATAATGTTCGATAGATATTCATCTGGTGAGCTCTGACTTCGCCATTGTTAGGTCCAAAATTGTGTTTTATTATCAAATACCTGCAGAACTAATTCCCATCAGCCTCAGCTCTACTTTGCGTTTCGTGCATAGACTGTTTAAAATACGGACTGAGTCGGCCATCTTGGCAGTACTGACTCTACTGGCTCCCGGCTAATCCAAAAATGGTCACTTAAACCAGCCACGCCCTTAATTATGCAGAACTTTAAGCTTTAATATAGTTTAACTAGGTGAGTTATAAGAAGATTCACCCCAATTAGCTACAGAGACCAAAACGCTCTAAACATGTTTATTTCTTTTGTAGACACATTTTAATATAAGACCTTATGGAGATTGACTTACTGCTGGAGCCAGCCTTCCAGTGGCCGTTAGAGGAACTGCAGGTTTTTGGTACTTTTCTGTTTCATTTAGTGTTAATTAGCAAATGTTAGCATCTAGCTAACACGCCGAACTAAGATGGTGAACTTGAACATTATAGCTGCTGAACATTAGCACGTGAGCATGTGAGCTAATAATTTAATTATTAATTCTCACCGTTTTCCTTACTTTACTTTACTTTAAGTGTTGAAGAGCTGCAAGTTCAGTGATGTTTCTGTCTGTCTCTTCCTGCTGTAATGAATTTATATAATAAACTGTACAGTATTGATGCCTGTAGAGGGCTGATCTGGAACAAGTCATATGGGCTCAAATGTTTCATCTACTTGGAGGGAAAAGCTGCAGCTGTACCACAAAAAAAAAACCCAAATAGAAATTATAATTTATTTTCATGGCACAGGGCTCCATGTGAATAAAAATGTGAGTGTAGTGTAGTGAACTGCAGGCTGAGAGTGCACTTTATGTAAGCTACAGAAGGTGACAGTTCAGGCAAAGTGCTGAAAAAGGCAAGTGTTTGAGGAGGAGGAGGCAATAAAAAACAGAAAAGGGTTGTGATACAGTGGGGTTTTTTTTTTAACACCAAACTTGCTGTGGGGGGGATAGTGTGTGCTCTTTGATCGGTAGCATACAAATCTATGTTAGAAACACATTTACATACATGCTATTTTAGTTTTTCTATTGCTTTGGAAGTGCCTCGAGATGTCACAACATTGCAGCACAGAGTCCGACCACACGTGTTGCATCACGCTGGGAGAAATGAGTTTGACATTGGCACAATTCGCCGCCTCTGCCATGTCATCAGTGAGTGTTATGGTTAATGTGTATCACATATAAAGCACTTTTTTTACTCAGAGTTTAAAAGAAAGTCCAGTTCCAGACAGTAAATTGCAAAACAGATGGAAACCTTGATGTTGATGCATTTGCTGCAGACTGAACATAATGATAAAAAATGAGGAGCCTCTTGTGTCGAGAAGGTTTAAATCAATCTGCACAGTGATGGCGAGCAGGATATACTTTATGTTTTTAAGCAAAGCAGATAAAAACTGACATAGCAAACAACCTCAAAGCTTTGCAGTGCCGTTTCATATTCTCTTCTGATTATTCTGAATGACGCAAACATCTTCAAAGACCCAAAATGCTATTTTAGTCTTAAACAAAGACACATATCTGCCAAAGCTTCACCGGGGGTTTGTGAGAAAACTAAAAAAATATTCCCAGTAGGCCTATATTTCAGCAACTGGTTCACTCCTGTAAAAAAAATTAATGTAAAGTAAAGTTGTCTAATAGAACAATAGCAAAGTGACAAGAAAACACTGCTCTGCTTGATTTTGCGTTATATGTTAGTGTGCTAACACGCTGAAATAAGATGATGAACTTGGCAAACATTATAGCTGCTAAACCGCATTCAACAGCAACTACAGCCTCACAGGGCTACTGGCTTGGCCGTAGACTTTTAGGCTTTGGCAAGAAAACACGGAATTTGTCAATAAATACGCCTTTTGGAGCCAGCCTCAAGTGGCCGTTAGAGGAACTGCAGTTTTTGTTACTTTTAGTTTTTGTTTCTGCTGGATTTAGCATTAATAAGCAAATGTTAGCATGCTAACATGCTGAAATAAGATAGTGAACTCGGTAAACATTGTAGCTGCTAAACATCAGCATGTTAGCATTGTCATTGTGAGCATGGTAGCATTAGCATTCAATGGCAACTACAGCCTCACATGGTGTTTTTTTTGACTGGATTTATCAAAAAAAGAAGCTTATTAAGTCCATAAAATTGTTAAATATAACAAAAAATACATAATACAGACAGAGAATTGTTTACTGTTTGGGTTCATTGTACAGTTTTGAATATAATATGAAATATCTATGAATTATGTCAGTTAAGGAGGCGTCGTGAGTTTATTGAATGATAGAAAAAGGATCCCTTAAGGAACCAGTGGTTTAAGAGGTCATGAGAAGCTTTCAAGTCTGGACTGTACACACAGTTTATAGCGAGGTGACCTATATAAAAATGGTGCTATAGCTTTCTAAAAGGTGTATTTATTACAAATCTGTAGAGGTACGGCAAAAAAAAGCCTTTTATTGTCTCAGTAACTGCGGCTCTGTTTATTTTATGGCACCTTTTGGATTTAAGTTAAACAGAGGAGACAGGCTGTAGAAGAAAGAGCTCTGTACACAGAGAGGTCGGTTCAACCACTCCACCGCTTACATGTTTGACTTTTTACTACGGCAATAATTGGAGAAAACAAGTCCACAACGTAGCCGTTCCCCTTAATATTTTGCAGTCCCAGATCCCAGATCCCCCCCCCCCCCCCCCC
>JAGRRF010012887.1:27865670-27883418 GCA_019097615.1 Morone chrysops
AGTCCTCTGAAGTAGCGTTCAAAGTTCAGCTGTTGAATTTGACAATAGAGTGTTTCCAACTAATCTTCCTATTAAAGCGGAGAGCAAGCAGAGCCAGATCGTTTCCAGATAGGGAAACATAACCTTTCTGAAAGCTGTGATTTTAAATTTAAGGGTCTGAACGGTGACAGCGCCGCAAACAAACCCTGACCTAGACCTGATACAGAGGAAATCTTTCTGAAAGCCATTTCTGCATCAAATCAGCTTTAAGTAAATCCTTTTGTGATCCAATAAAATAATCCAAGACAACATATTTTATAATATACACACATCTCATTGTGTGGAAGTAGGCACGTCACGATAGCAGGAACGTCGATACCAATTAGTGCTGCAGCTATCAATTAATTAAGTAATGGAGTATTCTACCGATTATTCCATCGATTAATCGGATGAGAAATTAAAACAATAGTAGCAATAAAGCAATAGTAAATATACACCAAAGAAAATAAGACAGGTCTTGTGTCTTCTGTTGTACCCCCACCATCAGTATGTTTGAGGAGTAGTTAGATTACTTGAATCAGCCATAAAGTGTGTAGATAAGCTCAGGCTGCAGTGTAACAGTTACTGAAAGACTGTGTGTTGTGTTCGCTGCCACATTAGTTTATGTAACATTAACGTTCCTACAGTCTGTTCACTGCTGAGTGTGGACAGCTAGTTAGCTAGCTAGCAGCTATGAGTCATTAAAGCCAATTAAAATAGCTAGCTAGCTCTTCACAGTGACGTGCTGATGTTGTGCTAAGCTAAACCGACCCTCTGTATGGAGTTTTAGTTTCATTTGAAAGGATCCCGAATGATGGACACTTTGTCGGGTTTTCTGGTCTCTTTTCTTTGCCGCTCAGTATTTTCTTTCCCAAAAACATGTTGTGCGACAGTTCAAAGAACAACAACAACAACAACAACTCCTCAGTGTACTAACCCTAATCCAATGTACGCTGCTGCCTGTTTTGTTTTCATATAAACTATCTTTATTCTTATTCTTACGAGTCCACACAAAAACAACAACAAAAATAAACAATTTAAAATCAGTGTAAATAAAAACAGGAAAATAGGAAAAACTCTGATTCAACATATGAAAACAATAAACAAAGCAGCCTGCAGTGTAAACAAAAACAATACTGTCACCAAAACAATAAATGTAAACAACCAAACAATGTTTGCAAACAGCAAAATAACATCTAAGATTGATCGACTTTGAGTCTCATTTCTGTACCTCACATTTCAGGAGGAATTCAAGGAGGACGTTACTTCAGAATAACAACAACGAATATTTCTAAACTCGGTCGAGACTAATTAGAATATTTAGTGAGACCAAGGGTCCGAAACAGGTCTGCAAATAGCACCAAGTCCACAAGTCCAGCACAACAGAACAACAACTTTGCCATCAACGTGGTACCGAAGTATCGGTTCTTGTGATCTGTGATCTCTCTTTGAACGCTGCAGCATCTGTTCACATTAGAACCGATGCTAATATTAGCTCTCAAATTCATTAAGCTACATTTTACTGCGTTAATGTTAAAATGCTGAACATACATCTCTGTGCAGAGGTCACCTTTAGCGTAACGCATTCTAGTGCTGCATGTGCATTAACAGACCTACATGAATGTTTCTGTGTTGTTGTTTCTATGTTGCTTTGTGGATTTAAAGATATGCGAGTGCATCCATATTTTGTGTGAAGGCATTAATAGTTATTAGGATATTAATATCTTTATCACACACACCGTGATGCGGCTTAATTGACATAATTCAGACCACAGTAGCACGAAAACCTAAAGAGGGGTCTTTGAATCAGCAAAGTGCTTGTAATGTAATAAGCACTCTCTTCTAAATGGAGCCTTGACTCCATTTAAAAGAGGGCAGAAAATATGTGTGCACTCTTGCTTAAGGCTTTCATCTTGCATATAAATCACTCCAGCTAGAAAGTGGGTGTTGGAGCACCACAGATTTCAGGTCTTGGGCACGCACTGTATCAGCGGCCAAGGCTTGCATTAATGACAGCACGCTGCCACGACTGCATGAAGTAAATGAAGCCAATTCCAAGATATTCTGAGAGTGGATGAAATGTCATTAAACGGAGGCTTTTTTTGTGTGTGGCTGATTTAAAAGATTTACTTGTGGTTTCTCCTTTTTTTCCCGCTTCCTGTCCAGATACCACGGCAGCTGAGTGCTCTGACGTTGTACCGGTGTGAGCAGTCGGTTCTGGATTACTGCCACGCCCACCTGTCACTGCACCTCAACATGGGCATGGAGCCCCCAACTCAGGCGCTGGGAGGTCCGAGGCCAGCCAAGTACCACCCGGGCCTGACAGCTGCCCTTCCCTCCGAGCCTGCGCTGCCTTGCCCCCAGACCCACTCCCTCCACCAGTGAGCTGGGGACACCGTGAGGCTCTGTGTCCAAATTACTAAATGTGGACCACTCAGATGAAAAGGAAGGCTTGTGTGTGTGTGGGAGGGGAACTGAGGACTGGTTAAGAAGCAAAAGGAGACAATTAATCTACTGCAGAGCATCCCGGACCCGCAGTAATGAAAATGGGAAATATTTCTCAGTGGAAATAGAGGGGTGCAGCGGTATTGATTAGTGAGCTTCTGACCTGCCTGACCCTCAGTGTCCTCAATTAGCAAAGGAGGCTGAACAGCAGCATGACTTTCCACGTTCTCCTCTGCCTCTCGAGGGGGTATTAAGGCTAATAATTTAATGATTTGTTAATCTTATTAAAACATATTTCCTCGACTTCTCCTCATCCGGGCACCTCTCTGCTGCGTCGGATAATCAGAGGCCGTAAACAGAGCGGAGGGAGGAAGCAGCACGATAAGCAACTGAGTAGCAGAACAAATGAAAGATCAGCCAAGCTAAAAGGTTTTCTGCTGCTTTTTTTTTTGATCACGCTGTCAGTCAGAGTTCATCAGTCTATGAAAGCTCGTTTCCACCAGTGTGACGGGGAAAAGGCATCCTGTAAGTCATTATAATGAGAAACTGTCTCAAAATAATGACTCAAAATAGTTATTATTTGGAAATATTAAATCATTATTTTGAGGTATAGTTTCTCATTATTTTGAGATATTAAGTCAAAATATTGAGAAAGTTCTAATTATTTTGAGATATTAAGTCATTATTTTAAGATATTATGTTGAGATATTAAGTCATTATTTTAAGATATTATGAAACTGTCATTATTCTGAGATATTTAGTCATTATTTGGAGAAACTTTATCATTATAATGACTTACAAGATCTTCCCCCCCACATTGGCGGAAATGGGCTTCCATAGCGGCCTCTCTCTTTAACCGAGGTCCCCGTAGCGTTTTTCATCTGAAGAAATGAGCCCAAACAAATGAGATCACCCAACACGAGACAGAAAATAACGGACAATAATTGTCACATAAAATGTACAGCTTACACATCTTGCCGGCAGTAAGTATAATTTACATGGTGACTTTTGATTTCCTGAATGATTTGTGATGTTTATCACGTTATAATTAATTTAATCCATCTGAGAGATAAACAGATGAAAAATAAACAGTCAGCACAGATCTTTTGGTGCACCGGGAGCTAGACAATATTTGCTTTTCGTCATCCATTTAAATCACTCTTGTAGTTAATGGCTTTCTTTTTTGTTTTTAAAAAATGTGTTCTTCGACCAGTTATCTGATATATCTACGTGTGTGTGCTTTTTACAAGATGTTATATTATAATATATGGTAAATAAACTGTGGTAAATGACCGGTAACGGTGTCGTTCATCGAGATCAGTGGGATCAACACAAACAACCGTCTGCTGTATCGAGGCGGGCTGCGTAGGTGGTTGAAACAGAAGAGCGCTGAAGGCAACACTGACTGATATGTGTCTGGGTTTTTGCCTTAGTGATTAAAACCCTGATGGTAACTTCTTTTCATCCTCCTCCTGTGACTGTGTGTGACCATTCCCGTAACGTAATACAGTATATACTCGACTGAACTTTTATGTTAACTTCCAGGAAGTTCCTGGATATAAATAGTCAGCAGCTCCATGTTGTTCACACACAAACAGTGTGCCATGTGCCGAATGGTGAAGGCTAAATGTGATATAATTGGAACATTTGTCAGCTGGGAATTTACCGTTTGTTAAGCCAGTGAGCAGCAATTGTCGAATCACAGTTTAGCGACCGTAAATAGGCAAAAGCAAGCTGGTGTTTGGATTTGTGCTTGGAGCTGAAAGAGAGAGAGTTGAGAGAGTCATGTCTTTGTGTTTAGGAAGAATTGGATCAAACTGTGTTTATTTTCTCTAATTTGAAGCCCGGGTGAAATTAAAAATGTCATTGTTAAACCAGTTAAGATATTTTTATATCAAAGTCTAATCATTTTGTGTTCCTGTAAAACAAAACGTGCTTACGTCAGCATGAACTAACTGATTTCCAACGATATTATCAATCAATATTCATTAGTTAGCTATCTAGCGGAGCTCACTGGTTACTGTACAAACACAACTTCATCAGTGATTTGGGTGAAACTGGATCATATTTTATGGAGAGAATAAAGAGAATATAGCTGCTGGTAGCTAAGTGCTAATGTAGCTGCTGTTAGTGTTAACAACTGAACGGGGCTCAGCAGCGTCCCAGTGAACACAACCTCTGAGACAGACAGAGGACAGTTTGACGACAGCGGTACCAAGGTGATTTATGGAGTTTCCTGATGGACCCGTTGCTAATAGAAGCTAGCTGTTGCTAACATTAACGTTAGATGCCACTAGCTTGTGCAGCTAATGTTAGTTGACTTAGAGGACACTCGGGTTTGGGTTAGACTGGGGCCCAAAAACTGCCTCTGTGGTTTGGGTTTGTTTCAACTCATGTAGTTTTTGGTGGCTGATTTTTTGGACCCGATCAAAACTCTACTCAGTATTGATGAGCCTTTATGTAATCATGATTATGTTAATTGATCCTACGGACATAAATACTGCTGTTTGACACAACTTCAAACACCAAATTTATAAAGAATGGTCTAACTGGAAAAAACCAGATCCACTAAAACTACTGCATCTTCTGAACTACATCATCTCTTTATCACATTCAGGTTTCACTGTGTAATCTCCATTAGCTGAGCCTCCCCTGGAGGATAAATCACAGTGTAGTATAATGTTCGCAGCTCTGTCCTGCTCATGTTCTGCTGTTAAGATTCTGGGACGTTTACGCTCCAGCAACCCCTGTCAAACGTCAGCAGAGATAGCATTTAAAGTCGGTTAGTCATCATCTGAAAACCCCTTTTTTCTCTTTTAACATCAGAAGTGAAACATTTTCCTCCAAACTACAAACAATAAGACATAAATCTTAAACTCCTGTCCTGCTTGTCCGGGTGTGTGAGACGAAGCAGCCAAACAGGATTATTAAATAAAAATAGGAAACATGTCAGACTCTCATCATGCTAGCATCCATCTCTGACACACAGCTTTAGCCTCACACCATTTCAAACTGGGGTCCGGGGACCAGCAGGGGGTCTTGGAGTGGGTTTTAGAGGGTCCCCAGAAAAAGGAAGACAATATTTTAACTTTTAACTTTTCAAGAGATGAAATAAGGGCAGCCATTTTCTTCACAGGTGAACTACATTGCTTTACTTCCTCAACAAACTCGGTTGTATCTTACAATTATTTAAATATGTCTCCAGTTTTTTGTAGGAAGGAGTCAAACAGCTTCTGACACATCAGAGATATTAGTAGTTCTGTCTCTCTGGCAGTTTTAGAAGCCATTTTAACAGGACTTCTGCCCCTAAAAGTGCTCCAAGAATAAGGTTTTGGGGCAATTTAAGATAAGATAAGATATTCCTTTATTGATCCCCTTAGGAGAAATTCAGGTTGACACAGCAGCAATAGGGCAAGTAGTGCAAAAGAATACAAAGAATATCACAAAATATTACAAAATACAAAATATAATAGAAGATATAAAACTATAAATGAAAGTATATACACTATGCATTGTTCAAGTAGGACATGGAGTGCAAATATATGAGCAGAAAATTAAACTTAACTAAAAACTATAAACTGTACAAGTGGAAATTAAATATAAATAGTGCAAAAGGTTTGGGCTGAATTAAACGCAAAAATCAAAATATTTTTTGTAACGAAAATGCAGAGCTCACACCGAAACGCTCAACCCAGAAAAACCTAGAATACTTGAATTAAATTTTTGCCAGTTTTAAAAGCCATTTTTAACAGGACTCCTGCCCCGAAAGTGCTCCAAGGACATCACATAAACTGCTAAATGTATTTTGTGCCAACGTAAGATGTTGATTGTAATTTTTATCCTAGTTTGATCATTAATTGACAACTTTTCTTTCTTTTCAAACATAAAAATAAACGAAATGAAGCAGAGAGGACTCCTTACGACAAATCCCTCTTAAATTGGGGCCCCATTGTGCATCTATTGTGGCATGAAAACCCCTAATGGAGGCGATGCTGCGTTCAAATTTAAGATATTTCTCATTTTAAAAAAAAGTAAACTGGAAACACGTAAAGACGGGGAGCATTTGACGTGCCTCGTAATTCATGTTCAGAAGCCCGTTTTCAACCATTTTAACTATTTTTGCTAGTTTTCTAGCATAACTAACTAGTGGATAGCAACAGTTGTCATTTCAGCGGGTACAATCGATAACCACCGGCTAGAAATTAGATACTTGCTTCGAGTTCCACCGTCTGAAATCAATGAACCATTGATTCAGAAATTATGACCCATTTTGCTGAACAAGAACGGAGAGCTTTGATAATCAAATAATACGTTTTGTGCCATAAAATTGTATTTAGAAAAGCATATATTTATTACATTGCTCTCATTTTTTATAGAAATGTTATTTTTCTTGTTATCTCCCTGTTTTCTAGGGGAAAGGAAACGAAAAGATGTATAAAAATTCTGTTCAACATCATCCAGTCAACTGTAATCTGAATATTGTATAAAATCTGACGCCATAAATCACAAACGAACACTTTATTGATTGTGTACACAACTTGTTGTATGTCAGGATTTTCCAATGATTCCTCAATAACAGACATTTTGTTAAAAAAAAACAAAAAAACACCAGGCTCCTCTTTTTTTGTTCAGTGCGGGAGATATATCTGCTTATGACAACACGTTCTGACACATGACAGATTCACGCTGCTGGAGGATTTACTGCCGCACACACACACACACGCACACACAGAGGAAACAGTTTAACGACACTGATTGATTGCACACTGCACTCACTTCGAGTGTTCAGAGGAGCGTTCGGTGAGAGATTCGGGGACGAGGGAGGATGCGGCAGATGCAGATTCAGACTTTATGTGTTCACACGCGTTTTTACACTAACAGGCTGATGACTCATGATGCTTCAATTGATAACCACTTCTGGAGAAGTTCTTTCCTCTACAACACCACCGCACAAAAACCAGGAAAATAATTATCACCCACGGCATGTCTTGAATCAACTGCGTGACTCATAGAAAACACAGGAGGAGTTACAGGATATTTGAGTCAACCGGGGAGGGTTTGCTCGGTGATTTAACGCAGTGGTTCCTAACCTTTTGAGGGAAGTGACACGTCACATACAGAACAACTGATAAACTAATGTTCACAAACTAATTCTGAGCAGCTCATTCCCTTTGAATATTGATCAGAGATGAGTTTTCCTGATATTTTTTGAAACTTTTTACACAATCCTCTGTCTGTATTATCTGTCTGTTAATACTTAACACTCATATAAGCTTCTTTTGTGACAAATTCAGTGTTTCTAATGCAGGACAAGGCTCTTTATCATAGAATGTGAATACAGTTTGTGTTCAGGTTTTCAAAGTTTACATCTTAAAGTCCAGGTGAAATTAAAAATGTAATTTGAACCCTTTAAGATCACATCCTCAGTCATATTGTTCCCATATTTAACAATTTATGCCAACAAATGTACAAAAACAAAATTTCTTTGTATTTTTATATAATTTTGTCAATCAATCTTCAACCTTTAGCGACACAGAGTGAAGAGCTAGCGGAGCTCACTGATTACTGCACAAACATACAACTTTATCAGTGATTTGGGTGAAACTGTATCATGTTTTATGGAGAGAATATTGTCTGGTTTTCCCTCTGACGTCCTCCGGCTGCTCTGCCTCAACTCCACTAACTGCTAATGTAGCTGTCGTTAGCGTTAGCAACTGAACGGGGCTCAGCAGCGTCCCAGTGAACACAACCTCTGAGACAGACAGAAGATAGTTTGACGACAGCGGTACCGAGGTGATTTATGGAGTTTCCAGTTGGACTTGTTGCTAAAAGAAGCTAATTGTTGTCAGCAGTAATGTCAGATGCCTTTAGCTTTGCAGCTAACTTTAGCTGACTTAGCCCTGGGGTGGCAGGAGCCAAAACCGTTTTTCTTAAACACCTTAAAATAAAAATAAAACCTCTTGTGAAGCTTTGGTGACCCACAGGTTGGAAACCACCGATTTAACATTTCACAGGATTTTTGGTTGCTGAAATACTTTTCTGGTCTTCTGAAGTCTTGAAATGATTCAGCCTGTAATAGAGAATCAACACAAATAGGCAGAAAAACATAACTGTTTACAGCAAACACACTGGTGTCAGAGGGTCACCGGGAGAAGTCATCTTTTAATGGACCGACTCCGAGTCGGCACAGCGAGGGAACAAAAAGCTCTGTGGCTCCTTAAGGAGGCTGCCTGGCTGTTATTTATATCTATCACAGGCTTAATTTTCAGAAATGAAAGGCGTCAAGGTAATGGCAAGAGATGTTTTTTGGTTTGTTATTCACTTGACATTTTATCTGTTTGGACAACGTATTGGTCTTCTTGACAATCTGTTGGCACTTCCCTGGAAAGCAGACACAAGCTATTTTCTCCCTCCGCGGAGCTGTCAAAGTAAGCTAGACGATGTAACACTTTATATTATGTTGGCTTAAAATCCTCTCATCCCTCATTCTGTTCCATTGATTTCATCCGGTGATCTTGTTTCTGTGGGATTCGGGGTGTCATCGAGAGAGAACTCATAAAAGCACAATGAAGTAAAAAGGGTAGAGGAAGTGTAAAAAGTCATGATAGCTTCTTCAATGTGTGTACTTATAGGGTTAGGGTTAGGGCTTAGGGTGTATATAGTTGAGTTTTGAGTCTTAAATAAACAAAGTTTCCCTGTGTCTGTCGTCACTCTGAACATCATCAGAAGCACAAGATTTCTCCCACAAATATATTTGCAACCAGAGACATTCCGAAAGCTAACATTGTTAGCATCTTTAGCATAACAGTTTTTCTTAAGTGACCTCTTTTTCTATCATTGAGTAAACTAACAACTCCTGATTAAGTCATAACTAACGACTTTTATGGATATTTTTATGTTACATGAATATAATGACCGCTAGCAGCAAACGTAATATATAATTATATTTTATACACAGTGTAGTTTTGGTCTTGGTGTCAATAAATTTATATGTATAAAAGGCCAAAGTGGCCTTGCCCAAAAAAATTGTTAATTCCAGTCCTGTAACAATCAACTATCTTTCTCGGCTCTGACTGGTTGTTTTTAATTCGGGCCCGGTGTATTCTTATCGATACCGTTAGAAACACTAGAATGAACCAGAGTAACCTAATTTTTCACAGATCATCTGTCTCATGTCCTACAATCAGGATGTAGTGAAAGTTTCAGCAAATATGACAAACAATATTTTTATAAAAATAACCCACTGCAGCTTTAAATTATCCAAAATTGAATAAAACTGGGGCCAGATGTTTTTGCTCATGGCACTATATTCCTCTCTACAGGAAAACAAGAGAAATATTTACCTTTTCAAACTCGGTTCGTCTATAACTGGCGGGGTGGAGGGTACACAGGCTTTCATGTTCGACTGCACTTCAGGCAGCGAGCGTATTTATCTGGAAACACGCAGCTTTTGTCTCACCCACGAGTTCACGGTGAAGTATTTGGATTTAAGGTCGAGCTCAAGTTTCTGCCCGTCCTCGTCCGTTCGCACGTTGCCCTGTCATTTTCAGAGTTGTGTTGCGACTGCTGGCGGGCAGGGCAGCTGTGAAAGCTCTTGATTTCCCCCGGGAGTTACACTGCTGCTATGCCCACACTTTGAGATTACCTTTACCATCTCACAAGCTCGCTATGACACCGGTGCTGCTAGTTTATTTTTAAACTGTCTCTTGAATCACAAGGCAATCGACTGCTTTCCTGATACATTTTCAGTGTCAAAAAGGCGCAGCCGCTTTTTAATGCTCGCAGTGACTCATAACTCTGTTTGTCTCGTTCTGAAGTTGCTTTAATCAGGGATCTTTTCGAACATTTTATAAGTCCCATTCTACAAATTAAAAGTGTCTGAGGTTATTATTTTGCAGTGTGATGGGAGAGGACACCTTTCCCTGTGTAACCCTGTAATCCACTCAGCAGTCTTGTTGTTTAGGGGGCTGCACAAAAATGATTAGGCTGGTGAGGAGGGAGATGATGGAGCCATATATTCCGATTATAATCGGTTTAAAAGCCTAAACAGAATAAAAATGCCCTATATAAACACCTCAATCAGAATAAAGAGGCCCGAATCGATCGCAGAGGGGTAGTTTAAACCTTTTCATAAACAGACCAAAGGAAAAATTGTACCATGTAAACGATTTAATGTGATTACTTTCTGTACACGCCGTCCGTCTTGAAGTAAATTCGTGGGGACAAACGTTTCTCCACAAGCTTTGTTTGTGTTTGGTACAAACTGAACCTCTTTGGACGCCTAGACGCTAGGAACACAAGGCTCTGGTTCGGTTCAAGCACCTAGCGGACTCTGGGACTCATTGCAGCATCTCATGTCGACATCAGACGGATTGACAACAGGGAATAAAGTACTGAAGGTGTTTTTATTGCTGGGTTTGTCTCCTGCAACCCCGGGGCTAAGTCAGCTATCTGCACAAGGTAACTAGCTAACAGCATTTAACGTTACTGTTAGCTTCTTTTAGCAACAAGTCCATCTGGAAACTCCATAAATCACCTCGGTACCGCTGTCATCAAACTGTCCTCTGTCTGTCTCTGAGGTTGTGTTCACTGAGAGGCTGCTGAGCCCCGTTTATATTATTGGTTGAAATCAGTTAGTTCATGCTGACGTAAGCACACGTCACATTTAGTTTTACAGGAAGACAAAATGATTGGATTCTGATATAAAAACACACAAAAAAAAAATTTGTGAATGTTAAATTGTTAAATAAGGAAACAATATACCTGAGGAATGTAATCTTAAAGGGTTAAACTGGCTTTAATGGAACTGAGCCATCGTTATCCACCTGTGATATTCCACATTAGACGAGTTGAAACGTCTGCTGTGCAATCAGTCCACTCGGTGTTAACGGATCCTTCCTGCAGGAGCTCGCGCTCAGGGAGGGTCATTAAGGTAATGTGGTGGCACCTGTGCAAACCTCCACCGAGCCTTTAAATACCAGCTCTCTCTGTTATTGTCTTTTTCTCTTTCCTAACATTCACACCTCCAGAATTTATGTTCAGCTTTCTGCAGTCAACGTGAACATACTTCACTCTCCACACCTCGTGCTCTTTTTGTAAACATGTTTGTTTATTTCTAATTAAAGACATAATTGGCACTTTAATCTGACTGGTCTCCCCTCTTTGTCACGTTTATTTGAGCACTCGAGTGTCGAACAAATTTTAAAAAACTGCAGGAAAAACATTGAAGACAAGGGTATTACAAGAATAAATCCCAAGAGTGGATTCAATCTCACCAACTTTTCTGTTTTATGAAAGCACGGACAGATTCATCACTCCTGTGAGCGCCACACAGCTGCTCAGACTAGTGATTTTCTGGCTCTTTACAGTGAAACCCATCACTTGGCTCAGAAATATGAGTTGGCTCTTCATTAAAAAAACACACTTCTGGCTTCTATAATTAGGCATGTTTTTACCTTTTTGGTGTGTGTGTGTAGATGGATAGATGGATAGATGGATATAGATAGATTTGATATTGAATGTATTGTTTATTCCTCCCACTGTACAAAACTTAAGCGAAAATATATTTTTATATCTTCAAATAGCTTATTAAAACCAAACTGATGATAAAAATGAACATGGAGGCTTTATGACCTATACTGCAGTCAGTCACTAGGCGCCGGTAGAGAGCTGGTATGTTCATCTTTATATATGTGAATGGGCTGCACTAACAATTAAGTTTAAACAAAACATGGCTCTGTCTTTTCTATTTGATCCGCATGGCGTCTTAAACCTGCATTCTATGTAAATTCCAGCAGGACGAGCTCCACTGGCTGCAATAACACAGCAATCCCTTTCAGTCTTATGGAGAAATTAGTCGACTTCTCAGTTGATTTCTGAGCTCAAACAGTTTCCTGATGAGTTTCTGGTCCCAATCTCTAGTTTCAGTCTTCTTCCATACAGCATGATGTTCATTTAGTAACTGATGGTCCCATTTAGAGTAAAACAGACCATAAAGCAGGGTATGCTTTAGGGCGGGGCTACCTTGTGACTGACAGCTCATTCTCAGTGAGTCCGTCCAGCTCAACGCACCAAACTCAGATCAAACTGTCAAATAGTGCTGATCAGATATGGATCCAGATTCTGTTCTGACTATTTCTCTCCTCAAATCTGTTCACAAACAGATTTTACTGTTTATCTGGAATACCAAAACCTGTGTGACCAGGCGAGCGTACTCGCAGTACGTGACCTCTGCTGGCTCAGTTTTACTGTCATGGCGAACTCAAGACTTCAAAACAGTACTCCACAAACCAACAGGTGACATCACTTGATGTAGAGGCAGCTAGTGTAAAAATGAGTAAAACTGTGCCCAAATTTAAATCCTAAAGTTCTAATGTACACATTAATAAAACCCTATAGAGGCAGATTTATTGTCATTTATCCTGACATGGCACAATTTAAAGCTGTTTTGTGTGTAATATTTTACAACTTTTTTTTTTTTTGCAAAGAATAGCTGAAATAAATGAAACCCCTACTGCTCGTCCATAAAAGTCTTCCTCAGCTTCAGCTAAAATAAAAAAAAATGCAATACCCTTCCCTCCTTCTCTCAAACCCCTCTAATAATTTCTGTACAGTCCCTTTCCCATTGACATCTGGTAACGAAGAAACAAAAAATCCTAATAAAAAAATACATCCTCATCACTTGTATTTATAATAAGCAATCCACATGAGGATGTCTGCTTTATTGGATGAAGGTTTTATATCTAAATCCAATATGCAACATAGGCTTTTTCCTTGATTTCCTGTACAGATCGGGGGGCTTTCGACGAGGGGGGCTTTCGAAAAAAACAGGGTTAATGCAGGATGATGCTTGAGTGAAAGCGATGAAAGGGAAACTCATGGCTTCAGTAAACAATGAAATGAAGTTTAAAAATCTGGAGCTGTAGCCGCAGCTGTTTCAGTCTCTGTTCTCGTGGCTCAGCCTGAAAGCTGGGATAATGCATTGTCAATTGCTGCTATTTAAATAGTTTCAGAATCCATCTCCCTCAATGCCACATTCAGTGGTGAAAATACAAATCAATTATGGTAAATAGAGACATAGTTAAGCCAGTATTGTGCTGTGTGGTTAGTATTAAAGGCTGAATGTCACTCACTTTACCAGACACGTGCTCACTCGCTCCAGGATTATAACTGTAGTAGCCTGTGAGCTATACACTGTAGAAAATACTTTAATAGATACAGTGAAAGGAAATAAGTACTGTTGATTTGAAAAAAAGCCGTAAAAGACCATAAAACACAATAACACTCAATCATATATCATGGAAAAACCTGTATTTATAAACCTTTCTAAAGGAATTTCTATGGACTAAAGTCAGGTTTTAATATTACAGACTGAAGAAAGAACAGAAAAGCTTCAAGGTTACTTTATTTGTACCCAAAGGTTGACACGTAATCAGACAATAGACAAACATAAAAGTAAAAGTTCTCCAGGCTCTAAAAATAAGGATTTACGAGGAGATTAATAAAAAATCACTAAGAATAAAAAAACTGTAGAATAAATAAGGTAAAGATGGTATTTTCATGTGGTAAAGCTTCTTTTGACAGTAAAAACTTGTATTTCTACAGTAAGATATGGAATAAAACTCCAACTTTAACCCTAAAATCAACAGTACTAATATCTTTTTTTACTGTAGTTGTTGGGGTTGTTAGGGTTCTACCATATTTATTATGTGGCAACCACAGCTGCCAGTTTTATACCATTTTAAAAAACAAAACAAACAAAACTTATTTACCATTAAAAGACCCAGTTGTACCATATTAAAATACCGTATGAATGCTGGTGAGATATGACGGTGGTTTTCTGTGCAATAACAGTCTGTAGTATAAATAAACTACTTTATTCCATATAAATTAAAGGTTTTGTCATATGACATATGAGATATGATGGTGTTATTTAACCTGTTTAGAGTTTATGGTCTTTCACTGTCATAGTTTGACAGTAAAATCTACAGACATGTTTTTACAGTGACTTTATCTGCAGTTTACATGAAAGGCAATTGGGTCGGCTTGCTTCAAGAATTCCTAAACTGTAAAACCTGACAACACATCTTAATAAAAGAAAGAAGTTAACATAAATGAAGTTCTCATTCTCATTCTCATTCTTCATTCATTCACATGAATTTAACCCAACTGCATCGTCTGCATATAGTTACACCTTAACATTTGAGCTAACTCTAAGCTAGCAAGGCTACTTCTCCAGGTCGTCTGACTAAAGTATGATCACATTGTGTTTAAGGCTATAAGAAAGCATACCTCTTACTCTACAGTGAAAGGAATAACTGCAAGTCGCTCCAATAATTCAACTGTAATGTGTATATATATATATAGCACATTTATATAAATATTACAGCTGTGGTTACCAACCTGGAGGTCGCCAAAACAAAGATTTTAAGGCGTGTAAGAAAACTTAGAGGTCAAATAAATGGTCTAATAGAAGAAGCTTCAGGGAGAATAAAACACTGAATTTGTCAAAAAAAATAAGCCTATTAAATATGTATGATTGTCAAAAAATGATGCATATTAAATGCATAATTCAGACAGAAAATTGTACAAAAAGTTCCCTAAACAGGAAATAATCTGTTCAAAATGTATCCAAATCACTCGTTTTACACAAACTTCCTGCAGTTGTTGCAGTTTTGAATATAATATGCAATAAACATAAAACATGTCACTTATTCAGTTTATTTAATGACAGAAAAGGGGTTCCTTAAGAAAAAAGGTTGGGAACCAGTAGGTTAGAAATACTTTCCAGTGGAAATCAAGCATTATTTTTTTTCTATTAAATGATCAAACTCACGCTGTTTACGTCTTTATGGATTTCTGCTACTATATTGTTTCTCAAGGTGTTACATCACTGTCTCCCTTTTGCATAATAATTACGCTGGTCACCGTGCACTGCTCGGGAGCACAGATTGGTATTTGTGCTGAGGAAAAAAGGTTGCTAGGCAATCCATTGAGATCTAAGAAAAGGTCTGTATGAGATGTGGCGAAGACAGAGAGCTGGCAGTTGCTGGGTAAATTGCAAGTAGACAATCAAAGTCATATCACACTGAGCCGTTGGGAAGCAGAATGAGAGGAGCAGGCTGCCGAATGGAGCTGTTTACCTCCTGTCCTCGACACACAGCAGCAAGTGGTTGATATCAACAGGCGGCGTGAACAATTAAGTACACTCCATAAATTAGTCAGTGATTGATTGTTTTGTTTTTGTTTGTTTTTTTTTGTTTTTTTGGGGGGGATAAATTACACTATTCAGGATATTACATGCTTACATCCGTGACTGACAGAAAAAGCTGAGGAAGTGGCTCTCCAGCAATACTGCTTTGATGACAAAGTGAAAGGAGGTGGCATAATTGGGTTCACATTCAGTGGAGACTCCCCAACCAACCCCTCTCTCTCTCTCTCTCTCTCTCTCTCTCTCTCTCTCTCTCTCTCTCTCTCTCTCTCTCACACTCTCTCTCTCTCTCTCTCTCTCTCTCTCTCTCTCTCTCTCTCTCTCTCTCTCTCTCTCTCTCTGCTGGCGGAAAGAATAAATAACGAGCTGTTGATGTAACAGCCCAAATGTCTTACACCCGACCAAGTTCACCCACTGACACGGCACGCCGGCGCGTATTGAATTTAACTGTCTTTCAGCTTAATACACAGGTGTGGCTGTGTGCCCTGCGGAGTGCGCGGGGGATTTATGGCTAGGAAGACTGTAGCTGTCATGTCCCTGCAGCAGCAAAAGCGCCGCCGCTGCCGCCACCACCACCACCGCCGCTCAGCATCTCTGCCAAGGCGCAGTTTACTCTGCCAGCACTGCCCTTGCATCCCAATGAGGCTGCATGCAGGAAAATGGGCTAATGTTACAGCCTCTCATCATGTATCCGGGGATATGAGCTCAATTAACTCAACATAAGCACTGTCAATGGGGATCAAAACAGATACAGGCCTTTGTATTCAGCTGTGTCCATAATTACAGTTTACCAAAAAAAAAAAGAAGCAGGATTCGATGTGATTGATTGCTTTGATGTTGAATTTCTTTTGTTTCACACCTCATTTTTGCTGGTGATCCATCTTTTAGTGTCTGTACGGCACCAGGCTGGGGCGTTAGGGGTGATCTCGAGAGCCAGGAATAAAACCAGAGGATGCTCCATCAATTTTAGCTTGCTACACTGATTTACATCTCCCTGGCAGAAGGCGATTCATGACTTGCGGAAAAATATCCAGCACTTCTCCTCTATTTTTTTTTTTTTTTCCCCCCACATATGGCTGAGGATCTATCACGGCAGATCTAATCAAGAGGCTACCGGAAGAATCTCCTTCGATCACATTTAATCAGCGAGCTTGTATATTTCATGTGAACTTAATTAGAATATTGAACCTTAAGTAACAGGAAGGTGTGTTGATATTAGAGCTGCGCCTCTTTCACTCATGAGTTGTTGTAGGTTACACACAAACACCTGGCAGGGGGGAAATCCATTAAAGAGCCTCGCCGGGTGTCTCAGGGATCGGTATCATTCTAAGCGGTGATGCTTTTGACGCTTTCAGATCCATTTTTAAGTTTCTTTGTGCATTCGTAAGTGGTCGATGGCCCATTTTGTAACCCATTTCAGAAATGAATAACTAAGTTGGACTGGAGTTATGACAATTTCCTGTTTCATGGTGATATGTCGAAATTCGGCGCCCAGCCACGGACACCATTTAACACACAGGAGCAAAGAGTACAACTTTTAATTGTGATGGTCTTTAAATCGCACTGATCCAATTTGAAGCTGATCTGATCAATTCCCTAGAAGGAGTTCGTTAAAATACAACACATGCAAATCACCCCGAAGTGATTGTCTCATCATGATAAATTTGCCTACCAATTTTCATATCTGGGTGAAACGTGCCGCTGGGGCTGCTTCATTGAAGTTTTCTAGGGGGCGCTATGGAGCCATTTTGCCAAATGCACATGCGCAAGATGATATCTTATGTGAAATTATGTTGTCACGGCAACAGTTTTCGACCAACAGTCACAAGATTCATAACGTTTCATCATGGACGTCTTAAAGGTCTTCTGACCAAATTTCAGTGGGAACCAATCAACCTGCGAGGAGTAATACATGAAAGTTTTAAATATGTAATTTCCTGTTGCCACTCGATCAGATGGAGGAGTTCGTTAAAATACAACGCTTGTAAATTGCCCAAAATGACCACTTAATTCAAAATGGCCGACTTCCTGTTGGGTTTGGGGTGTGGGTCCAAGGGGCTTTTTTTTTTTTTTTT
>JAGRRF010012887.1:27927441-27939055 GCA_019097615.1 Morone chrysops
GTTTGGCGACTATTTTTTCTAGAATCTTAGAGAGGAAAGGGAGGTTAGAAATTGGTCTATATGAACTCTTGTTCATTGTTCAGTTTTGTTGTCCTGAAATATCTTCCTTATCAGCTCTGTGGTTGTTACTCTATCCTCAGCATTACCTCAACTACCTGAACAGCATGAGAGTCCAGGACATCTTCCTCTCCGCCCACAGCCTCTTACATTATTTCGACCGCCTCATCTTGTCTGGAAACGAGGGAAAGAGCAACGGGGACGAAGGCTACGGCCGGAGCCTCCGCTACGCTGCCCTCAACCTGGCAAGCCTGCACTGCCGCTTCGGCCACTAGTGAGTACGAGAGCTGGAGGAGTCTGAGTCAGGGTTCAGGGTCAGACAGGGTTCCCATACATCCTGGAAAACCTGGAAATTTCAGAGAGTAGTTTTCCAGTTGTGAAAACCTCTAGAATTCTACTTAAATTACTAAAATATTTTAGCTGCTCTCTCAGATCAACTTACATGGAAACAGGATTAAAAGCATTCCAGGAGGCAATAAGGCAAAATAAAGTCAGAGAAATACAGAAACACAGAAGTGAGGTAGAATTAATAGAATAAAAGACCCTCAACAGTAAAAAAATAATTGAACTATAAAGCAGACTCTTATCTTTATTTATTTATTTCCGTAGCACAGCAATGGTAATTGTACTTGCAAACAACACTTTCCCTTTCTAGAAGTTACATTTTCTGTCAAATATAATACATTCTACCTGAGTCGAACTGTCTTATGAGCTACAGCCAAATTAATGTTACAGTTAGAAGGAAAACTGCAGTAAACTTAGTCAATACGCTGGAAACCTTTCAGCTAAGACCACAGCGGATTGTCCAATTAACGCTGACGACCTCCAAGGCCTACTGGAGAATTATAAGACTGTGTGTTTGTGTCCTGTATTGTCAAGAAAACTCTTGGAAAATGTTGTGGAAAGGTGAAACCCTGACAGACTATCTGTATAAAACCAAGCTTATACATCTGTTCTCTCTCAGTCAGCAGGCCGATCTGGCTCTGCAGGAGGCCATCCGCATTGCCCAGGAGTCCAATGATCACGTGTGCTTGCAGCACTGTCTGGTAAAAACCCTTTTTCCTCCTGTTCATCCTGTCGCTGTTGCACTAAGATTGACGGCTCATTATGTGTGAATTTCACGAGCGTTGCCTCGCTTTATTCCTCCCTGTCTTTGTGTCCAACATCAGAGTTGGCTGTACACGCTGGAACAGACGAGGGGATCTGACAGCACGGTGTTAACTGAGGACTCAGTGAAAATGGCTGCCCACTTCTGCCTGCCAGTGAGTGCACAGAGAGCTCTTAAACACACGAATGCCTGGATTAAAGTGGCCGTTCATTAATTGTTGGCTCACTTTTCACAGCAGTTTCAGTCCAGAAAATGGCTGTAATTTTAATTTTTTGGCCTCAAAATCTCAACATAAACCAACTGAAAACACCGACATTAAATCAGATGATACACTGTGCCAGAAAGTTTAACAGAGCAGCACAACATTATATATGTTTGTCAACTGCTAAAATACTTAAAATGCTATTAAACAGTAACACATTTTTTATCAAAACAGTCGTTACAAAAAGGTGCAGTAGAAGTAGAGGTTTGTAGTAAATTCACAGTAATTAACAAACTTACTACTACTACTACAAACTACTAAGAAACAGTATTACTGTGTACTGTAGTGTTGAATATATTGTATTATACCATGATTGGCTGCAGGGTGTCCATTAATTATTGATTACAGAATTATTCCCATAATATAGTTACTGTATTTACTGTTGATTTTTAAGTTTTTCTTCCATATTTTACCGTTTAAAAAGTTTTCATCAACAGAAGCAGTTTTTGCTGTGAGTTATGATGGTGTAATAGTCTGTAATACTAAAAAATTAGTTTATTCAGTTTAAATTCTTTTTGAAATGCCGTATAAATATTTTAACATGTAAAACCAACAGATTAACGTATAAACAGACACACAGAAAAGTGTTTTTGTGAGTTTTTATGTAATTTCTTTGGTCTGTGTTTTGGATCCTGAATAACGACCATTTCTTTCAAGCAATGTGTCAGTTTTTCCATTATGTAGATTTTCTCTACTCTCTCCATCTACTGTTTCTAAGTAGGAGGATCCACTTTACTGCACTTCATTGTGAAAGCTTTTTGTTTTTACCAGCTATTAACAACATTTTGACCAGATACATATCTCACATTTGTACATTTTCTACTCGAACTACTCACACAGACCATAAAGCTCACAGAGAGATCATCACATCCTAATGTCTTTCTCCCAAAACATTCATATTTTAAGCGTTTTCTATAATATATGCAGTGATCTGACAAAGACAGATGGATGTAAAACACTGATCACATTTTCACAAGATAATTTAGTGGATGTTTGTTGTATTTTTGGAATTTTTTATCTTGAATTCTGATTCTCATTTTCCTTTTGAGTTCAGTGCACGTTTATCATCATCACATTTTAATGTTTTAATTATCATTTTTGTTCCTTTGTACAAACTGATTATAAACAGTTTTCCTTTGTCAGTATTCCTCCATAAAATAACACATAACCAACCCACAATGCATCATTTTACATGGCTAAACCAGCCGTTGTGTGTATATTTTATCTTTGACATCGTGCCCCCGCGCTGATCAATAATCTCTCTGCTGCAGTACTTGGCGTCTCTGGGCATTCAGTCTCTAGTCCAGCAGGGGGCGACGCAGGGTAAGACGGCCCACAAGCTGATGGACGCGCTGAAGGACACAGACATCCTGCACTGGAAGCACAGTCTGTCGGAGCTGATCGAGATCAGCCTGGCTCAGACTACGTCCATATGGAGGTTGTACGGCAAGAGGTCAGGCTCTCCAGCTCGCCACCGCCGGCCGACACATGGCGTTCAGCTCCGCTCACTGTTTCTGACAGCAGACAGCAACCCCCCACCCCACCCCCACTCACATTAAATCAGTTTTTATGCATGAATGAACATTTCAGACATCTAACGTACGAGACAAAGTTGTCATTACGAGTGTAAATCTTTAAAAGCACAACTTGACTTGACTGTTTGTCCTTTCTGTGGCGTCCTGTGCGCCGTGCAGCACCATGGCTCTGCAGCAGGCCCAGCTGCTGCTCAACATGAGCAGCCTGGAGCCCGTCAACTTCGGGGTCCAGCAGAACAACACGGAGGCGTTCGCCGTGGCGCTCTGCCACCTGGCCGAGCTGCACGCTGAGCAGGTAACGTATCTGATTCGATCTCGTCTGTCTGCCGTTCTGCCCCACTGCTGGGTATCCATTAGCCAGTTGGCCCGGCGTCACGGGAAGCTAATAAACATTGATCGGGTTGTTCTTTCCAGCTCAGACGGAGCTCAGCACTTAACTCTTTGTCTCGTGTGCTTCTGTCGCAGGGCCTGTACGGAGCGGTGTCAGAGATTCTCCAGCATCTGAAGGAGCAGTTTCCTCCTCACTCACAGCACGCCAAGGTGCGCTCGCTCAGGCATCCTGTATTATTCAGTGTTGTCCTACAAAGTCACAGAGCTGCACAAACATTTAAAGTTCAAGTGTTCAGGCTGGATGGAAAACGCATGAAAATGTTGCAATGCCACATTTTTAACCCCCAAAAAGTCCTGGTTGGTGTTCACTGAATGCAGAAAACCAAACTGTTTGACCTAGTTTGTTTACAGTCCATAGAGGGGTTTAGTTACTACCTGGTTTAATTCTGTTGAGCAACAAACAGATATTTTGTAATTACAGACAACAGCTAGGGGAATTGTTGGTCTGCTTTAGCTGGTTAAAACAGGAAAGTTATCCTTTTATTGATCACTGTAGGGAAATCCTGCCAGCTCTTTCTTCTATACTAAGTTTGCCTTTTGATAAATACAGTACAGTTAAAGCCTTGTTAACATGATTGGATTCTGTGCACAGAGAGAGCTTTTAATCTGAAACAGGTACAGGAAGTGTTCGGTCTGTGACATATTCTACAGATACAGACACTGAAACTGTATGTTGATAGTTTAAGTTGACCAATATACTGAAGAGTATCCTTGTATGCGAGAACCTACTGAGCATTAATCCTGATTTTGATTGTAGTTTCTTTTTGATAAAACTCGTCAAAAAGTCAGATTTCTGTCTTTAGTCAGTGTGGTTGTCGTGTTTTGGCTTCGTACATGAGAGGAAATGTTCATAATTTTCTGTTTTTGTGTATCTAAATACCCCATTCAGCTCTGGATGCTGTGCGATCTGAAAATCCAGTTTGAGAGACACATGAACGAAGGGAAATACCACCTGGCGGAGCCGCTGGTCACCGCCATCTCTGCGCTAAACAAGACAGAAGGTCTCTACAGGTAACGGCAAGCCTCAAATCTTCACTGCTGATCTCGATCTGTGGCATTTGTGTCAGAGCTGTAACGGTGTGTTCGCTGACAGGAAAGCTCAAGTCCTGAAGGCCCTGAACCGGAGCACTGAGGCGTACAGCATCCTACAGCGGCTGCAGGTGCACTGTGAGAAGACTAAATGCACAGAGGTCGTCATCAGGTACACGCTTAGAGAGACAACACACCTCGGCTCTGTCTAACTTTTGTCTTTTTATTGGTGGATTTGAATTCATTTACGTTACACATAAATAAACTACACCGACTGTGTGTTTGTGTCTCATACAGAGTCATGCTTTCCACCGCTGAGCTCCACTGGGAGTCCTCCGGGTTCTCCACCGCTCTCCCTCTCCTCCTGCAGGCCTTGGCTCTGGCTAGACAGCATCACCTGCAGTCCCTGGCCTCAGAGACCATCCTTCATCTGGCCTTCACTCAGGTCAGAGCGGACTTCGCTCACTGTTACAGCTGCACCGTAAATGCAAATCACCGTCAGTATGAGCTTGTTGTTTCTCCTCCTTCCTGCAGCTGATGTTGGGGGTTCCCGAGCAGGCTCTCAGCGTCCTGCACGAAGCCTGCATCGAGCCCGTTCTGGCCCACGGAGCAGTCATGGACAAAGGCCGAGCCCTGCTGCTGACGGCCCGCTGTCAGATGGCGGTGGCTGGGTTCAGGCCAAACGGACAAGGGCAAGCAGGTAACACCCTTGCCTCCCTCCGCTCCCCTCCCTTCCCCTCCCCTCCCCGCTGTGCTACTGATCCCTATCTCTGCTTTACACACACTGCTGCTCGTTGTCTCTGCAGATTTGCGTTTGGCGGTTTTGGCTGTCGACACGCTAAAGGAGGCTGCGGCTTATTTCTTCAGGCTGAACTGTAAGGAGCGTCTGCGGGACGTCCACTACCTGCAGGCTCAGCTGCACCGCTCTCTGGGTCAAACCTCGCAGTGCAACAAAAGCGCCATGCTCTTCCGGCTGCTGGACCAGGAGCTGCAGTCGCCGGCGCCACCGGTCTCCATGCGGCTCTGACCTGCAAACTGGAGTTATCTTCTGCTGGGAAACAGACACAACACCTCCTCCTGAGGCACCACTAGATGGCGGTGGCGATCTGTCCTGCTCTGGAGCGTGTGTTTATATTTTGAAGCAGAGAGCAACAGTGGAAGAGGCAGGATGATAATGAGAGAGGACAATGTCGGTAGTCATAAATGAGGGTGAGTTTCCAGTACACTGAGAGTAGGTCAACTGTCTCTTCACAGGTACAGATTTGAATGATGGCTGATGTTAAATATAACATGTGGTTTAACAGCTTCCACACGGCAAGAGTCCGGCCCCGTTGGGCAACGTGGCGGCAGCAGAAACATCCAAAGTTTATCAGGAGCTGTCCATTTTTTATTTTTTTTTTTACCCTCCGCTTTTTGATGAATGAGGGTAATATCACAGTTAGCGACAAGATGAATGTGTTTCACTGGCCCGGATGATTCAAATTTCACCAGAAGAATACTAATGGAGCTGGAATCTGAGGAGGAAATTGTGATCACATTTATAATGCAATAGAGCCGCAATGACTTAACAGCAGATACTGTGTCTGTAGTCCACTTCCAGAGAACAATTTCAGCCCGATAACGTTGCACCGAGGTGTCCTGTCGGGCCTGTCATCCATTACTCACTGCACTTCTTTCAAGAAAATAAACATCTTGTTTCATCTCAATCAGTTCTCAGTTGATTTGACACAAGTATTTGGATTCATTGTGAGAGGAATATCTCTATCTCTATTTCAGTTCAGCTACAGTTTAAACTTTATACTCACTATTTCATATTGTGTCTGATTGGAGTCGGGGACGGCTGACTGGAAATTCCTCTCGCTTATTTACCATCTGCGCCGGCCCCCTCGAAGCCTCCTGTTTGGTTAGAAGTGCCACGTTTGGCTTCATGTCGTTAACTGCATAAACAGATAAATTACAGTGACGTATCGTAAAGAAACAGACCTGTTCTTTATATAAATACCGCACCCTGCTCTCTGTCACGGCCGGGGCTTTGGTTTCAGGCATGAGCACGTCTAAGACCTGTATTTACATGTTCGTCCGACAGCCGGTTAGAGTCTGTGAGCCACTTCGTTCGCATGGTCGGTTCAGGAGGAACTAATGCTCTGTAGAAAACGCTATAAAAGGAGTATGTGTGTGTTAACTGTGTGCAGGGTTGAGTGTGCGGAGGTCAGTTTGTGCTTTTACCTAAAGCAGCGTTCGCCAAACGCTCGCCGGTGGCTTCTTGTGGCTTTTGACAAAAGATTGTATGGACGTTTTAATTTAATTTGTTTTGGATCTAAATTGGTTCTTGCCATCTCCAGCTGTCCAACATTTCTTAAACTACACTGACTTTATATGTTACATCCTGACCTGCTGCTTTTACCTGCCAAACATTAGATCTCATCCTTATATTGTTCCCATATTTAACTATTTATGCCAACAAACACTCATTTTCTTTTTAATTTTATATCAAAATCCAATCATTGTCTTCCTCCAGCCCAAAACCAACCATAAAAACACCTCCAGTACAGATTTATTTGGTTTTTGACTCTTATAGTGAAGAGATTAAGTCTAAATTAGAAATATTACTAATATGTCTAAACGACGATGCATTGGCCTCATGTTTTACTGCAGTTTATGATTATTTGTCATTTCTCTTACAATAATAACACGTTTTGTTGATATGAAAGTAAAGAACTGACTAACAATTAAGAAAACTGTTGACATCTCTTGTTATTTGTGTTCCCATTACCCACAAAAAGTCTGTCGGGTTTTGGGAGGTTTTCAATAATCATTTGAGGTTTTAAAATGACCTTCTGGTGGGAGACATCTTCAATCTATCAGCTTTTTCAGCCTGGGACGCCAGTAAACCTTTTACAGCTGTAGGTCCAGCTCAGTCATTTATATTTGTGTACATATATATAGAACCACTGGAGTGGAGCTAAAGACCCCCAACCTGAGGAGTGTTAATGTTGGCAAGTACGATTTGCTGCAGTGGGATTATTGTTAAAGCTTCCTGTTTGAATCTGCTGGATATAAAGTGCTTTTTAATGCAGCAGCAGAGCAATTTACATGAACTGAGAAACAATTCTGCCATCAAATGGAGATAAAATCTCTTTAAAACCTGATCAGAGTAGAAAAGCAGCTATAAAGACTTTCAGAGATTGGTCTGTTTGTTATTTATCCTTCTTTTGTTCCAGAGAAACTAAATCTGCACAGATAAGCTGCCGTGTTGCAGCTCAGAATTTTTCTTTTCTCATCCAAGATGAACAGCTGCTGGCCGTCCGCGCTGCCGCATGCGCACATTGTTATTGGCGTTTAGTTTGTGCCAGAAGGGGATTATTTCTCCAATATCCAAGTTAGAAAATCACCAAAACAACAATTAGCTGGTGCAAAAAATGTAATGTGACAGCAGGTAAACATCCACAGACGACAACCGTTTGTGTTTCACACTGCACCTTTAAAAATGAGGTCTTAAACACTGATTGGATTAATAAAGTTATGTATGAAGCCTCTTTTCAATGTGTTT
Organism: Morone chrysops; assembly: GCA_019097615.1. NCBI lineage: Eukaryota > Metazoa > Chordata > Actinopteri > Moronidae > Morone > Morone chrysops. The sequence goes on from JAGRRF010012887.1 coordinate 27,935,373, forward strand.
TTGGGAAGAAATGAGCATTTATTGTAATGTAAAACAAAACAAAACCAACATCCTTTATATTTTTTATATGTTTTTGGTCCTAAAAGTCTTAAATTTAACCTGCAGAAAACCTCTGTGACTGATTTTGTTAAAGCTCAGTAAAGAAATAAATGACAAAAACTAACAGAATGACACTAGAGATTGAAGGTTTTCAGCCAGAAGCGGATAAACAGTCTCATTGGTGCTGCACATGAGTGAAGATATTTACTGAATGCTGATTGAAACTCAGTGGACAGTGAAAGTACAGCGGGTCGTGTCTCCTCAGGCGTTTGTTTACCTCGTTTGACTGCAGCTCAACCTTTAAAACTTAGCTGTGTGTGTTTTTAGTGCTGAACCGACGAGTCGACTGATATCTACACACACATTTTATAACTGATGAATCTTTTATGTAGAGCAAACATTCACAGTGCGAGCTGCTTTTAGCCGCCCTGCCGCCGCCGTGATCCAGACCGAAATGTCTCGACAGCCACTGGATGGATGAACGTGACATTTTCTACAGACATTAATGTTTCTCAGAGGAGGAATCGTAATGACTTCAGTCCTCCAGGGTCACCAGGAGGGTTTTGGTTTGCAGTGAAATGTCTGAAACTGTCGGATGAATTGTTCTGAAATATGGCAGAAACATTTACGCCTCCTCCTTCAGGATGAATTTAATGACCTCGGAGATCATCTGACTTTGACTCCATCAGGTCAAAAATCCTGCAGAACTCATCAGTTGTACTTTTGTTTTTGGTGCTAATTAGCTTAAGTTAGTATCATCGACATATTAAAGAACGTTTCCACTTCCTCCCACTGTACAGAAATGAAGCCATAATACTCTGTTCAGTGCCAAAGTCTGCGCAGTAGAGATCGGGGTTGGCACCACAGTATCGAAGTCCCGCCCATACGCCTGGGCTCAGCTGTCAATCACGACCTGAAACCTCCTTTAAAATTAACTAATTAAAACCAAACTGATGATAAAAATGAACAAACGTCAGCGTGAAAAGAACAACCTAAAATAACGTCTGCTGACATGGAGGCTTGATGAGCTGTACTGCAGTCGGCCACCAGGGGGCGATAGCGAGGTATACGTTGATGGAGAGCATGCTAACACACTAAATTAAATATAGTAAACATACCTGCCTTATTATTATACATCGGGGTGCTGTTTCCTTGGGTTTTGGACAACACATCACTTTGGGGTTGGGAACATTTTTTTAGGGGTAATTTTAAAGATTAAACAATTGATTGATAATAAAAATAATTGTAGCTTTGGGTCGCGTTGCCAGGAAGTCAGACACAGAAACAGCAAAGAGAATCCAGTCAATTTTCAAAATAAAATAGCGCGTGCAGACTCCGGATAAAATATCAGGGGAGATTTTATGCAGAGAAACACACCGTGTTAACTTTTTAAGGACAAAATACACAAATAAACAACGTATGGCAACAAATGAATGTGAAAATACGTGGATCAGGAAGTCAAACTGCGCCACAGACGTGCGTGGTAGAACTTATTTAACTTAAATACTCTTAAATAAAGTTATTACTTTAAGGAAGCAGCCTTCTGAGTGTCTTTGCGGAGGTCACATAGTGCACAAACCCCACAGTAAATCTCTATTTCGCTATATCGGCCTCCATATCAGTAAACTGTGAATTCCTCTGATTTGGCTCCCATTGTTCCAAAAACAGAAATTACCCAGAGGGCCCTTATGGTAAAATATAACATCTTTGTTCAAAATGTTTAATAACAAGCATGGCAACAAACATGGCATAAGAACAATGCAATGTTTAGAAAAATATATCTGCAAATGTATTTTTCAGAATACACTATACATTCACTTAAACCTCTACTCGATATTAAACATTTACAATTCAAATGTAATAGTCTCAATGTAGAGTCACGGTAGAAAACAACACGCTCAGTTTCCCGCTAAATGAGCTTCGTTTCAGGACATTTCGGTACAACAGGCAAACAACCTGAGGCGTCCTCGTTATTAATCGGTACCTGCTTGCATGTCTGCTTTTTAATTGATGGTTTGACATGAAAACAACCCCCCAACCCACTGACCCCTCTTTCAGACAATAGTTTGTTCCTTAGACAATAAAATACACGGACAACCTACAACCACTCAGATTCTTACCTTAAAAACATGGTGATGAAACCTAAGAACATTATTATTATGACATTTGCCTAATTATTTGGTTGTTTTTAATATGTTGGATACTCTCTCATACATGATTTACGATATAAAGCTGATGTGTTTCGGGGGTTTTTTAGCCCCCAAAAAAAAAATCAAAATCACCGTCCTGACCAGCGTCCAGTAGTGAGGATACAGGAGTCAAACTAGGTGCAACCTCTTATTTTACTTCAAAACTCAAAAATAATGCCAAAACAGGAAGAGTCTGAGTAAAAGAGGTTTTTCGTAATAGAGTCATTTTCCCGTCGGCTGCGTCTCCTCAGCTTTTAAACTCCGCCTTTGTGGCTCTGTCCGACTGTCTTTGAGGAGGCTGTCCGCACCGAGAGCAGCAGAGAAAAAGGGGGCCCCCACCCCGGGAGTCGCGGTGTCAGTATCCCGCCGGATAGCCTCCTTTCCTGGGGTCCGACTCCGCGCACAGACGCTCTCCCTGCCGCACCACCGCCTGGACCACGGAGTCCGGAGTCCGCAGCAGCTGCGTTACGTGGTTCTTCTGGACCAGACCATCCAGGACGCTCTGCCGTGGTGTCATCGTTACACAAACAGAAACATTGTGCAGGAGGTGAAGGAACATTTATCTGGTTCCTCGGTTAACATTAAGAACACTGAAAATCAACTTGCAGGAACCGGGTTCATTGTACCGTTTATCAGCTGTTCTCTGCTGTTGTTATTATTGAATAAAATATGAAATATATATAAAACACAGTCAGTTTACTCGCTGATAGAAAAAGTTTGGGAACCAGTTCTTTAGATGCTTCAACACTAACTGAATTTCTTATTATCCAAAGTTTCAGGTCTTTGCAAGTTGATCTTCATCCTGACTTTAACTGAAATGAAATCAATCGATGTCTCTTAAATGAGCAACATCAGAGGCTGTTTAGCTCCGGTGTCTGTTCTCCTGTGAGTGACCCACCTTTTCAAAGCCCTGCTCCACGACTGTCATATTGGGGTTGAGCTGGTTGTGAACCCGCGGCTCCGTCACGGCTTTCTTTAGGTCGTAGTTGAAGAACAGGGAGTTCAAGATGACCTGTTGCAGCCAGAAAAAGAAAGGAAAAAGACCATCACAAGTTTTTAAACAACTCCACTGAGTGTCTGAGATGAATGTGACTCAATCAGACGTACTAAGGCCGTGGCCGTGGTGATTTTTGTGCCTCCGGACGCTCCGACGACCATTTTCACTTTGTTTTCTTTGTCGAAGATGATGGTCGGACACATGGAGGAGAGCGGCCTCTTGCCTGCGAACACATAAACAGAACGTGGCTGCGACTGCTTAATGGATAAACATTTACCTTTAACTAGTTAAAATGTCTGTAAACAGCGAGGCTCTTTAAACCGGAGCAGGGTGAGGTTGTTTCAGAGCTGCTGACAGGATGTACAAAAACACTAAAGTCACAACCTAAACTGGGGTTACAAGCAGTGATTTGAGGGAAGATGTTGTCTCCCTTCATTAACCTGCAATCCCCTCACTAA
>JAGRRF010012887.1:27961968-27977941 GCA_019097615.1 Morone chrysops
GCAGGACCTCCACTAATGCGTTCCTTTCCCTCCGGTCCAGAGTCACGCTGCTAAAATACTTAATTGTAATTACTGCAGGATGTTTTTACAGTTTCATCTCGCTGTAATTATGATGCCTCTCCCTTTTTTTCCTTTTTTCTTTGATAGGATCTCGGCTTGGAAGGCACCTCGCTCAACGACATCTTATACAAAAATGCCGCCTTCCTCAACCTGGTGGACCCGATCTCGCACGAGCTGCTGCTCAGCCTGGCTCGAGAGATGCAGTGTCCCAAGAAGGTCGGCTCACCTTGTTCTCTCTCGCATTGAAATATCAAAATATCGTGTTGGTATTCCGCAGAAGGAAACTTTCTACCCTCATGGTTTCCTTTCGTTAATCAATAAAAACCCAATCTGAGGATGTTATCGACTTCTACAGACGGATGGTTGAAGGAAATCCTGCAGATAAATGTTACTTATGAGCAAATAGACATTGGAATAGCTGTTAGAAATTAGCATGTTTACAGATTCGGGGGATTTTTAATGAGGAAATTATACTTTTTTTTTCCAGATGAAGTACTGATGATGCCTTTACGATTACATCTCCGGTCATATCATACCCCTGTTTAAAAATGTATGCTAAAAAAAGACAAAACAAATGTATTTTTAAATCGAAATCCCCAAATGTTTTGCTTGTATTTCAACCACTAATATCCTGGTATTCACCCTTTAATCAATCTTCAACTTGTAGCTCCACTAGCTCGCTAACAGCATGGCTAGCTAGTGGAGCTATTGTTTAAATGAAACTAATAATAATTATCTTTAAATTTAATATGACAACACCAAATTGTGAATTCCACTTAAGTGAAATAATGCTAAGCTTACGTTAGGCTTGTTACCGTTTTAGTGGGACTAGTTTAACTGATTTTTATTCTCCATGACTGGATTTAGCTTTGTCTTATTAATGTGGGATAAACAACTAAATAAACAAGATGTACATTCACTGAAATTGATTGACCGATCAATATATTTAACAGTTGGGGGGGGGTTGTCTTTGCTAGCTGTGGCTATCTCTAGGTAGCTTTAACAGAAGCTGCTGTGTATAGTTGACTGTTTGGTTGGTTTTTAGCTGTGTTTTGTTTTTACTGCACATTAACAGGCTGTTTTCCTTGGAATTATATATTTCTATGATTTACAAAACATGTTATATAGCAAAATAAATGCCAACAAGTCAGATTTCAGATCTTTATTTAGATATTTTAGAGCTTTATGACTGGATTTAGCTTCTGCCTGATTAATGTGGGATAACAAACTGGATTACTAAGATGTTAGTTCACTAAAACTTATAAATTCATCAATTTATTTAACAATTACAGGGTTTCGTCAAAGCTAGCAGTGGCTATCTCTAGCTGTTTGGTTTTTAGCTGTTTTTTGCCGTTAATGGTTAAAAAACACGTTAAATAGCAAAAGAAAAGCCAACAATTCAGATTTTGGTCTAATTCTGACTTTATGTGTAGTTTTGTTGAATTTATAGTTTGATATTTATATTAACAGTTATTTCTCAGATCTTGATCTCTAACATATCAAATAAAACCCCTGTATTTTGTGCACACAAACTCAGTATGCCTCAACCTCCAGCTGTGAATATTGAATTATTTTGATGTGGGCAATGACCACCAGCAGCCAAAACATGGTTATTGAGCTGAAATTACCAGTGTTTACCGACGTCTCTCCTGTGTACTTCCTGTGTGTCCCCCACTGTTGAACACTGCATGTGATTAGATTTTCTTGCTCCAGCTAAAGTGTGTTTTGTTCAGCAGCAGCTCAGGGCGTCACGAATAATAACAAACCATTGTTTATTCTGTTCATGTTGCAGGTAGAGAAGTTTTCAGAAAATAGAGGAAACTTAGTGTAATAAAGATGTTTTTCTCTCTCTGGTACAAACAGGCAGAAAATCTCATTTAGAGTTTCTCTGTTCTGTGTGAACCAGAGGTTTGATTCCCTGCCCGAAACCCGCCTGGACCCGACCGTACCCGCCGGGTTCGGGCCCAAAACTGCTGCTGTAGGTCAGGCTCAGACTGAATTACATTTAAATATAATCATACTTAATATTTAATGCATGCAACTGTAATTAAAGAGTGAATTTATTATTAGTTTTGATAATAATTTGCATGTTATATACACAATGTAATTTACATTAGCTAGTAATAAACAATAAAAAATAGTAATAAACTATTTATGTTAAGCGGAAATGCAGGTTTGGACTCAGGACAGAATTAGATTTAAAAATATGTATATTTAATATTTTATTAATAATATATGCAACTAATTAAGTAATTAAAAAGTTAATTTGTTGTTAGTTTTGATAATAATTTGCATTATATTAAATATAGAGCCTAATATAGTAGTTTTGTAGTTTACATTAAGTATAAATTTCGTATTCGGGCCTAAAATTGCTTCCAATGTTCAGACTCATAAGGCCGATGTTTTGGTCCCGATTACAGCTCTATTCTGAACTGTTTGTGCTTTCTCCTGCAGGACGCAGACACCATAAAGTCGTCTGATAAGATCTGCCGACAGCTGATCTACCACCTGACCCCGCACTCGAAGTGGCTGAGGCAGAGCATGTCCAGACGGAAATCCCAGGCCTGGTAAGCCCTCCTGTCCAGACACGCAGACAGAGCTCGGCTCCACGACGAGCTGCAGAGATTTTCCAATCTTTGTGGCTGACATTGAAGTAGGACAGCGCTCGCCACGGGCTGACCTGACGGGAAGGCCACAGTTACCACAGCTGTCAATCATCGTCCTTTTTAAGTGCAGTGCAGTGGTTGTGCCACCGGCCTCCTCTCCCTCTCTCTCGCTCTCTTCCAAAGTGGCACAGCTACAAATTTGTCCATCTGTTTGCCGAAGAAAAGCTGGGAGGGTTGCGTTCAAATGTAATTACACTCGTCTCGATGAAAGAGTGAATTGCTTTTGATGTGCAAATGATGAATAGAGAATTAGCTTATGTACAAATAGGGTTTTTTATTTGTGTGTGTGTCGGTAGGTGTTGGTTGGTCATCCTATTCATGAACACAAACAGTCGTATATCATAGTTCTTTCTCCTGTAATTGTCTATTCCACCGTGCATATAAAGCATTACGTGGATGAAAATAATCTCGGGATTGAGAGGGAGACAATGCGGAGATGGCGAGATGAGATGGGTTCATTATGAGTCAGTCGGTGGTATCAACACTCAGAATCAGAGGGAGAGCGAAGACATGTTCACGGGGAATCTAGCATCGAGCTGCAAGAGCAGGGCTTTGTTGTGCTTCCTGGACGTTTAATTCAGCCCAGAAAAGGATTTAACCGACTCTTGACAGCCTCTCTGGAAATATGCAGATACATACGATTGCTAAACTCTGAGCTAAAGGGCCTGGTTGGGTTTTTTTCTTTCTAACTTAGTCATGTTTTTGGCTTTATAAATCTGCCGAGAGAGAGAGCGAAAGAGAGAGAGAGAGAGAGAGAGAGAGAGCGAGAGAGACTGGTCTGACACCGGCTGAGACAGCAGGAGCAACATGAATCATTAAAATCCACCCTAAAACAGAATATTAATACAGTCGCTGTGCGCTCTGACAGCTTCGCCCGCCGTCGTGTTCGCGAACAAATGCCTGTCGAAAAGCTGGAGAGAGATGAGACGGAGGCCAGTCTGGAAAATTCACCTCACAAACTCAAAAGTCTGGAGTTTTTTCTTTTCTTATAAAAGCAGCTGTGTAATAATTTAAATTCTGACAGAAATATTGCCTGACTGGGTGCACAGTTATTGTTATAAAAGAGAGCAGCTCTGTTCGGGTTGTCAGTATTGTATCGTTGTTCCTGAGAGGTTGGGAAATAAGAGTCAAACTTAAAGCTCCAGTGTGAAATAGTGAGGAGGATCTATTGTAATATAATATTCATAGGTATGTTTTCATTAGTGTTTAATCACCTGAAAATAAGAATCAGTGTGTTTTTGTTACCTTAGAATCTTCAAAGACTTTTCACTGTAAATTTACAGTAATTAACTGGCAAAGTACTTTATTATGTACAGTTTCTTACTGTATTTCAGAATTACATTGTACTACAGTTACAGTTCATTACTGTATTCTTGTAAATTTACAACACACAGTACACAGTATATCAGTAAATTACTGTTTATTTACAGTATGTTTTACAGTGTATCCTGTATTTAAAGAACATTACTGTAATGACAAAGATACAATATTTTTTATGTGTAGGATTTATTGGCAGCTAGTGGTGAGGTTGCAACTCAAAACCTGGAGAAACTACGGTGGCTGTGAAACACCCTACTGTAAAGTCATGGCGGTTCAAATGACTCCACCACTGTTGCACACACAGTTAAAACATTTAAATTTTGTTTTAATGAGTACACAAGTTTGGATTCACTTCTAATTTGGAACCAATTTTCAGTTCCCAACCCCACCTGCTTCCCTGGATCCAGTCTTTATGCTAAACTAAGCTAACCGTCTCCTGGCTGTAGCTTCATTCTTAGAGCAACCATCTCTCTGCCTAAAAGTGATTATTTCCCAAAATGTCCACATTAACAATAAAATCATGTTATAAATGTAATTTTAAGGTGGATTTTTCCTCCCTTTAACTTCCATCTTTGTTCAGCCGAAGGCAAACTGCCCTCATCTGTTCAACAATGCAACAATCTCACCTCTGTGAGAAAACAGCTCAGTCCAGTTTAATGCCCCTGGATCGTTCATCCCTTCATTATCCAGCATTAGCGCTGCACAAATACTGTACACGCACTTCTAACTGGAATGCCGCACTGAATTAATGTCTGAATCTCACTAATCCCGTTAATCTATCTAACTAGTTTATTTGGGTTTAGTTAGAAATGTGGTTGTTTTTTGGTAATAAGCTTGATGGAAACAGTGACCCAGAAACGCTGCCGCGCCGCCACCTTCAAGATAGTTTAATCAAAGCTTAAAGAAACACTTTTCACTCGTCAGTTTTCACACCGATAACTTCCTGTTCCGTCATCTGACCTCATAATTACCTCATTCCTTCGTCACCTGAACGCAACCAAAACTACTATTTAGTCTCCACATCACTGATCTTCATCACATCGTAAAAAGGTTGGTGTTTTGTTCTCAGATTCACAATTATATTACTCATCGAAGTGTATTATGAAACTTAAAGGTCCAGTATGAAACACTGAGGAGAATCTATTGTCAGAAATGTGATATTATATCCATAGGTATGTTTTCATTGTGAGTTTAATCACCTGAAAATAAGAAAATATAAGAAATATAATAAGAAAAGTTGTGTTTTTGTTACCTTAGAATGAGACAGTGAACAGAGGTGAAGTTTGCCATGTTTCTACAGTAGCCCAGAACAGACAAACCAAACACTGACTCTAGATAGAGCAGTTTATGTTTTTAAGCAATGTTTCGTAGCCCCCATAGTTTCCTCTTTGCGCTTGGGAAGGGGAGGGTGAAGCGAGTGAGTTGCAATCTACAAACCACTAGCTGCCACTAAATCCAACACATTGGTCCTTTAAAGCTTCCTCAGAGATTCATTGATCATTGTTACTGATTGCATCAGTCCAACAAAATACAGAATAAAACAGGCGTGTAAATATAGATTGCGAGTGATTCTGTAAAATAAAATCAGGGCCATTTGCTATATCCACCGAATCAACTGGGCCCGAACCACAACAACCAATCAGAGCCAAGAAAGATGGACAGATGCTATGGGCTAGCTGATTGTTGAGTCTCTGTATTTCAGGCCCTGGAAATGAGAGTCACCAATCAACCATCTTTCTCAGCTCTGATTGGTTGTTTTCATTCGGGTCCAGTGGATTCTTACAGACGTTATTAGGAGTACTAGAACGAGCCAGAGGAACCAGATCTTTTCACACATTATCTGTCTCATGTTCTACTGTCAGGATGTAGTGAAAGTTACAGCAAATATGACAAAAAGTTATTTTCATGAAAGTCACCTACTGCAGCTTTAAACACAAAAATCCTTAAAAATGCTACCAAAGTCAAGGTCAAGGTACCGAACAATAAACAATAAAAGCCACTGGAATAAGACACAGCTCTCACAGAAAGGACCCAAACATCCACTGAATAAAAAAATGTAGGAAGGTGATATTTGTATGCAGGAAGCGTCTTTATTGATATCTGTGGAGTCCCTGCGCCATGAAGGACAATGCGATGTGTTACATATATATTATATATAACTGAAATGTCAGGGAGCGGATGTGATTAGACTGTCGTCTCGTTCAGGTCTCTCTTTCTCTCTCTTGTGTGTCGTTTGGCTTCAGCCGTCAGAGGGTTTGAAATGAATAAAGAGCGTTACTGTAAATGACTCTGCAGAAAAACCCACACCGGTGTGAGCGGCAACTGCCGGCGGAGAGGAGAGCGAGGAGCAGATCAACGCCTGGAAATTTTAAGTTGAACTAAAAGAATTGGATTTTATATGACAGCTGCGATTATCCACCCACTTTGTTAACACGTGCAATTTAACTGTTTCTTTAAATCGTCTGAATTAGCATCCAAACCCCTCCGAGTGTGAATATTTATGTTAATAAGTCGTAAGAGTGATTTGAATTCGAATGCTGCCTCGTTGTGTTCAATCAATGGCCTCCAGGAGACTGATGAGCCACACATGGAGACACTCTGCTTCCTCTAAGTGGGGCTGGTCGGCTTCATTATGCAGTTATAATTGATTACTTAATTGTGTATTAATGGTTATTTATTAATTTACTTGCATGTAAATGTGTAAATGTGCATTCAGATCGGTGAGCAGACACTGATACTGAAACAGTATTCTCTCCATAAAATATGATCCAGTTTCACCCAAATCACTGATAAAGTTGTGTGTTTGTACAGTTAGTTGCTGTTAGCTGGCTAGCTAACTAATGAATCTTCGCTCTGTATCGCTAAAATTTTGAAAAAAAAATCAGAATATCACGTCACAGAGTTATACACTTGTGTTATGCGTCACAATCACCATTCAATGTTTACCTTCACTTTCCAGTAGCTGGCGCTATGAGTATGACTGAATATTTGTGTGTAGATGTGTTCAAGGTGGGACTCTTATCAAACATATGAAGTTTGATCGAGATTGGACAAAGTGCATTAAAGTTAACTTCCTGTTTCATGGTGAAATGTCGAAAATCGCCGCCAAGCCACGACCACGCCGTTTAACGCACAGGAACAAATAGAACAACGTTTAATCATGATGTTCTTTAGATCGTAACTACCAAATCTGAAGTCGATCTGACAGATTCCCTACAAGGAGTTTGTTCAAATACAACATGTTCAAATCACCAAAAATTAATTCAAACATGTCTGGACGGTTGTGTTTTAGGGGGCGTGATTAACCCTTTTTGCCCAGCCCATACGTAGGAATTTTGTGCCGTGTTTGGGTTTTTGAGCGAATTGCGGCCACCAGAAATGTGATTAATTTGTGAATAAAATAATAACTTTCTTTATCACCTTCAGGATTATTTCTTTCTTAATCTCTTTTAATCTCCAACCTCCAACGGGCCCAGCTTTCGTTTAAGCCTTTTTTTGTCCGCCAGAAGTCGTCAGCGACACGCTTGTTTTTCCCGTATCGGATTAATCCGGAGGAGGGATGAAATGAAAGGAGGAACTACTCAGACACCCATTTTTCGTGCCTCCTGATGCCTGAAAAAGACGGACAAAGAGGGAGTCATGTGATCAGAATCTATTCACACCTGCAGGGAGCCTCTGCCAGGCCGCCACCATTAGGACTTTTGTGCCCGTGGAGGAGATGAGGTTTCTGTCATATAAAGGGCAGACAATGGCGAGGGGGAGGACGGCGCCTCACAAGACTTTGATAAAGATACATCAGCCTCGACAGATGTCTTTATCTCACAGGTTTGGTGCTGATTGAACAGCCTTCATGAGTGGGTTATTTTTAGCAATCAATACAAACGCTCTCTTCAGAAATGAAGCGTTGCTCAGGGGAACATCCATTTTCAACGTGACCCAAAAAAAAAAAACCCTCACTTAAAAGCATCACAGCTGACAGGTACTGCAGTGGATGCCACAGTAAGTCAGCGGGCGCCGGAGGATGCTATAATTCACTCTGACACCGAATCAGCGTTTCAGGCCACTTCAGTAACAGCTCGAGTAAAACACACCACATCCACAGGGGGAAGGACAGGCCACCGGTAAACGAGACTGACTGGAAACAAAAGGGCAGAGGAAGTGTGTAAATAATGCACATGTATCTTCAAACACAATGTAAAGCTAATGGCTAATGCTACAGGAAAGTGTCACTTCTCCTCCAATATCCTGCTTTCAAAAGGCCGCAAGTTCAAAACAGGCACAGAAAAAAAAACAAAATCACACATTAGATAAAGCGTGATGTTAAAAACAGGCAAATATTTCTCAAATATCAAACAGCACAACTTGTGCTTAATATTTTCAATCAATCAATCACAATCAGACGCACAGCGATCAGTATTAACCGTTTGACCTTAATTTAAGCTTGTTGTGTCGTACCTACGGTCACTCTCAGGTGTTCCTTGTTGGTGTTGATTGGTCGGTTGCTCTGCCCTCTTATATAAGAGACTCGTTCTCTCTCAGACAAAGCAGCCTGATGATCGGCGTTCAGGCCTCAGTCCTGTGTTTTATTCTTTGAGGATGGAGGTCTGATAGTCCAGTTTTCAGTCCTTTGTTTCTTACTTCATAGACCTCCACACTCCCACAGTTTGTTAATTACCAGCATTATTTGTGAATACTAATTACAACTAAATATCAGGCGGCCATTTGTCGCTGTTGTCAAGATGCTGAACTTTAATTCTAAATATTAAAGCAAATGTACAATAAAAACACATTTCTAAAGCATTTTAATTCTTCTTCTTCGTCTCTTTTTAAGCTGGCGTATCGTCAGTGTTTAAAACTAAAGTCAAATTTGTGTTTTAAGATGTTTCATTTAAACAGCTCGTTGTTTTATTCCCCAATAAATCGCAGCACATTTCACACATTTGACCACAGCCCCGAAGACACGTTTGACCGATATGTATGAAAATCAGTACACATGTGTATCATGACCAGACAAACAAAAAAGCCTCTTGGACCCATGTCCCAAACCCAACAGGAAGTTGTCCATTTTGAATTTTGTGGTAATGTTTGGTGATTTGCGCACGTTGTATTTAACAATCTCTTCCCAGGGAATTGATCTCTTCCCAGGGAATTGATTGGATTGACTTCATATTTGGTCGGTGCAATCTAAAGACCAACACAAGTAAGATTCGTGCTATTTGTTGTTGTGCGTAAAACGGTGTGTCCGTGGCGTGGCGTGAATTTTGACGTTTCACCATTAAACAGGAAGTTGTTGTAACTTCTGTGTACTTCGTCCAATCTCAATGAGACTCGTTGAAGATTCAGTAATACTTTTTGTGAACCAACAGATTATAACAATATTTCAGAAATAAATTTCCACTCTGGGACAACAAGCTCTGCTCCACTCGCCCCCTTTTATACTTTCTGACCGTTGAAATGCTTCATTGATCTTATTGTCTGCAGCTCCTTCTGTGCACATGAACTGTTGTTGACATGTAAAACCTACCAGATCTAGATGAGATAAATTCAACATTCATTCATTATAGCTCTAGTTCTGCATTATTTATAGATTATTCACTAAGAAATACTCAGAATCAGAGGTGTTCTGTACTGGCCTGTAAATATCAGCAGATCTTTTACAGACGGAAAAGGACTGATTGCTGATTGAAGAGTTGTTTTCCTTTAGTCTGAGTTTTGTGTTAACAGTTTTTGAAAAATGTGTGAAACAAATGAGAGTGTGAACACACTTGCGAGACAGAGACTTCTGCTGTGCTAACAAGATGATGATGGTGAAGATAAAGTGGATTCATTAAGTGTGTCTTAGCATTCGAGGACAACACTAATACCCAGTTTTTCTTTCTCGTATCCATCCGTTCTCCTCTGCTTGGTCAACTGGTACTTTCTACATGTGTTTTTGTGCACCATTAATTACTTATTATTATATTATAAAACTGTCATGATCTCTGACCTCAAGATATTAGAATGAAAATTAGTCTTATTATCTCTCTTTTACATGAGCAGCTCAGACTCTCCGTGTCCACGCTGGAAGCACAGAGAGTCCGCTGGAGCTTTTACAGTCACTAGAAGCACATTCATGCTGTTTCTGTGTGCTACCTGTGTTGTGACGTTAGCTAAGCTAGCAGCTCAGAGAGGCTAACTCTCCAGTGTCTACGTCGCAGTCAGCAGAGGGTTGGTTAGTGATGTCAACCACTTGAGGCCGGTCACTGTGCAATTATATTTGGACCTCAATCGATCAACAAAACTAGTAAATACCCAGATACAGTCTCTGATCAACAGCATCATCCTGCAGTAGAAAACAACCAAAGAGCTAAAAGAACAAAGAGATTAAAACACTGAATCTTATTAAGTCTTTATGATTTGAAATGAAATGAAATTTTAAAAATGTATAACAGAATTATGTAAAGTGCCTAAAAATATCAGGAAAACTAATCCCTGATCAATATTGACAGGAAATAATCTGCTCAAAATTCATGAAATCTCTGGTTGTACACTAACTTCCTGCAGTTATTGATCTTGACACTGTTTGGGTTCATTGTTCAGTTAATCAAAATATAATCAGCTTACTCACTGACAGAAAAAGGTTGGGAACCTCTGGTATAGGTGATCAATTAATGTACGAAGTAACAGTAATTTAACACTATTAAATCCTCCATTAACTAATCACTTAAAGTCATAGTGAATTGATCATTTATTGATGTTGAGAAACAGATTCATGATGCATCTGTCTGACCGATAAAAGTAGTTTGTGAGAGAGATAATGAAAATGTTAAAAAATGTCAATAATTCCTTCATCAGATCCACAAAAACAAATAATTTGCTTAACTTTCTTTCTAAATTTCACCCAAATCTGTCTCACTGACTTAAAAAGCAACATGAAAACATAAGAACAGACTCTTCTGGTGGAGATAATAACATCAGAGCGTTTCCAAAAGATTCATCTCTTTCCTTTCATGTCCTATAAATATAACTTCCAAAGTATTCAAGTTTTAGATCTTTTTCTTAAACATCTTTTAAGCAGTGAACGGCTGTGGCTCTGCTGTAAGGAGCTCTGTGCTCCCGGCTGTCAGAGCTTTAAGCTGCTGGCTCGTTCGGATGTTTTGGCTCCTCTGTTTACACGAGTAAATCCCCATGCTGGAGTCTCTGTGTCAGCCTTCCGCTCCACGCCGGCCCAGCCACCCCCTCCTTTATAAAACACAGGAAACACAACATAAAACCAGGGCCTGGCTCCAGAGTCATTCAGAGACCCTGCAGCTAAAACCTGCTCTGTGTGCTTTAAATAATCCCACCCTTCATTTCCTCCCAACAGCCTCAAGACAACCCTGCAGAAGAAGCTCTCCAGCGACTCTGTCGACCTGTCCGGCATTCCTTTGTCCACCCGCGACGTCCGCCAAGTCGCCTTCTACCTCCAGAACAACAGAGACAGCGTGGTGGCCGTGGACATTAGCTTCACGGAGCTCCAGGATGAGAACCTGCGGATCCTCCTGCCTCTCCTCGCCTCGCTGCCCAAGCTCAGCACCCTGGCTCTCAACGGCAACCGCCTCACGCTGTCTATCCTCAAAGATCTCACCGAGATGCTCAAAGACCCCAAGATGTTCTCCAGCCTGGCCTGGATTGACCTGGGCAACAACGTGGATATATTCACCATGCCGCAGCCGCTGCTGGTCGCGCTACGCCGCCGCTGCAGCCTGAAGAGCAGCTTACCGACTATCTACGAGTACACGGAGGGCCAGCCCTACTGCTACCACCTGGAGACCTCCATCGAGGAACCCAGCCACTACGAGGAGGAGGAAGAGGATGAGGACGAGGACGACGAGGACGACATGGGGAACAAATTCGAGCTGGAGCCGTGGACGCTGGGGGAGAAGCAGCTCTCCAAAGACTTCACCCTGCACTACTGCGAGAGGTGATGGAGGCGTTTCCTCTCTCACGCTTTCTTTCAACTGTGGTTGAAAATGTCGTCCCACGGCACTCCGTTACTTCCTTCGCCCTTTCACACCACGAGCCCAGTCACCCTTCGAAGGGGAACGAAAACTTGTCGTCCCCCCGGAACACGGCTACCAAGCTAACCCTAAACCATCTCTGAGTTAACCCACACAAGATGACAGCGAAGCGACTTACTGTGTTGGTGGATGGCGCTCTTGGGAACGAGGTGCGGTTTCATTGGAGGGGGGCTGGAAGAGTTAATGAACCGATGCTCTCTCTCTCTTGCTCTCTCTTTCTCTCTCTCGCTCTCTCTCTCTCTCTCTCTCTCTGATGGCGGCAGCTGAAGAGGCCAAATCCCAAGGAGATTCAGATCAGTTGGTCGGATGGAGGAGCAGCATCCTGGCGGTAGCTGAGGTTTTTTGGAAACAGAGGGGGTCCTCCTCTGGGTTCTCTACCGGGACTCTCTCTGGCAGGCAGGGCCTAGCTCCACATTGTGTGTTCTCTGTTAATCTCTCAACAAAAGCTATGACACAAGTTCAACAGACTATACAGCCGACGACCCGTCACGTGACGCCGGCAAAACTGCTAGGTCAAGACTTTTTGCGTGTTCCCCCCCTTTCCAAAATGTCCACTTGTGAATGCCCACGCAGCCCTTGTTGTAGATGTAAATGAGGACACAAAACATGGCTCTGTTGTGGCTATTTTTGTGCACACTTGGTGAACAAAAGCAATCTTAGAAGACAACAGGTAGGACTCAACAATGGGTAGCTGTCACTGATTGTTTTTTGTACCTGTACTAAATGCTGGTCTTTGTAATTATTGAGCCGTTGTAGTGTTTCTGTGTATTTATGACACTACAACTGAGTCTGAGCAGCGTCCAACTGCCTAACTGCCGTTTCTGTCGTCCTTTTTCTGTTTGTCGATGGCCCCTGTGTTTGTTATGAAACACAGCTGTGACTGTTATCTATTGGTTATAGTCCGTCTAACAGTAGCACATTATGATTAAGCTGACCGAAACACTGCAGTGCACTTTAGAGGGACCATTTTTTAAAACGCGTTTCAGTTCTTCCATAGCGTAAGCTCCGTGTGCGTTCTTTATTACTGGAGATATTTACGGTACCATGACGACCAAATGCCTCGTGATCATTAACAACATCTACAGCTGCAATGATTAGTCCATTAGTCGATTTAATTGTCAACTGTTTAATTGCTGATTGTTTTAAGTAATTTGTTTTCAGAAAAATTCACAATTTCTCTTGATTCTCAAATGTGGATATTT
Source organism: Morone chrysops (assembly GCA_019097615.1). Lineage (NCBI taxonomy): Eukaryota > Metazoa > Chordata > Actinopteri > Moronidae > Morone > Morone chrysops. Next base: position 27,975,256 of record JAGRRF010012887.1, read on the forward strand.
TCTGCTTTATTTCAGTCGTCTATGACAGTCAACTGGACTTTATGGAAGCCCTTTACTGCCAGTGTGACGGGGGGAAAATAATAACTTAGTATCTTACAATAATGAGAAACCTTCAAAATATTGACTTAATATATAAAAATAATGACTATCTCAAATATTGACTCGATATCTCAAAACAATGACTTAATATCTCAAATACTGACTTAATATCTCAGAATATTGACTTAATATCTCAGAATAATGACTTTACGTATCTTTTTTCCGTCACATTGGTGGAAATGGGCTTTTATACATCTTCATGGAACAAAACAAGATATTTGATGATGTCTTTCACTGTTTTCTGGACCAAACTTATCCATGAATTGAGAAAATGATCGACAGATTAATCAATGACGACGGTAATCGTTAGCTGCAGCATCACCGGATATATAATAAATGTTTAAGTGTGTGTTCTATGTGTTTGTAACAGTAAAACGTCTGATTGCTGCTGTAATTATTTGTGTTATTGTTTTGGTGTTTTGTCTTCTGTCCAACTCTGTAATTATAATAATGACTCTATGACACTGAGCGCAGTGACCTCCTGCTGTGAACAAAATGGGACGTGGCTAATGGGATTACACAATAAAACAGGAAATAGTCCAGTAAATGTAAGTCGCACTGTAGCAACTGTTTTAATCGAAGTGAAGGAGAACACTGTCCACCTGGTTTATGTTTCGTGTGTCGACGTCTATCCTCGTAGCCTGTGTGTACTCGTCTCATGCCAAACACTGACTGCCAATAAAAGAACCAAACTGATGTCGGAATTTGTTTTATTTTGAAGGTCTCCAGATTTAAAAGCGTGTATTGCATCTTGCTAACATCAGCTAATTTAAGATGTGACTATAAATATATATATATAGCCACATTTAAATGTCTGTTTTATCTTTTAACCATCCTCAAAATGTGGTTGTATTTTCAACATAAGCCTATCACATAGCATATTGCTAGCTAACTAGCCAGCTAATTTACCATCTTCAAAATTTTAATATCTAATTAACCAGCTACTTTACATCAATCATTAATTTGCTAGTTACCTAAATCTTTGCTAACATGAACTACAACAGATTTATTTATGCAGATTAGTCTGCAGTCGGGGGCAACAGAAGCACTCAGCTCGGGCTGTTTGGGATTGAGTCCTGTTCTGGTTTCTGAGCCGCCGCCATTTGCCGTTTGTAAAGGCCAGGTGGTCATCACATGAGGCCCTTACCCATGATCCTCTCCTGGCAACTTTTTGTTCCTGCTGCCAGACATGGTAATGTGGCATTTGCAACAGGTGGCTCCTATAAGGTCAGGGCACAGTGTGACTGTCACACCCCCCGAGGTCCAAATACCATGTGACAGGGCAACAGAGCGCCACCCCAGAAAGCACCAGGATCTTATTATCTGACCTTTTCCCTTCAGGAGTGATTTATTCCGCTGGATCGTTGAGTGAAATAAAACTAAATCCATTATTCTTTTAGCGTTTATTGTGCGAATTGAAGTGCTTTGTATTCCCTCACACACTCTCTCTCAGGAAGCTGTCCTCCTGTTTGCATGAGTCACTGTTTGATCTGATTATCTTGCCTCAGCTGCTGCGGCACGAAAATGAAAAATTATTTATGAAAAGCAGCAGAGAGGAGTCACGCAGATTGTTCGGAGCACATTTCGGCACAGAGTGACGGATTCACGGGGCAGACGTCGATAGCGGTGACCTGAGGTTGGAGGCATCGACCGGCCGGCTGAGGGTCGCTCTGGTGCATCCAGAAAAAGCACCCACCGTTATTGATTGTTTGTTATAGACTGTAAACACCATTTATTTATTTATATGTCATTTTAAATTGTTGTATTTGTGTATTTTTGTACATTTAAAGCACCTTTCTACACTGTAAAAGTTTACTACTGTAAGTACGTACATGGAAATATGAATAAAATTATAAAAATATCCTGTGATGTCTAATGTAAAATAACCTGAACAATCTGTAAGTGAAATAATCATAAAATTAGTGCTTATTTAAAGAAACCGTTAAATTCAAGTTAAATACTGTTAATACTTTTCTAAAATTGTGTAAAATGAGTGACATTAAGTTTGTAAAATCTTTCATTGATTTGTTAGTTAATTGACAGATATCTTGTATAATTAGGGAAGTTTTCACAACAAAAACATTGAATAAATGTTGTTTATCAGTGTATAAGCATTGGTAAACTGTCAAAATACAGTTTTTATCACTGAAAACATCAATAATTACTGAATTTCTACAGATAATTACTGAATTTTTACAGATAATTACTTTCATTACAGTTCTTTAACTTTTAAAATTCAGATTATAATGAGATCAAATAAAAACAGCACTCTTAAAAATAAAAATACTTAAAATGCCAAAAAGAATACACAAGATTTTATGTAAAATTGAAGCTAAAAACTAAAATAAATTACAATATAAGAATGGCAAAAGAATGTGTTTTTATAATAATATTTAAAAAATGGTTTTAGTTAATTTGGGAATTGACACATTTCTTCCTGAGCAGTATTTGAATATTACAAATACAGTTGATGTTTAATTGACTGTATATTAAATAAACAATGCTAACATAGTACATATAGTGAGTGTAAATGGTTGGGTACTTAATGTAATCAGTTAGTGAGTACAACTGGCAATTTTTGACATCA
>JAGRRF010012887.1:28017306-28036736 GCA_019097615.1 Morone chrysops
CCCCCCCCCCTTGAAAATAAATGAATAAATCAGCCCTGCTTTCACGAGACATGGTTAGAAAAGCACATTTTTAGGTCAGATCGTGTGCTGTGGAGACGAAGCATTTTTGGTAAATTTACTAAACTCTTGTTGTATTTGATATCAGGTTTGTATTTCTGTAAATAGGGTCGAGGTTAAAAAACACAAAAAAACAAGCGGTCTGAGATGTTTTGAAGCGATTGTCCTTTGATGCTATAAACTATTGTGTTGTCTTTATTTACAGCTAAAGTGACTCCGCCCTCCGTTCTCCGAACAGTTCCACCATGAAGTCGTTTTGATAGATTGGATTTGTAGATTCTGTAAGATGTTTATGAAGTAATCTCTGTCGTTCTGTGACGTGTTTCTTTTTTCTGAACCACTCTGTTATTTTTGCAGTGCCAAATGGTATCCTTTATTATTAAAACCCACAATCCTTAATGAATTAATTACTCCCAGCAGCACTTCATGGACGTGTGTGTGCGCAGTCTCTAAAAGGTAGCGACAGTTAATCTTCAGCCGCTTTACAATTCAAGCATCTGTTTCAATTCCAATGTTTACAAAAGTCTGATTATTTACGAGCTTGTTTACAACGCCGACACTCACATTGAGCTGTCCATGATTAGGTCTCAAATTCGCTTTATAAACCAGTACGCGGTGGGGGGGCGGCCATTTTGTTTACATTTGATCAAGGATTTGTCCTTTAGCACATTCTTGTGTGGATTTTGAAACAGTATTTCTGTACATTTAATAAATGGTCGAGTATCTTATTTAACCGGCTGTTGTCAGAAGTTTCACTTTTCATCCAGATTTCACACGTTTGTTAAAATCCTCATTAATTATTTATAGAGTCTTAAATAATGTCACAATTCAGGATGATGATAACTTATTTTAACTCAAAAACACTTAATTGAATTGATAATTTTGTAAATTAAAAAACCTTGATCAAGTAGTTTTAGTCATTTTAAGTGATTTAATTTTGTAATTTTTATTTATACAGTGAAAATAAAAGTAAAAAGTACTTAATCAGGAATGTTTCTGTAACTTATAAAACTAAGGTGGTTTCACTTAATATTCAAAGCTGCTTTAGGAATCTTTTTGAGCTCAAAACATGAAGTTTATTTTCACTGTACAAATAACAATTACAAATTTAAGTCACTTAAAATTACTAAAACTACTTGATCAAGGAGGTTTTATTAACTTACAAAATTTAATTAGTTTTTTTTTAGTTAAATGAACTCATCTGGTTTGTATGGAAGCCTATTTGTGCCAGTGTGATCAAACAAATTATTCTGTAAGTGATTATAATGAGAAACTTTTCTCAAAAATAATGAGAAAGTTATTGATTATAATGATTTACAGAATATTCTTTTCTGTCACATTGGCACAAATAGGCTTCCGTATCAACAATAACAATGTTTGTGAGTTGTTGTTTCTGTATTTTTGTGAGGAAACTGATATTTTATTGTATATTATGGTTTGTTGTTGTGTAAGATTGTTCCTCCCGGTAGACCAGAGAGATATGACTCTATATAATCCATCGAGGGTCAGATTGACCTGCGGGGGGCCAATAATGAGCCATGTGACCCCACTGAGCAGGGGCGGATCTAGAAAACACCTGCCCACCCACAGTTTGGTGTCAAATTTAACACTTTAATGTGGATTAATTTTGAAAAATAAAAGCAGAAATTTATTTAATGATCTGTTACAGTCACGTTTAAGACTTAAGTTTGATGAAAAATGTCAATTTATTGATTTGTAATGTAGATATTTTTATTCAGTGCTTCACTAATGTGCCATAATAATGTTTTTAAGTTAATATCTTATCTTCTTTTGGAGGCCTTTTAAATAAAATATTGATAAATATGGTCGATTAAATCAGCCGCAACCCTCTTTACACCGCATGAATATTTCTCTGGATCCGCCCCTGTTGCCCCCTCGAGGGCTCTTTACCATAGAGGCATCCAACCAGTGCAGGTAGACAGGTTCAGGTTTGGGTGGAAGAAGCTCAAAAGCAAACACAGGAACATAACGAGAAGGGTGGACTCACAGCTTCAGGTGAGGGGTCACACAGGTGAAACTAATGAGGGCCGGAAAATGGACAAAACCAGGAAGTGACACGAGCAGAGAGGTGAGTATTTCAAAATAAAACTGTACAATATATACAAGTTTGAGAAATACTGATTAAAACAAACAGCAGGAGGCTGAATCAGTGAGGATAAAGTGTTACACTGTACACTGGTATTGATCACACATTCATCAGTATAAGAAACCAGAGGACAGAATAAACTCACCAGTTGGATGCAGTTCTGCAGTCGTAGCACAAGGAGGCGTAAGCAGGTAATATTTTTATTTATTCCTCAGCAGTTATTTCCTGTCAGACCTGCAGTGCCTCTGGAGGATGAAGCCTGAAGCACTAAAATGCTGAATAACAACATGTTCAGTGAAAACAGCATGTTGCCCCACATCTGTCTGATCATCTACATCTGTAGGCCTCAAGCTTCACTGTAAAAACACAACGGTAAGATTCTGGCAGCTGAAAATACTGTAAAATACCAATAAAGATACAGCAATTTACTGTAAACTGTTAAAATACAGTTTTTATCTTTAATTTTATATAAAATCTTTGGCTTTTTAATCTTCAATTTAAGATATTTACACCTTAAGAATTATGAAATGAGCTATAAATACAGGCGAACACTGCTATAATACAAATAATTAGTATTAAATTTACAAAAGAGTGCTTTTATTATTTGATGTTTCCTATTTTAATATGAATTTTAAAGTTATAAAACTCATTATCTGTGAAATTACAGTAATTGTTGCTGTTTTCACAGTTTACCAATGCTTATACACTGATAAACTGTTATAAGGAGTTCGGTCTGTCTGTCCGAGGTTTTTCCTTGCCCCCGTTGCCAAGTGCTTGCTCATGGTGGTACTGTTGGGTCTCTGTAAATGTCGAAGGAGGTTCGGTCTAGACCTGCTCTATTTGAAAAGTGTCCTGAGATAACTTCTGTTGTGAATTGGCGCTATACAAATAAAATTGAATTGAATTGAATTAAACAACATTTATTCAACGTTTTTGTTGTGAAAACTTTCCTGAATTATACAAGATAACTGTCAATTAACAAACAAATCCATGTAAAATTACACAACAAATACTTATTTTAACTGTTAATTGTAATTTTTTTAGAAAAGTATTAAGTATTAAACTTGAATTTAACAGTTTAATCTATTAAATAGAAGATATACATTTATTCATTCATTTTAGGATTGTTAAACAGTTATTCTACATTAGACTTTAAAAGGCTTTTTGTATTTTTATCCATATTTCCACGTATTTCAAATAAACAGGAAAAACCTGTAAACCTACAGATGTTTAGTTACAGTGGGTGAATGGAGGCTCATATTTATGGCACAGAGGTGTTTTGTTTCAGTGTCGCAGTTCTTGAGTTATTACAGTGAATTAAGGGGGATTGGGAGCTTTTGAATTTCTGCCTTTTGGAAGCTTTCTTAAATGTAATTATTTTTGTCCAACACACGACATATTTCTATAATAATGAAGATGTTAACTACCCATTACAAGAGGAAAACAGGTTATATCATATTCCAGTGAAGCGTAGCATCTTTACTGACGCTTTCGGGTTGGGAATCACTAATCTAAAGCAACCTAACCCCCACTAGACATAATACAGACAGAAAATGTTTCCTAAAGAGGGAAAAACGTATTTAAATCACTCGTTTCATACAAACTTTCTTAAAATATTGACTTAATATCTCAAAATAATGACTTAATATCTCAAAATATTGACTTAATATCTCAAAATAATGACTTAATATCTCAAAATGTTTACTTAATATGTAAAAATAATGACTTAATATCTCAAAATAATGACTTAATATCTCAAAATATTTACTTAATATCTCAGAATAATGACTTAATATCTCTGAATAATGACTTAATATCTCTGAATAATGACTTAATATCTCAAAATAATGACTTAATATCTCTGAATAATGACTTAATATCTCTGAATAATGACTCAATATGTCAAAATCTCTGCAGCAGGTAGACCTATTGAGTTATGTCATTATTATGAGATGATCATCATATTATTATAGTACAGTATGGCTTCATTTAGTAATTTTACATTGTATAGATCAACCATCTTCATTATCTTCATTAGCAGTTCCTCCTGAGGTCAGGTTTCCTCTCTGTGCTCCGCAGTATTTGATGTGTTCTTCGGTTTGTGTTTGTGATGGAAAACTTTGCTGTCTTACTACCGTGCCCACCCACGTCACTGCCACGGAGCCGGAGACATCAATGAAAAGGTGACGCGCTCCGCATCGACGTGTGCGCTCCTGCCGCGCTGCCGCACAGCAACCAGGTGCTGAACTCACGGCGGGCAGCCTCTGCTATGAGCTAATGATGGGTCGACAATGGAGAGAGCGCGGTGTATGATGTCGACGATCAGCCCACCGACACACACTCGACCACATCCGCAGCGATGAGCTCCTCCTTTACCAAATCTGAATCCACGACCTCCTTACTGAAATCCTCCTCGGCGGCGGTGAAGAGACCAACACACCTCCCTGAACGCAGCGCGGAGAGCCGGAGGAGTCAGCATCACCATCAGCAGCATCAGCACCAGCACCAGCATCAGCACCACCACCGTCCCGCCGCACTGCACAGCAGCAGCAGCAGAGCCGAGGAGTCCTTCTGGTCGGCCGAGTGCGACATCAGTGCGCGGAGACCCCTGTGCCACCCGTCCCTGGTCGGCAGCCCGGACCCCGCCGCCGCCGCCGCCGCCGCCGCCGCTCGGGGCAAGTGTAGGTCACACGCCCCTCACGGACAAGTTCCCGAACCGCAGGAGCCAAACGGCGAGGCGGGCCGGGGTGTGAGGGAGCGCTGCAGGTCCTCCAACAAACCCGCACACCGGCACCACCACCGCAGGAAGCACAACCGGGAGGACCGTCCACCGCCGGCGGCGCCTGAACCCGAGCACCCCCGCCGCTGCCACACGCACTCCCGCCCGGTCCCCAGGGTGCCCTCCCTGTCGGACAGCACCGACGACCGGGCTCCTCTGTGCGAGCCGAGGGAGCTGAAAGGGGCCAGCAGTCCGTCCCCGTCCTCCTGCTCCCTGGTCCCGCTGTCCAGCAGGTCCTCCCGCCGCTCCCGGAGGTCCAGTGCCGCTTCTTCTGCATCCGACATCAATTTACGCACCATCCTCAACTCCCTGTTCGGACAGGTGAGGCCCTGCAGGGAAAGATTCCACATTTATTCCACATTAAAACTCAAAAAATGTAATTTATTACTCACAACTCTTTTTATTACTCTCTGCCAACAGTAATTAGTTACATTACTTTTCTGCTACTCCACACAAAAGTTGAAAAATCTCCCCAAAATTCAGACTAATCAAAGTAATGAGATTACTTACAGCTGCTGAATATAATCATTGAGATACTCGACAAAATATTGAGTTTTCTATGTAACAAACATCTTTTCACTTTGAACATCATTTAAAATTGATGCTATAATTGGGAATATGATGATTTATAAACAATAAAATCTTAAGAATTATAAAATGACATAAAGTCAACATAAAGAAAATAAGTAAATGGAACAAAACTGGAATTTTATCACTAATTCTTTAATATTTGAGTCATTATTTTGAGTAATTATGTTCTTTTCTCTCCAGTTTTGTTTGTTAAAATCAAAATAATGTGAATATTTCCAAACTAATGATTGATTGATATTGGAAGTAACATTATTACTGTGATATAATGAGTTACTGCCCGACACTGATTAGCAGAGCCTCTATATGGGCGACATTAACAGGAGGTTTCTGATGAACTTTAATGGACGCTGGAGTGATTTTAGGTCATTTTATGTCAAAAACAGCTCAACTTTACACCTGATTCCTGATGATAAAGATACAGAAATGGCAAAAAATAGAGTGTATTGTCAATATTCTGTTTCTAGGAGAGCTCATAAGGGCGGATCTAGTGGATGTTTGGTGTCAAATAAACTTTAGATTCAAATAAAACAGACATTTACTTAGAAAAATGGCTGAAGATTTCAAAATAAAACAAGTTATAGAATCATAAAAATGCTTGTGAGATCAAATATCTTTATTTTTTGTGTGTGTGATCGGTGTTTGAGTTAAGCTTCCCCTGCTGCCTGCAGATCCTCGGTGTGATCCTACTGAAGCACACTAATATATAAACCTCTGGCTCCACTGATCACTTTGACGTCTCTTGATGACGTTTTGTTTAATAAATGAACATTGAGGTGATGTTTGCTCATCGCCCCGCTGACGTCCTGTTTCACAGTCAGTACACGGGTTGTTAATGCGCTCTGTGCTGCAGCCTGCGGGCGTTTCTGGACGGGCTGTCGAGGGAAAACGCTTCCTCTACACGTTCTTATGTAAGTTGTAAATACAGCTCTCCCCTCCTACAGACCTTCTCAATCACCTCCTTTCTTATTGAAGTGCTGCGGCAGATAAAATGTTCCACTACACAGAGAGGGAGAGAGAGAGAGAGAGAGAGAGAGGTGGAAATATCTCTGATGTGCAAATATAAAGATGTGTTTATATATATTCATTATTCACTCGGTTGTTTGATGTTTCTCAGCTTCTATTTTAAGCTTTTGGATCTTATCAGGGACCAGTGTTAGATCACAAATCCTCACAAAGCTCACGCACACGGCTGCTGATAACATCCCTTCCCATGTACGGCCTTCAATCCCGAGTCAGGAGGTGATTTTTACGTAAGTTTTCTCAAGTAGGAAGTCATAAAATAGGCTCAGTATCACCCATTGTGGCGTGTACTCATAGTATGAAAGGCTTATTCTACAAATAACCTGTGAGTCAGTCCGTGAGCAGCTCTGTGAAAACATTAGCGTGGCCTGAAAGAAGGTCTTTGATGAGACAGCTGGATGGAAGAATACGCTCATTGCCTTTGGAACAATATATTGTGAGTGAATCTGGAAACACCTGAGACACTAAGATGAGGTGGTGAAGCAGCGTTGGATCATGGGAGTTGTTTTCTTTGAGGCCCGAATTATCCACAGAGGTCTCCTCCTCTTCAAAACAAACAGACCTGCTGATTAAAATCAATAAAAACACGGAATAAATCAGTTCCACCTTAAAAATCACAGTTTCTCTTATGCAGTTTGGCAGACAAAGGACGTCTGCTAACGTTAGCTCAGCTTGTTTCTCTGATAACTTAAGATCCAGACGTGCGATGATTAAAATCCTTCATCCGGTTCAAATCTAGAGATAAAAAGCACCAAGATCTAAACAGTGGCATGGTATGATGGTAGAAATGTGGCTTCAGACTGGATAAACAGTCAATGTATAAGAACATAGAACAATATAGATGAGGATGTGATCTTAAAGGGTTAAACTGACATTTTTCTTGTCACTTTAAAACCATCAAGTGAAATTTGACCCTTAATCAAACAAATGGCAGCTTGTGTGATTTGCATATTGCACTTATATATTGGTGATAACATTGTGTATTCTTCTTGCAGTCGTTCTCTACATGTGGCGTCTGTAGGTCACGGCGACCTTGTCTTTCGCCTGCAGAGGTTGATGTAAAACACGAAGCACGTGACGAATGTAAAGTGCAATCTCTGAATTCAAACGTAATCTGGAGGTTGACAAATTGTTCTAACACTTGAGCGTCAGAGTGCAGCTGAGGAGGACTGGAAATAGGTCATTACACTGTGTTCTTGTAAATTTGCAGATTTTCACAGCTTAGAAACAGCAAACAATGTGTGTGTATGTGTGTGTGTGTGTGTGTGTATGTGTGTGTGTATGTGTGTGTGTGTGTGTGTGTGTATGAGACCCCTGCAGCAGAGGTCACTCTTCAGGTGCAAATACAGACATTTTATATCATTAAAATACAGTTTTTTAGCTTTTTGTGTAGTTTTTTGGGGCTTTTTAAAGATATTTACACTGTAAAAACAATGAAATGTGCTATCAATACAGGCGAATGCTGCTATAATACAAATAATCATGGTAAAATTTACCGAAGAGTGCTGTTATTATTTCATATTTATTATTTTAAAAGTTATAGAACTGTAATAAAAGTCATTATCTGTGTAATTACAGTAATTATTGCTGTTTTCACTGATAAAAACTGTATTTTGACAGTTTACCAATGCTTATACACTGATAAACAACATTTATTCAATGTTTTTGTTGTGAAAACATCTATAATTATACAAGATAGGCTATCTGTCAATTAACAACCAAATCCATGAAAAATTGAACAACAAATACTTACTTTACCTTTGATGACTGATTTTACATAATTTTAGAAAACTTAAACTTGAATTTAACAGTTAACAAATCTTTTTTTGAATCTTTATATGTAAATTCTTCTTTGCATAAGCAGATATTTTATGATTTACAGATTTTTCACGTTATCTTACATTAGACTCATAATTTTACAGGCAATCTCTTTAATTTTATAAATATTTTCATGTATTTTAAAAATACAGAAAAAGAACTGTAAAATAAACGCATAAACCCCGTAAACTTACAGATTTTATCCCGTTTATTCTTGTGTTTACTCTTGGTTATTTTCTTCTTTATTCTCTCGTTTATTTTCTCATTCATTCTCGTGTTTATTATCTTGTTTATTCGTGTTTATGTTTGTGTTTATTCTTCATTCTTCATTCTCTCGTTTATTCTGGTGTTTATTCTCATGTTTATTCTGGTGTTTGGTGCCTGTGAATGAGCCCAACTGTCCGTGATGTTCACAGAATAACAGTTTGGTCAGTGTGACAGTCTCATGAAATATCTCCCAGACAGCAGATCGACCCTCTTTTCCTTTAATAGGCATAATTCTGTTTTCCCTCCTTGGCTGTCGTCCCAATCTCTCTTCCTCATTCAGTGTCTCAGCCTCTTTCTGAGTGTCGCTGCAGCTACTTTCATTTACTTACATTCACTTCAGAGCACCGTGCACTGTTTTTGTTTCCACCAGCTGAAGGTTTTAAGCGTCCCCGGTCTTCATGGGTCTTGCTGAAACCAGAGTTTGCGTTCCTCTCGAAGTCCAAACTGTAAACTTAAAGGAGAAAAAGTCCTCATGGTCCTTTTTAGTGCCGCTTTTCTCTTTTGGTATGGGAAACTGCTTCGACTGGCCTCTGAGAACGGTAGGACTGTGTCTCTCTCGGGATTATTCTCTGAACTTTGTTCTTCATGCTCAAAGTCAGTGGTCATATTGCAGAAACCCAGAAAGATTTAGACATTTTTATCCGTGCATTGTTTGTGTGAGATATTCCTTTACAATAACAGCATTTTCTGCCATTTTTGCATGAAAAAATACTTAAATTATTATCAAAATGTCCTCAAAATGGATATTATTATATTCAGTTTGGAGTTTTAATTAAGGCTGCAACTACTGCCGATTAATGCCAATTATTTAGATTAATCATTTAATCATTAGTCTATAAAATGTCTTTAGACGTCAGCTCAAAGATATTCTGTTTAATAACAGAGAAAAGCCGTAAATCTCCATATTTGGGAGTTTGAAAACCGAAAAATTACTTTTAATTTTGCAGTTTTGTTTGTTGGTTTTGCTCAAAGTCAGTCGTGCAACTAGATTTTATAGATTAATCGATTAATCGTTCATCTCGTTTTGTCAGTTTAAAACCCAAATATACTCGACAATATGACATAAAACAGAAATCTCCATATTTGAGAGGCTGAAAACTGCATTTTCTGCCATGTCTTAATGAAGAATTAGTCGATTATTAGCCTGCAGATCGAACTCCTGGTTAGTTTTTAATATCTGTTTAACGTTGGTGGTTTGTGATGGAAATTCCTTTATGAACTGCAACTTATTGCTGGTGTTCGGCCCTCGAGTGCGTTCTGTATAAACACTTCAGATTAATGGCTGCAGACTCTGGCAGAGTGTGACAGGAACTATTTTCTAGAGAATAAGAAGAAGATGTCTTTAATGTTCCCCGGAGCTTTCGCTCGTCTCTCCTCTGCTTCTGTGTGTGTTTACTGTTCCTGTGACAGTGTATAGGTGTGAGGTGCCAGTACCTACAACGTGGCGAGTAAACTGTTATGAAGGATGAGCGGAAAGTTGGCAACACGCCGTTTTATTGATGCATTTACCTTCTTGCCATGTTTTCATATTTTTGTTTCTCTCTCTCATACACACACAAATACTTTTACACACAGAAAAAATTCAATACAGTCAACTTACAAGTAAGAATACAGTAACTATCTGTAATTAAAATACAGTTTTTGTAATTTAATTTAATTTAATTGTATGTAAAATCTTCTTTTTTTAATGTTCAAGATATTTACACTGTAAAAACTATGAAATAAGCTATAAATACAGGCGAACACTGCTATAATTCAAATAATAAGGCTTATTTACAGGAGAGTGCTGTTACTATTGGATTTCTTCAGATTTTAATCTGAATTTTAACGAATAAAAGTCATTAGCTGTGAAATTATGGTAATTATTGCTGTTTTTACTGATAAAAACTGTATTTTGACAGTTTACCAATGCTTATACACTGATTGAAAAACATTTATTCAATGTTTAGGTTGTTAAAACTTCCATTATTATAAGTTATCTGTCAATTAACAAACAAATCCATGTAAAATTACACAACAAATACTTTTTTTTTACTGTTAATTGTCACTAATTTTACATAATTTTAGAAAACAGTATTAAACTTGAATTTAACAGCTTATTTAACAGCTTAACCTATTAAATAAGTAATAAATATCTGCAACAAAATCATTTAGTCTGATCTTTTTATGTGGAAAAATAGGACATTTTTGTTAAATTAGCAGTAATTTTATTTACAGTTACAGACTTTTCACGTTATTTTACATTAGATGTGTAAATTCACAGGATACTTCTGTAAAATAAACAGGAAAAAACCTGTAAACGTACAGATTTCTTTTCCAGAAGTTGTTAATGTCTAACATTGTCTCTGCGCCCCTTTGGAAGATGGTCCAGGATGCTGACAGGAGGTTCAGAGGGGTGCTGTCCTGTGAGCAGATGGGCCCGGCAGGGTATCTCGGGCCTTATCGGGACTCGATTGTTTCTGTGACACAAAACTGCGTTCTCGTGAGCAACATACTCGGGCAAACCTGTGTCTTCCTGAGTAAAGGCATGGCCACGTGCAGGCAGGCTGTACGTAAGTCTGGACAAACATCCTTTTCTTTATCCACATCTGTCTGCATTTATATTAGCATCATGTCGAACACGATTTCTGACTTTAGCTGCCACAACAACTGTCGCTTTCAGTTGAGCCTTTCTAAGCTCCGCCCCTTGCTCTCTGCTCCAATAACAGTTGAGCAAGCCTCGGTCAACTTCCTCCTTTCCTGTACTTAGCTATGCTATGTGGGAAAAAAGGGGCGGGACTGAGGGAAGGTCAATTATCTATCTATCATAATAGACCTTTTTCACAGCAGCCTGTTTTACATGTAGGGTAGAGTTTACAATAGTAGGGTAAACACAGTTGTTACCAATGACACTAATTAATGTTTCAACGGTTGCTGCTTTTGTGCACGTTGGCTCACTGGAAACACTCTGCCACACTAAAATAAACCTTAATTAGTAGCATTAGTTGTTTACCCTACTATTTCAGGTCAAAATGGCCGCTGTGAAAAAGGTCTATAGTTTATTATTTCCACTCTTTTCTCCGGTATCCTGCTCTCAGTAGGGAACACACAGGTTTGGAGACTGACTGAGCACCAGTGTTTAGGACTTAGTGGCATCTAGTGGGGAAGTGGCAGATTGCGACTAACTGAACACTACTCGCGTCTGTATTTGACAACCTGGGAATGAGAACCGGCTGTGAATCGCGTGATAAATGCAAACAAACCCCATTTAGAGTTTGGTTTGTCCATTCTGGGCTACTGTAGAACTATGGCGGTTCAAGATAAACAATAACGTCTCATTCTAAAATAACGAAAACACAATTGTTCTTATTTTCAGGTGATTATACAGTAATGAAAACATACTTATGAATATTATATTACATTTCTTTGATACCACTCTCAGTTTAATATGTAACATTATCTTACCTTAACAGCTAGCCTGGTTACAAACTCCATCTATCGCAGTCTATTAATTCCTGGAGTTCGTCATGTATAGAAAAGAGTTTGAATTTGTCAGTTTTGATAAGTTGATTTTGGCGGAGCTAGGCTAGCTGTTTCCCCCTGTTTCCACTCTTTGTGCTAAGCTATCTAACTGGCTGTAGCTTTATATTTACAGATATGATATCGAGGAACAACTTCCCGTTATTTAAATACAACCTGTTACACTGTAAAACCTGATGAGTTGGTTCAACTTAAACTGTTTGAGGAAACCGATTAAAGCGTTTATTAAGTCAAGTAACTAAAGTATTTATTGTTAAAGCACTTCAGGTAAATTATGTTAATTTGTACTAATTAAACACAATTTATCTGAATAAAGTAACTTAAATGCATCTTTACGCAAATTTTTCATTCACCCAGTTTTCTTTCATTAAAACAAATTATTGCATTAACTGTCAAAACAGCTGACGTATGATCATTAATTTGTAATGAATTGATTATTAAAATAGTAGCCAATTAATTTAAAATCTTTACACTTTGAGGGATCGTTAAGGATTATTTAGATGCATATTTGGGTTTATGATGATTAATAAACTAAAATATAAACTATAATTTCAGAGCTATACAGCATTATCTATCTATCTCTCTATTATAATGTTTATATTTATATAATTATATAAAGTCAACTTAAAGAAAACGAGTTAATGATTAATTAAATCACCTGGAATTAAAATACTAACACATTTTAAAACAACTGAGTTGCTTCAACAATTTAATTCGTTTGGAGGATTCATTTATGTTAATTTACTTGTGTTGTCAGGTTTTACAGTAATGATTGATGGACAGTGATGTTGTGATAGCAGAACATTAATGGAGGGTTTAACAGTGAATTGATCCGGCCTGTCGGTGTAATGATTAATTGATTGATTGATTGATTGATTGATGCTCTCTCTCTCTCGTGTTGGTTTCCGGTCAGACATTTTTTCTCGCCTGACGTCACGAACACTGTTGTGTTTAGACTTCCTCGCTGCTCCTGCTGTTAACCCCTGAGGGTTCTGGGATATGTCTGCCTCACTCTCTGCCCTTTAAAGGTTGCGTTCACTGTAAGCGAGCGCTGGAAGAAAAAAAAAATAGAAACCGCTGCATTCTTCTGTGATCTCTCAATAGGGATCTGCCTCTTTACACTGAGACAGTTTCACTCTTCTCTTTTCATCTTTTACCTCTCAGACTTTTTAAGTTTGAGGTTCACGAGGAGGCTGATTGTTATGGAGGACTCTGATTTAGGTTTGGGCATCATTCGACTCACGACGCCGTCGGCGGTGTGTTTGCACACTCTGAGTTTGTTATGATGCTGTTTTTCATGTGAATTTGATCAGTGATTGATTGTTATTTCTCAACAGGACAGAGAGCTGAGGCCAGAAGAGATGGACGGTAAGTTTCTTTAATGTTCTCTCTTTCTTGTATTTAATGTATTTTAAAGATACAGGCATATTTAAACATGTGGGGCCAAACATGTTATTAATACAGAGTCTGCAGGGAGTTAAAAACTCAAATAATCTCAATTTTAGGTCTTAAATATGATTTTTTCAGGTCCTAAGCATTAATTGGATGATTGACATTAATTTGTATAAAGTTGCTTTTTTCAGTCTCACTTTTAAATGTGATTTTCGGGGAAACTGTACTTTTTATTTTGCCGATATGGATCATAAACTGTATAAAATATGGAGGTTTCTGAAGAGCCGTTGTGAAGCTCAAACCTCATTTGACTAATACTGTCGAGCCACATCATCGTGTCACTGTATACGTCTCCGTTAGCTGTTAGCAAGGTTACACTAGCTGGCTATATAACCAGCACCAGCTGTCAACTAATAGAGCTTTTCCACCTTTTCGACCCCTCAGACGGACGTTTATAAAAGTCTGTTCAGCCCTCTGTACGTTAGTATCTTCTGACTGAATCTCTGTGGTCCTGTGGCCTGTCACTCAAATCAATCACGCCCTTAATTAAACATAACTTTAAGCCTTAATATAATTTAAACAGGTGAGCTGTACAGTTGTCATGAACGAGGAAATTAGCTCTAGAGACCAAACGGCTGTAAACATGTTTATTTCTGCTGTAGAGTTGAACATTTTAATATGAGACCTTATGGAGACTCACTGCTGGAGCCTCTAGTGGACGTTAGAGGAACTGCAGGTTTCTTTATTCTTAAACTTAAATCTTTTTTATTCTTTTACTCTTAAAAAAGTCTTAAATTTAGCCTGTTAATACCTGTAGAAACTGTATTCTATTTGCTAAATAACTATATTTCTTTTTACTTTTTTATTGCCCAACAGAGTTGCGGGACGCTTTCAAAGAGTTTGACAAGGACAAGGACGGTTTCATCAGCTGTAAAGACCTCGGGAACTGTATGAGAACAATGGGATACATGCCCACTGAGATGGAGCTGATTGAACTGAGTCAACAGATAAACATGAACTGTAAGTATTGAACTGCCTATTGCATCTAGATGTCATTAATTTATCCTGTGTGTGTCGTGGTTTGAACTTCTGTGCCACAATCTTTTTTTCCTTAAGTGGGAGGTCATGTTGATTTTGAGGATTTTGTGGAGTTGATGGGCCCAAAACTCCTCGCCGAAACCGCAGACATGATCGGGATAAAAGAGTTAAAGGAGGCGTTTAGAGAGGTAAGAGCCTCTGGATTCAAATGGAGATGGTTGGTTTTAATGCTGTGAGATTTCTTTTGAATTTTTACACTTTTAATATCGCCTTTTGTTTTCCCAGTTTGACATTAACGGAGACGGTGCCATCAGCACATCTGAGCTCCGAGATGCGATGAGGAAGTTGTTGGGCCAACAGGTGAGATTCAGATTGAGATCAGAGAGACAACAGAGAGTCTTTAAACTGTTGTTGTATGAATACTCACCGACCTTTTGTTTCCAGGTCGGTCTGAAGGAAGTAGAAGATATCCTGAGGGATGTTGACTTGAATGGTGACGGACTTGTTGACTTTGAAGGTAAATCACCTAAACAAACTTATTTAAAGGCATACCATACAGGGTTTCCCTAAAAAAGAAGAGAAAGGGTCTAAAACATAAACCTGTATTCTATGTAACGACCAGCAGAGGGCAGCTCCATTGGTTGCAATAACACACAGATACCATACAGTCTTATGGAGAAATGAGTCGACTTCTCAGTTGATTTATGAGCTCAGTAAACAGTTTCCTGATGAGTTTATTATTTCAGTCTGTAGTTTCAGTCTTCTGCAGAAATGCAGAAATGCAGGTTTAAGACTCACAGACCCAGAAAGTTCTTTCTCTCTGTCTGACATTAAGGTCTGCTGTGAACTTTTATTTCCTCCTTCTCTTTTCGCAGAGTTCGTACGAATGATGTCTCGCTAACATCGGGAAATGATCGGTCCTGAATGTGAAGCCGTTGTCCTTCTCTGTACTTGACCAAGTATAAACAACCAAGGACGGGACGCGCCGAGATCTCTGAGCCACACGAATCTGAATGACACTGGAATGAAAACTCCTCGAATGTTAACGGAGCGAGGAGTCACCTCACACTTTCAATCAATAAGTGTTCTTCCTGAAAACGTCTCCAACTGAGGCAACTTGCTGTAGCCTAGCTGATGATTGTCCGACTTATGTTTTTGCACTTTAATTCTCACTAAATAACTTCCTGTGTGGATAGATTGCTGGTGTCTTGTCTCATACTCCACTGTAAAACCAGATAAGTTAATTTAACTAAAAAAAAAAAACAGTTTAAACTGATTACATTGAACATTTTAGGTTGAACCAACTCAATTTTGTAAGTTGAACAAACATTCTTGATCGAGTAGCTTCAGTAATTTTAAGTTATACTGACTTAATTTTGTACTGTGAAAATAAAAAGTACTTAATTAGGAATGTTTCTGTAACTTAGAAAACTAAGTTGGTTTAACTTAAAATTAATAGTAAAAGCTACTGACTCAATAATATTTCTTAAAAAAATAGTTAGCTTTACTTAAAATATTCAATGTAATCTGTTTCTAAAATAGTTTTGAGTTAAAATAACTTATTGCACACTGTTAAACCAGATAAGTTTATTTAAATCAAAGAAACGTTGAAACTGATCACATCGACAATTTTATGTAAAACTAACTTAATTTTTTAAGTTTAAGTTAAAAAACATCCTTGTTTAAGTAGCTTTAGTAATTTTAAGTGACACTGACTTAATTCTTTAATTTATATTTATATTGTGAAAACAATACAAAGTACTTAATCAGGAATGTTCCTGTAACTTAAAAAACTAAGATGGTTTCAAGTAAAATAATAGTAAAAGCTGCTTAACAAGAATCTTTTTAAGTTTAAAAAAACTGAATTTGTGTTACTTAAAATTTTCAAAAAACGTTTTGAGTTAAAATAATTTATCGCACATTGTAAAACCAGATCAGTTAATTTAACTAAAAAAAACTGTTAAAAACTGATTACATTGAAAATTGAAAGTGGAACCAACTAAATATTTTAAGTTCTAAAAACATCTTTGATCAAGTAACTTTAGTAATTTTAAGTGGAACTGACTTAATTGTGTAATTTTTATTTGTACAGTAAAAACTAAGTTGGTGTCACTTAAATTTACTTGTAAAATCTGCTTAATCAAGAATGTTTTGAACTTAAAAAAAATAGTTTGTGTTAATTAAAATGTTTTTTTTTTTTTAGTTAAAATAACTCGGATTAAAATGTCTACATGGTAAAAAAAGAAAAGAAAAAGTCGCCTTTGATGTAACCGAGTCTGGATGAGAGACTTCCTGTATCAGTGTTTCAGTACGTTTCCACACAGTTTGTGTTATAATAGAAATTGTTCGTCCTTCGTGTGACATTGGTGCTCCGCCCAGGGACCTGTGGGGCAATATAACACCTGTAATGTAACTGTGTGACCATCTGTGATTCTTCACTGTGCCGGTCCAGTCTTATAAAAGCATCACCGTCTGACTCACAACGAAGAGACGCAGCAGAACTCTGAAATATACGTTTCATATGTGTTATTCTCTGCTGGTCGAGAGCAGCTGAAACAGTATTTAAAGCCTCCTGTAAGCTGTGTGTGCAGACTGTCTTTAAAGGTCCAGTGTGTAACATTTAGGAGGATCTATTGTCAGTAATGTAATATAATATTCATAGGTATGTTTTCATTAGTGTGTGATCACCTGAATTTGGGTATTTTTCTGTTTTTGTTACCTTATAATGAGCTGGTTTTATAGTTAGAAAGGTTCAACTGGCCAACAAAGGCAAACTTTAGTGACTACAGTTTTGCTCTTTGAACTTAATATTCTCTATTTTCAAATGAAATATAACTTCTTTAAACCGTCTAGTATGAAATGGGACAATCCACCCTTTTCTAGTTAAAGTCGACATGCAACAGAAATCAGAGAGCTGTTTGCTTCCTCATATTTATGTATTTCCTGTAAAAACAAACAAGTTCTCTGTCTGTCTCTGAGGTTGTGTTCACTGGGAGGCTGCTGAGATTATATTATTGGTTGAAATCAGTTAGTTCATGCTGACGTAAGCAGGCGTCACATTGTTGTTTTACAGGAAGATAAAATAATTGTTTTGATATAAAAATACAAAGAAATTGAGTTTTTGTACATTTGTTGGCATAAATTGTTAAATAGGGAAACAATATAACTGAGGATGAGATCTTAAAGGGTTAAACTTACATTTTTCTTTTTACCTGGACTTTAATGAGAATGAGGCGTTGAGCAATCAAGGTAGTAAAAGCAATAACATTATATGTCCCTGTGAGTCCCAACAAACCTCCAAACAGAGCTGTATTCAGTTAGTTGCAATCTGCAACTTCACCACTAGATGCCACTAAATCCTGCACACTGGTCCTTTAAGCTTCAGGTCTGAGATCATTCAGTAGGAATAACACATGCGGACTGTATTTACAGTGGATGTGATTACCTGTACTGTACGTCAGTGTCGATATGATTGTAGTTGTGGTAACGTTCCACACATCTGTGTTGTCGAAGCAATTTTTATGCATGCCAAAGAGAGAAATTTATTATTGAATTCAGTATGCACATTTGCATTTTTTTTGTCTAACAAAGTGAACAAAATATTTCGCCAAGTTGACTGTAGAAAAATAAAAAAGGTGTTTACATTTGATCCTCTTTTTTTTCTCTGTTTGTAGTTCTTGTCAAAATGTCCCTTTCAGTATATGTTGCGCTGTGTACTGTCGCTGCATGTCTTCAGGATTTTATCTATTATTCATGTCTCTGGTCGCACTGCAGGCTGGGTGAGCTTCACCTGCAGCAACTCAGCACACTCTTTTAAAGAAAGCCTATCTAGGACCTTTTCCAGGCTTTATTGTGGACACATGAGCTTCAGTTTCAGGCACATTTACTGCATTAACCTCATCAGTAACATTTCAAATCAAGTAGAATTCCTTTTATTTTACAGCACAATTTATCTGCTAGAAATTTAACGTGTTAATTGCACATGCAGGTAACATCACTGTGCATGTATTTATCAACCACAGCAACAACAAATGTGATGCAGATATGAGATGTTCACTTGCAGCTCTGGAAAAAATAGACTTGATGTCAGAAAGTTTGCATCTGGTGAACCTGTTTAAAGTGTAATACAGTTTATTCACTAACAGTTTCAAACTAACACACACCCATCTGAGTCAGGGGATTAAACACAACAATTTCCAGTAAAATATAGATTATTTGGTCTTTTTAATTAATTTCCAGGTGTTTCCATGACTGGAAAACTAGCTTCTAAATGTTGTTTTTTTCCAGGTTTTCCAGGATGTACCGGAGCGTGTCCAGATTTGTGTTTTAGATTTCCAGTTATTCACAATTTATGTAATTCAGACACTGTTTATTGACCCAAGTGCGCAGAAATATTCAAATACACTAAAATAACACATTAATACTGCATGTGATAAGCATAATGGGGTTGGGTAACCATAGAACCCATTTTCATTCAGATATCTTCAGAGGTCAACAATCAAGAATGTTTTCCATCGCCACAATTTTACTTAATTGGAGCGTTACTTATTCTCCTCCAACATGCTAACATGATTAGTTAAGTCGTTAGGTCATCTAGTTTCATACGATATCAAAATAATGACATAATATCTCAAAATAATGACATAATATCTCAAAATAATGACATAATATTTCAAAACTATTGACTTAATATCATAATGTCAGTTAAAATAACCACATTTACTGAGTGCATAGAATTTAATTCCAGGAGGAGTCGAGGAGGGTTTATTTATTTATTTATTTAGAGGCACAGGAACACCCACGATTCAAAAATAAATAACTGCACTGCTGCTGAACCGCTTT
>JAGRRF010012887.1:28039783-28051339 GCA_019097615.1 Morone chrysops
ATATAATATAATAACATAATATAATATAATATAATATAATAATATAATATAATAAAATATTATAACCTGCTGCCTGAGAGAATAAACTCAGGGCATCAAACTCCCAAAACAAACCTGACGTGTAAAAAGGTCACAGGTCTTCAACCTACGAATTTAAACATAAACTTAAATTATTTACAACCCCTAAAATATATAAAACACATAATAATCTTCCAATGTGTGCACTGTCACATAATAATTACAATAAAGTAGATTTATATATTTTATCTCTATAAAACGGTGTTTACCGGTGGAGGGCTGTGATTGGACGCGGCGCCTGTCACTCACCGGCCCCGGGTTCGGTAGCGCCGCAGTCCCGCCTCCCGCAGACTGGCAGCTAGCAGATGCAGCCATTGAATGAAAGTCAGTGTTAGTTAAAGAGGTTGTGTCCGCCGGAGAGGCCCTGAGACTCACTGCCCCTCTCTGAAGTTACCCCTCAGTGTCACCGCGAGGCGGTCACCGGCTGTAACCGGCAGTAACCGGCAGTAACCGGCAGAGAGGAGCTCACAGCCCGGGAAAAAGACGGGACATTTGTGGAAGGGGAAGGTAAGAGACGTTAGCCTGGAAACCAACTATTTCACACAACACTAGTGATTTATCTTGTACTACCTGCTTTAATTAAAACACACACAGCATGTTTAGCTTTTTTAACTTTAAGTTTTTTATATTTAATGTAATATTTTCTGTTCTTTTTGGTGCTAATGCTACTGCCGGTATGCCAGTCCCCCCCCCTCCCCTTCCCAGCTTATGCCCCGCCCCCTACTCCGCTTCTGATTGGCTCACGCTCGTAGCCGTTAGTGGCTGAGCGGCGTGATTGGCCAACGCCTGAACGAGAATGTCACGCTCAGCCAATCAGCGTCCGAGCAGGGCGGGACGTCAGCCTCGGCGTAGCGCCCAGGCTCACTGCACAGATATCAAGTTGCTTTAAAACGCGCTCGGTTCGTTGGTTAATGTCACATGTGGACTTCCGTACAGTAATCTGCTCTACAAACAAGCAGCTCTTAACCCCCCCCCCTTACCGTGTGTGTGTGTGTGGCTGTAGGAGCGGGCTGTGCGGGGCAATGCAGCGGCTCGTCGTCGGGCTGGTCGCAGCGGTGCTGTCGCTGCTGGGGGGGCAGAGCTGGGCGGACGGCGGGGGCCCCAGCCTCTCTGAGCGGGTCATCTGGGCTGTGAACGCCGGGGGAGAAGCACATGTGGACGTGCACGGCATCCACTTCAAGAAGGACCCGCTGGAAGGGAAGCTCGGCAAAGGTGGGTGCTTTTATTGTGTGTGTGTGTGTGTGTGTGTGGAGTTTAAGGTGGGACTCGAACCTGCGACGTGCTGCTTGCAGACATTTCCAGCTGTGGAAACCTCTGCATGCTTCCGTAAGTCTGCTCACGCTAATGAGGAGTCAGCACAGAGGAGAGCAAGGTGAGCACACTGCTTCAAACACCGTCTCTAATAAACACTAAAGTCACATATCGGCCTCTAATAAACACATTAAAGTCACATATCGGCCTCTAATAAACACATTAAAGTCACATATCGACCTCTAATAAACATTAAAGTCAGATATTTTATAGATGTTTTCATGTTGTATCCAAAACTGCACAATGAACCCAATAAGTGGAAGAATTTGGCGTAAAAACAAGTGATTTTAATGGATTATGAGCAAATAATTTCCTTTCTTTATATTTAATTTCCACTTCAGTAGTTTTAGTTTTAGTTTAGTTAAATTTTCTGCTCATATTTTGGACTCCATGTCCAACTTGGACAACAAATAGTGTATATACTTTAATTTATAGTCTTTATATCTTCTAATATTAATATTATATATATTCTTTGTTTTCTGTTTTTTGCTGCTGTGTCAAAATGAATTTAGGAGGATAAATAAATGATTATATTATGCAGATCCGTCATTTTATATATTCTTTATCATTTTAAACAATCGTACACAATGTGTGAACTACATCATGACTTTCTGAGGAGCTCGCCGTCTCTACCGACCTGGATTCACCGTACGTGACCAAGAACAGAGAAATGAATGAATAATGGCGATTTGGAGGCTAGGAGCGTTTATTTTATGTATGTTTCTCTGATCTAAAGTTAATGATATTGTGCAGCCACGCCAAGAATAGCAGTATCTTTTTTTATTTTTTATTAAAGAGAATAAGTGATGAAGCACGCTCACTCACAAATCATACATCAGTAGTAGCTCAAGTTCATGCATTAACCATGACGATGAAGACATAGACGGATAGAAATACACGTCAAATATTTAAGATTACAGGAGTCTATCAAATGAAGCGTTTCACCACACTGTGCAGCGCCGCTTTGTGTCACACGTCACCGATGCCGAGAGGTTGATAAAAATATAGTTTCTGTTCTGCCTATAGCTGACGACGGCTCAGGTTGGGCCTTTCAGCGTGTGAAAGACTTAAATCTGTTTTAATTCTCCCCGCAGCGTTCCCTCGCATCCTGGGAGAGTCAGAAACTGGTTTTCTAGTCACAGAAACTCCTGACAGATGATTTAAAAAAGAGTGGGAACCCCGAGTACAGTAACAGGAAGCTGTAGTTTCACAGCTCTTGTGAGTCCCAGTCTGTCGTAGCTGCGTTTCCTTCTCCTCTGTGGTTCTTTCCATCGCATTCAACGGAAATCTGCATCGCTTGTGACTTTTGTGGTGAGTGACTCACAAAATTCCCCCTCGTCAGGCGTAGAGAAGACGGCGACACGTTAACCAGCGTTTGAACCCCGTGTGCACGCAGAGTCTTTTTAGGAAAGCGTCTGTCCTGCGGTGGTTTGACTTCTGTGGGATGCGGTGGAAAAAAAAAGGGCTAAAAATGTCGAGCAGTCTCATGTAAAGTGGGAGCGAGTGCGGGGGAAGGTCGGAGCCTTCACGTGATCAGTTCTCCAGTGTTAATGTGAGCTCGACCTGTCCTCCTTTCTCTCCGTAGCGTCTGATTACGGAGTGCGTCTGCCAATCCTGCGCTCCAGTCCCGAGGACCAGATCCTGTATCAGACGGAGCGATACAACGAGGACACCTTCGGATACGACGTCCCCATCCGCGAGGAAGGAGACTATATACTCGTTATGAAGTATGCAGAAGTTTACTTCGCCCAGTCGCAGCAAAAGGTATGAAAACGACCGAATCAGAGGTAACGGAGTCGGTGTGTTTAATGTTTAATGTTTGCTTCTTTTATTGGTGCTTCCTTTGAACTTTGAACTTTAGTTTTAATGCAGTTGAATGCAAACATTTGGCCGCCCAGTCGACAAATAACAGTTTGGACTCATTGAGAAGACGTGAACGCAGCCTCTCTCTCAACATTTGCAGCAAACGGTGATGCATTGTTTCGGTTTATTTCATTAATTGAACAAAAGTTTAATAACATCACAGCTCGCAAACACTTTTATAGCAGCTAGACATTCATAAGTTCTTGTGTTTGAGATTTCCTTACAAAGACTTCCAGTTCTGTAATATTCCTGGTGCCTCTTTAAAGATCTACCCACAGATTTTCAATAATATTTAAGTGAGCAGACTCTGACTCTGTATTAAAACCTTAAGCTTCATTATCCTGTTTCCTCTTTTCCTCCAGATGTTTGCCTCCAGAATTAGCTGCGTGCAATGTTTCCTGACCAACACAACCACCGAAACATGACAGATCCAACCGCATATATACAATATATTAAACCACAATAACACAAACAGGAGCAACAGTCACATAAACAAACAAACAAACAAAGAGAATAGGTCCGTTAATAAAATAGATCTGTGGAGGAGGTTACAGGAATCAGATAAAGATAATTCAGATACAGCTGGCAGACTTTGGAGAACTGATCTCCTTTGTTCTGCAGGAACCAGCTGAAATATAACTTTATTTTATAACACCAACCACTAACAGAAGAGGTCCTTCATAACCTTTTGTTAGCCGCAGTAGTTACATCCTCAAACTCAAAGACGCTGGATCCGTTTCTGAACGTCTGTCCAACATCTTTCACATTTCAGATTATTATTTCAGACCGGAACTTCTTTATCACCAGAAGATAATGATTAACAGTTAATCTCTCTGTGTGTGTGAGCTGTTAACTGATCCGGGTGTGTGTCTTTCCCCAGGTGTTCGACGTGCGTCTCAACGGCCACGTGGTGGTGAAGGACCTGGATATCTTCGACCGAGTGGGTCACAGCACCGCCCACGACGAGATCGTCCCCTTCTCCATCCGACGTGGCAAGCTGAGCGTGCAGGGGGAGGTGTCCACTTTCAACGGCAAGCTCACCGTGGAGTTTGTAAAGGTGATTGTTTTTCTGTGTGTGTGGTTGTTTTGAATCATCTGAGGAATTTGCAGATGGCGTTTCGTCACAGGAGGAGTGTCGGTTCGCTCTTACACCTCGTTCAGCAGCTGCTGTGTTATAAACAGGGTGATAGATATTCTGCCTTCTCTGCAGTGAGGTGACGTTTAACGAGACAGTATTTCCAGGAACAAATAATGGAAGTTTGATGCATATAAATATAAGAAATGTGTGTGTTTTTTTTTTTTTACTGCTGTTTCTGCGACATGTCGTATCTTCTTGACCAGATAAAGGAGACATTTTAAGGAGATACACGGTTAATAACGTGGAAAACAGACGTTAAATCTTTTATATTTTATTAAGAGTGACTGTAACATCATCAGTAAAACAAGATACATGTTTTAAAATACTTTAATATAAATGAGACACAATAAGTGCAGCAAATCTCCTGCGACCCACTTTTGGGTAAAAGTGGTGTTTTTTTTATTATTTTTTAATGACAATAGGAAGTCGAAAGTTAAAAAGTTAAGGTGCAGTTTGACAACTGAAACCCCCTCGCTCCCCCCGGCTGCAGGCTGTTGTGTTCAGGTGGAACTGGAAATATTGGCTCTTTCTCTGGCGTTCCTGCACGACTGGTTTTAAGGTGCTTGGATCGGGTTTTTGAGGCCTTATGTTTGATAGTGTAGCTTTATTTCTTTATTAATTATCTGCCATTCTTAACAACATTAAGTCTCAAGTATTAAAATCCATTAATTATTAAGTCCTGAGTCGACAGCTGACGTGTTGTTGGTTATTAAAGCAGCTTAGAGGAACTGTGGAGGGAATATTTCTATTCTTATAGCTCATTTCTGATTTTACCTTTTTTTAAATTCTACTTAATTATCCTCTTTATTTTGGTCCAGACTGTTGCTTTACCTGCTCTGAGCTTCAGCGTCTCTCCCTTTCTCTGCAAAACACCAAAACAAATCTCTGATGTTTGAGTCAATCGATGTGACTGAAGAATCTTCCTGTGGGAATAAAACAAATCTGTCAGCTGATCAGCGTTTATCGATATTGCAGATCAAACTAATTAGAGTGAGTATAATTAATAATAATAATGTCTCCAACACAATAAACAGCTGTGCATTTTAATTATTCAACCCAGCAGGTGTAAAAGTGGTCTGTATCATTATTTTAAGATAGGAAATCTTGTGTTAAGATGACTT
This sequence comes from Morone chrysops, assembly GCA_019097615.1. Classification (NCBI taxonomy): domain Eukaryota; kingdom Metazoa; phylum Chordata; class Actinopteri; family Moronidae; genus Morone; species Morone chrysops. The sequence continues at coordinate 28,045,295 of JAGRRF010012887.1, forward strand.
GAAGTCAGGGTGGAGACGGTTTAACATTACCCAACCGAACCCTCCCCCCCAGTCGTTGCTTTGTTCAGCGGTTCAGGTGGAACTGGAAATATTGACTCTTTCTCTGCCGTTCCTGCGTGACGAGCTCGGTGGCTTCAGCAGTAACTGGAAGAATCCGGTCGTTCGCTGCAGGCAGGCTGCTGAGTTTATTACAGCAACCTCTTTTTCCATCAGGGACCTTTTTCATCATTTAATAAACTGACTCAGTGACGTATTTTATGGATATTTCATATTAAATTCAGTAACTGCAGGAAGTTTGTGTAAAACGAGAGATTTTGATGAATTTTGAGCAGATTATTTCCTGTTTAGGCAACTTTTTATACAATTCTCTGTCTGTTTTATGGATTTTTAATCATTTTTAACACATACAGACTTTATAGGCTTCTTTTTAGACAGATTCAGTGTTTTCGTCTCATTCTTCCAACAGCTGTTTGGTTGTTTTCTAGCGCAGGACAAGGCTGTTTATCAGACACTAAAGCTCTCTTAATATAGTTTGTGTTCAGGTCTTTTTAAAGTTTAGATCTTAAATAATTATCTGAACTCGTAAGAAGATTAAAACCTACTAAAAGCAACCAAAAGCCGTTGAAAACATGTCCGTCTTTGTCTTATAAATGTTCGAGGAGGCGCAGCGTTTGTCACGGAGAGCCCCTTAAACAACAACCACCGTTTGTGAGTAAGTGCTGTCCTGTACTCCTGGAAAAGGTCCTGGAAAGGTCCTGGAAAACCATTTCTTGGAAAGATCGTGAACCCTGCGAGTGTGAAAGCGACAACTTCAACCGCCCCCCTTTAACCTGCCGGCCCTTCGTTTCAGATTACAGCCGCGTTGAATATGTGATGATTTCTTCAAAGACTCAACCGCGAGGCCGACATGTAAAATCAGCAGCAGGTTGACACAATGAGCTCAGTGTGTGTGAGACAGGTGGAGTGTGTGAGACATGCAAATGACCGACAGCCCCACGTCTGTAGTGCAGCAGTCGGTTAATTTACGATCTAATAATTCTGTATTCAGATTCTCCGACTTTCTTCCAGTTGGTGCTCGTATCTAGAAGCGTCTGATGCCGTACGTAGTGTTTGAGTAGGATGAATATGAAGTAGTGCGGCTCTAAATGAGCAGCGAGGACCCTGAACCAGCGTTTCCCAACCTGGGGGTCGGGACTCCCACTAGGGGTCGCCAAAAGCTTCATGAGAATCAGAATCAGAATAAACTAGATTCTGATTCTGATTCTGATTCTGATTCTGATGAGGGCTCACGAGGCCTTCTTGATTTTAAGGAGTGTTAGAAAACATTTAAATATACACACCCAGTAGTAAATGTCAGTATTTGTAAACTAACCAGATAGAAACTGGATTTGCAGTCAGATGCAAATAAGATGCTCAAATTTAAATTACATGTGCAAATTAAGCAGAACAGGAACAAAGGAGTTTTTACTGTTATTGAAAGTCTAAATCCCCGGCCTGAGCGACGAGGGTCCAAAGTGTCTGTGTGACACACATCACCTTCACAGCAACCTTAACAGGTGTGTTTCAGGTGGTTTTTATGTTCAGGTGTCTTAAAACTACTTAAAACAGGATCGTCTTTCTTGTTATCGACATTAAAGTCATTTAACTTCCTGTCAGGAAGTTCAGACGTTACTTTTTCCTTCTTACTGCATCAGAATTTACATCAGATTTAAAGATGACTGTCGTCCGTTTGAGTCCCGCAGCTTTTAGAAACTGCCAGATGTTAATTTGCATATGTTGCATAATTAGCATTAATAAGCATAATCATCTTTTTATACAGGCGATGTCTCAGCAACTGCTCGGCTGATTTAGACAGTGAAGGAGAAGTTTTAGAGGTTTAATGAGGATGCTGAATATATTTCTAACATTTTAAAAGCACAAAGTGGCCGTTTTTAAACTGGAAGTGGTCACATTTTTATTAATTTTGAGGTTATTTATGTGATTAATAGATTAGATTGGAAACAGGAAAGCTCAGTGTCATTGAAGCAAAAGTTCAGACATGATATTTCTTCAGCGCTGGTTGTTTCTGCTGCTGCTGTTATGTATTATGGATTTTAATAACGTCACAATCAACAACCCACTGGGAGTTGAAATATGACCACTTAGAAACTGATTCAGCATCCTCAATAACTCCCAAAACCTCTCCTATATCGTCCAAATCAGCCAATCAGTTGCTAAAACATCTGTCTGTATATGTGAATAAGCATGTTTTTGACACACATTCATTTATTTTGCCCATATTTGCACCAATACAGCAGCACATCAGTCAGATAGCTCAACTTAAGTTAGGGAACTACTCACAAATGAGTACTGAAGTAGAGAAAACATTGAATTTGTCAAAAAAGAAGCAATAAAATGATAAAAAATACATATTACAGACAGAATTCACTCATTTTACACAAACTTCCTGCAGTTATTAAGTTCATTGTACAGTTTTGAAAATAAAATGTCAGTTTATTTAATGATCGAAAAGGAGCAACAGTGTCTTCACTTCATCCAACAACAGCACTTTTTAAACCTCGTGTGTTACGTTTCCCTCCCTGAAAATCAACACAGCGCCGCAAGACTCTTTTATTGACGGATATCGTTTAATTTATGGCGATCATTTTCATAGTTCGGGCGACGCTTTGAGTTCCTCCACACGGACGCAGGACGGACATTTGCATAAAGAAAGTCTAAACGAACGTGGAGGAGGGTGAACGAGACTCAGACGGGACTAAAGGACGAATCCACAAGAGCTGCAGGTTTGGAGATGTTCTGACCCAGTCGTCCATCACAAAGTGGATCAGATCCTCACGCTGCTCATTTTTCCTGCTTCTAACACATCAACTCTGAGGACACAATGTTCACTGTCTGCCTGATAACCAGTGTTATTCACTGTCAGTGCTCTCAGTGTCGGAGTGTATTTGTGGTTCTGCAGTTCTTCAGATACAGCAGCACCTGACAGTCGGATCTCTGGTTCTGTTTTTATATTTTACTCACAGATACAGTTCTGAGTCCTGCAGAGCTTCAGGAGCAGTACGTCTGTTTCATTCTCTTTAAGGCGTTTGTAGAACATGTGGCTGAAGGCGAAATCTGTCGGGTTGCACACTTCAAAATACGTTTTTTAATCAGCACTGACCTCGTTCTTCTGTCTGTCGCCATCCCTCTCTGCTTCTCTCTATAAAGAGATAAAAGTGGGACACGCTGTTCAGTCTGTTGGTTTTTTGCAAACGTTAAAATTATTCCAACGAATAAAATAAATCTCCCTCACGCAGCCGAAATCCACCTGCACCAAGTGTGTGTGTTTTAATGTGACTGAGATAAAATTAGGATACAAAACTTAACAGGAAAAGGCATTTTTAATGATCATATAAAGATTAGAGTTTAAGGAAGATAAAGGCGGTAATAAACACTAAAATATCTGAGTTTGGATCCTGATCTTAGATTTAATTTATGTTAAATATCTTCTGTTTGACTCAAAACACTTTCCTGTATCTTTTATTAACTGTTTTATATATGATTGTACATGAATATAATTCCACTTTATATAAATTGAGCACAGACATAAGATGTTTTATGTAAATGCTGCTCCGACCTTTAAAACGTTGTTAGAAACCAGGTTTATAATCACTCCTGTGTGGTTTTAAATAGCTTGTCTGCTGGTTCACTGATGCTTTCTGTGTGTTTCAGGGTTATTACGACAACCCCAAAGTGTGCGCTCTCTACGTGATGAAGGGGACATTAGAAGGTGAGTTTATTGTGTTTTATTACAGTAGCTGTAAGATGGGCACACTCTGTACGACCTCTGAGCTTCCATAAACTTCAAGTACTTCAAATATAAAACTCAGTAAGCCTCCTCGTACAGGAGGAATTAAACATTCCTGAGATCGTACTGGAGGAATTAAACATTCCTGAGATCGTACAGGAGGAATTAAACATTCCTGAGATCGTACAGGAGGAATTAAACATTCCTGAGATCGTACAGCGAGTGCCCAACGATTGTACCGATTTCTTTCCTCACCCATCTTCCCTTCACAACTCGACAGACGTGCCAAAACTTCAGCCTCACCCCGGCCTGGAGAAGCCCGAGGAGGAGGACGTGGAGGAAGAAGAGGATGGCGAGGGAGGCGAGGAAGGTGGGAAGAAAAAGGTGTCGCCAGGTTCTAAGAACAGGGTCCAGTCGGGACCCCGAACACCGAACCCGTACGCCGCCGACAACAGCAGCCTAATGTTCCCCATCCTGGTGGCGTTCGGGGTGTTCATCCCCACGTTGTTCTGCCTCTGTCGGCTGTGAGCCGCGACGGACGTGAGACTATGAAGAGAGAGAGGGGGGAGGGAGGGAGTGAGGGAGTGAGGAGAGGGGAGGGGAGGGTCAAGGTGACGACAGCAGCAGCAGGTAAAAGCAAACACACACAGGAGGACAAAAAGAGACTTTTCGGAAAGCCACTCGCGAGATGAAGCTGCTGTCAGACTCTCGAGGAAGGAGCCGAATGCTGTTCGCTTCGTTGTGAATGTGTCGCATCAACTTCTGCTGAACAATGTCCGTCATTCTCCACCGAGAGAGAGAGAGCGAGCGCCCGTCTTTTTACTGTTTCAAAACCATCATTTTCAGCAGCTAACGGGAACGCTCGGGGAGCCGACCGGTCCGGGGGCCCAAACGTTTTATAAACTTTAAAAAAAAAAAATTATAAAATTATAATAATAAATAAAAATAAATTTAAAAAAAGCATCGTTTTTTTTGTACCGGGGTGTTGCAAAGGAACGCACACTCTTTGTTTTAACACTCCTGCTCAGACACCTTCGAATTGGAAACGGTGCTGCTTCGAAAATCAAGAGTCAGACGGTTAGTGGAAAAATACAGTCGCCATTTCTTCTCAACAGTTTTTATTTTCTGTATCTTTCCAATCGAATCTAGTTTAGTCCTTTTTGTTTGTTTGTTTGACGTGCCATCATCTACCTGCCATACGTTGTCGAGAGGAGAGAATAATTATCTGCTGTCTAAGTCGCCTTTTTACGTATCACAAATCTGTTGCCGACGGGTGCTGACGCATAAATCTCTCCGGCTTCTGTTCGGGCCGTGAAAAGTGTCTCAACAGTGATCACAAAGTATTTCTTTTTTCTTTTAAAAAAAAAAAAAAATCATAAAAAGTGAGAATGTTCAACCTTCAACAGTTTCATTCAGTGAGAGGCAAAGTTTATGCTGTGAAATGCTGAAGGGTGATCTTTAACGTCACTGTGTTTTCTCTGTAAATCTTTCGCTCATTCTTTATGCATGCCTGCCTTTTTGTTTCACCAAAGAATGTCTGTTTTTTGTTTTTTTGTTTTGTTTCTGTCAGAAAAGGAGAATCTGGTGGCCTGTTAGTGCAAAATACTGCGACTAAGCCTCTAATCCTGGACCCGTGTATGTTGAAAAGACGACCACATTGTGAAGATGGATAAAATATATAAAAGCGCCATATTAGAATAAAAGTCTCAAGTTAGCGAAGACTTAAGAAGTTTCTTTTATCGTTCAACCATCTTCAAACTGCGGTCGTCTTTCCAGCATAGACTTAGGAAGGGTCAATTTAATTGATAATTGATTTAGAGAGTTTGCCATTTGTTTTTGGGTTTTTTTGTTACAAATATGTGTTTTCACAGAAAACCGTGTTGACTCTGGCGGGCCGTGACCTTCAGTCCTCCGGGCGCTGCAGCTCCATGTTAATATAATAAACCATAAAAACGTGCCGGTCAGCACACGGTTGTATGAAACATCCCTTACAGTTCCTCTGTATGTTCATCCATCTGCAGCCAGAGGCCAGAAAGCACAACAGTAGAAAATCAAATGTTTACTAGATGTTACAAATTGACATTTACTGTGTTTTCTTCACTCAGCCTTTTCAAATCTGTTGTCTTAAATCTTATAAATGTGGACATTTTTTGATTCAGTGTGAACTTTCAGTGCAATTAAGCTACTTGTTCTGGTCCTTGAATTAATTGAGCAAACTGGGGACAAAAGTTTATCCTTGAGCCTTTTTTTTTTTTTTT
>JAGRRF010012887.1:28063042-28077566 GCA_019097615.1 Morone chrysops
CTGCCACACTGACCTGATAATAGCCTCCTGCAGAGTTTCAGTGTTACAGAAATGCGAGTGAAGAAGTGATGTGGCTCTGACAAAAGGACGCTCCGGGGCTCCCCCTGGTCCACCAGACAGGTTGGCTGCAGAGAGACACAATGAGATGAGACTCACAGCGGCACATTAAACCTGGACACGGTGCACAAAGGAATGCTGATCACAGCCCTTTTACTAATTAGCCATTAGCTCATGCAAACACCAGGTAGAGATGGTTGGAGCAGGAGAGCTTAAACTCGCTCTCGGAGAGACAGAATTAAATCAGAGAGCATTGTGGGAGCCTCACTTGTCAGCGTGCTCTGAATGCAGTCGAAATGGGAGAAGAAGTATGGTCCTGGAGGTCCCGGAGGCCCCGGAGAGATGGTCCTCAGATGGGCTTCCAGTCCATTGAGTGACGCCAGGCTGCTGTGATACTGGACACAGAACGTTTAATAGCATCACAAAGAGACGTTAGAGCGCTAATGTACAGCCGGGCATCGTCTGCGTGTGGGTGAATATATGGCCTCAATAAAACATCTAAAATACACTGTAATTACAACTGTAATTAAAATAACACATTTTAAATACATACTGCCATTTAAAATAATAAATTTTAAAGAATTGTTTGGATTTAGTGACATCTAGTGGTGAAGTTGCAGATTGCAGAGTACAGTTTTTAGCTTATAGAAACGTGACGGTTTAACCTCTGTAGATAAAAACAGCTCATTCTAAGGTGATAAAAACACAATGATGAAGATTTTTTGGACAATGTTTAACCTTACTAATTAAAATGTGCTCAATGTTTTCTTACTTGTAGACTTAATTTAATTGAATATGTTGTGGAGACATTTTAAAATGAAGTTAAAAAAAACCAAACTGAAGATCTAGAAAAAAACTATTTATTGATTTCTAATGCCACTTTTAAATATTTATATTCAGTGCTTTATTGATAATATGTGATTAGAGGATCAGTGTGTAGGATTTAGTGGCCTCTAGTGGTGAAGTTGCAGATTGCAACTCACTCGTTTCACCCTTTCTCAGCACGAGGGAGAAACTACAGCAGTAAGTGTCATTATGTTTACATTACACTAATGAAAACATACCTATAAGTATTATATTTCTGACAATAGATCTTCCTAAATGTTTCACACTGGCTCTTTAAATATTGGCCAAACTTTAGTCGACCTAATCAATAGACCTTTTTTACAGCAGCATGTTATAGTAGGGTAAACACAGGTGTTATCAATGACACTAATTAAGGTTCAGTTCCATAACTTCTTATTCTATTCAGATGAATGCCGGAGGTTTAAATCATTCATAAGTGGCGTTATTGATCATTTCTTCCTCCACCAGTGACGTCATTGTTAGTCAGAAAAACGCTGATTGACCTCGGAGGCATTAGATTTAATGGATCGGACAATTTAGAACCAATTCTAGATTCCCATCCTGAACCTGGGCTGGAAAGTGATTGTTTATTTTTCTTAAATTTGTTTGTCAGTTTTCACATAAAAGTTTGATTGATTGATTGATTGATTGATTGATTGATTTAAACGCCAAACTTATGTCATTAACAAGGAGAAATAAACATTCTGGACAAATTTAAAGCAGAAAAAGGTTTAAAACAAGCAGCTGAACATGTTTCATCTACATTTCCTGTTTTTTAAGAACATTTTAAATTTATATAATCTCACCACTTCCTCCATCGCTGCCGTGTCGCTCAGGAAGTGCAGCTCCACCAGCAGAGCCAGAACCAGGCCTTTAACCCGGTGCATGTACAGCGTCATGGGGACCAGCGGACTCTCCTCCGGGTTGCCCAAAGCACGAGAGCGAGGAAGAGGAGGAGGAGGAGGAGGAGGAGGGTCTCCAGCGCCCCCACAGCCATCTCTTCCTCTGCAGGCCTCCTGATCCTCATCGGCACGCGACTCCTCGTTCCCGGACCGAGACTCTCTGAAGTCAAACACCGTCCCACAAGCCGCGTCTCCTCCTCTTCCTCCGTTCAGAGGGGAGTCTTCCTCAAACACAGAGGTGTCTCCTCCTCTGTTGCTGTGAAAGCTGTGATAATACGACTCCTCCAGCGCCTCCTCCTCAGCTTCGTGGGAGTGTTTCCCGTTTGAGAAAGGAGGCTCCAGCGACTGCGATGGAACGGGACTGAACGTGGAGTCGGGACTGAAGGAGACCTTCTGAGGGGACTGAGAGGAACCCGGATCGGACTGCTCCGAATCAGTGGAGGCCATGTCGGATAAGGTTCTTGACAGGCGGGTCTTTCTCGGAGGGACTGTGTCTTTGTGTGGAGTCGAATGGGAGCTGGAAGGAAGAGAACAGTTTAATTTAACCCTTTAAGATCTCATCCTCAGTTATATTGTTCCCATATTTAACAATTTTTGCTAAACAATTGCGGTACTGAGGTGATTTAAGGAGTTTTTAACTGTGTAAATTATACCGCCTGGAAACAAATGAAGCTACCTGAAGACTTTGTCGACGGGGGCGGACTGCAGGTACTGAAGTTCGGACAGGGTCAGGAACACGGTGGTGGAGCTGACGGCACCTCCAGACGGGCTGGAGCTACTCTGTCCGTTGGACCTCGGAGCCTAAAAACAGAATTAAATGACGTAGTGTTGTTAACATCGCACCCGGTTCCTTCAACTAAAAGCTAAAACTGCCAGAAAATGAGAAAATCAAAAATAAACACATAAATGGGATTAAAATGTTGTGTTTTATGTGTTTTTTTAAGGCAAATGAGGCCTGGATGTAGTGAAAAATAAAAGCTGTTTATAGTTTCTTCATCAGGAACTGTTACTGTGAGTAAACAGCTGTGTAATATTAAAGGCTTGTAAAACACTTCACTCTTCACTCAAGATTTTACAGTTTTAATCTGTTTTTTGCTCCATAAAACGGTAAAAGTGTTAATTAATGTCCTTAAATATCTTGTTTCGGTCGTTTGGGATAATCTATGTCGTCTTACCTTTGTGTAAGTTTCACTCTCATGAACCATCACCTTCATCGTGAGCTCTGGAAACATCTGTGTGCTCACAACTCTGCAGAGAATAAAAACCACATTTTAAAGCCTTTTTATTTACATTATATTACATAAATATATTATTATTATGTCCTGAGAAGTGTGAGCTGACCTTCCTCTGAAGAGGATGCAGCCGGCTAACACCAGAGGGCAGCGCTGGCAGGCCTGAAGAATGAGGGCGGCCTTCAGCAGCAGGAGTGGATCGACCTGAAGGACCAAACAAAACCTGATAAATACAGTTTATAAAAGGCCATAAAAACATCAGCGCAAAGACATTTAAAAGATGTTGGAATATAATGTTTGTAAGATGTCATTTGACCAACAGTAGCAGCTTGTATTCCGCCTTTAAAGGTGACATATTAACGCCTCTAGCTTTAATTAATATGCAGAAATTTGTGTGTTTGAGGAGTTTCACAACAGCACATTGCGCCACAGTCACATCCTGTCTGACAGCGGCGATACATACAGATAACGTGAGAACTACAGGGGAACATGTTAGTTATTTAAAATGGACCTTTATATCAACGCTGTGTTTGGATCTTTCTTGTTTAATAAAATCATGAGTTCTCTCCTCTTACATAAGTTTATGTTGTTTATGCTGTTTATATATTATATTATGTTATTAAAAAAGATGTCATCCTTCAGATAACCTGATGTTGTTTTCTTATGTTTCTTTCCTTTCCTTTCCTTATTACAACTGTATTTACTGCTTATTGTAAAAGGAAGCTCCTGCTTCCTCCCTGATAACTACACTAATTGCTCCTTTTTTTCCTTATTCATTTTATTTATTTAATTAATTTCACTGTTTTTCCTTCTTTATGATTTCTGTCTGTTTATTTGGTTTATTTGTTTGTTTGTTTTAAGTTACCTGAGGCTGGAGAAACAATCATTTATTGTATTTCTGCATAGAGATTAGTCCCAATGTCTCCTCTCTTCCTGTATCTCCATCGTGGTTCAGGTTATTATAATGAGGTTATTATTGATGTTTGATTGATGAACGAGGCCCAACATCATAAAACTCACTTTAACTCAGATATCCGATAATAAAAGCTGAACTTTGGCGGTACAGATGTGACTCGGCGTTACGTACGTTGGTGGAGTCGATGGTTCGCAGGCAGCTGAAGATCTGATGGAGCTCCGAGGATCCGGACTGAAGGTGTGAGAGGTACTGAGCCCAGCGAGCGGCCAGCGCTTCCTGACTGTTGAGCTGCACATAAAAATTACACAAAGGAGAAAAATAATGATATATAATAATAAAATAATTATCTGCTGGTTTGTTATTGAATTATTTCTCTTTTTATGTGACTTTTGTTCTTATTGTGTTCGTCTACAACAGCAAAAGAAACGGTGAAAAAAAAACCTAGTTGTGACACATTTATGGTGAAACAGCTTTAGCTCAGGGTTAGTAGTTTTAGCATCTTCAGGCTCTGACACAACAGGAAAAGGGTTTCAGCAGGTTAATTTCAAGACTTTTTTACAGCCTTTATGGATAAAATTTAACCTATTTTACGTCCATACTTGGAAGGACAATCTGTATTGGTTCCATATCGGTTTTGTTTTGTATTCGTTACACTACTATCAATACAAATCTTTCCCCCAAAAAACACATTTAAAAGACTAAAAACTTTATACAGCGAACGTTAGCTTCATTAATTCAACACATTTATACAGCGTGTCACTTTATTTTGTATCTAAAACGTAAAATATTTAAGAAATTGTTAAAACTCATTTAACTTTCTTAAAACTTTTACTTTAAACATCTAATCTAAAGATTACACTGTAAAAAATAAACAGAGAAAACTGAAAAAAATCTGTGTTTCAAACATTGTTAAAACTCATTAAAGTGAAAAACATTTGATTTGATTTTTTCAACCCTTCAAATAATAAAAAATCTTAAAATACAGAATGTTTTATTATGTAAAACTCAAAGATTTAAATAAATTATCTCAACAAAAGATTATAAATTGGCAAAACTTCTTTTTTTTAGTTAATTTCAACTTCTAAGTTCAAGTTTGACTTTAAACAAAGTTATAATGTTTTATTTACAGTATATTATAGGCAGTATGTTAATGTCATATAGTATATTTTACATTAATTATTATTACCTGGTAACTTTGTCTGATGGAGCCGTTGTAGAACGTAAAAAGGTCGATCAGCTGATCGAGGAGTTCGCAGACACTGACGATCGGGACGTCCACCGAGCAGCCGAGAGCCTGCGACAACAAACACACACACACACACCTTAAAACAGTAGTTTAACATGAGGGTCGGGACCTCAGCGAGGAGTCGTCAGAGCTTCACGGGGGGGTCACAAAGCCTGACATATTATATATAAACATATTGTTTACTTGTGGGAAGAAAACTAACTGTTATTTTTACAGTTTAGAAGTTAATTTAACTAAAATATATATTTGAAACTAAATATTTTAACTAAATTTGAGTTAAAAAACATTCTTGATTAAGTAGTTTTAGTAAATTTAAGTGATACTGACTGATTTTTTATTTATATTGTGAAAACAATATCAAATAAAAAGTATTTAATCGGAAAATTGAGTTTGTGCAACTTAAACTGTTTTGATGTAAACAGTTTAAACTGTTTAGTTCAGTTAAAATAACTTATAACAGTATTATTTAATATTTAAACAACACAAGATGTATTAGTACAACGGCTTATTAAAGTATTTATATTAATTAATTATTAAAATAAATAATAACAATAACAATAAATATACAGATAATTGCATAAAAAGTTCCTAAAATATCATAAAAACTCTCTAATCTGCTAAAAATAATTAAAATCTGGTGAGTTGAGTTTCCTGTTTTTAGAATATATATATATTTGTAGAATATAATCGGGTGTCGTCAATAAACTGATGGATAGTTGAGGATCAATACGCTCAGAAACACGCTGGACTCACCCAGAAGAAATCGTCTTTCATGCGGATGGCGAACTTGTTGCGTCGCAGCCGCAGGACGTGGACGGGAGAGAGGGAAAGCTCGGAGACGCAGCGTCCGACGCCGGCGAGCTGACCGCAGAGCAACTCCTGTCGGTCCAACGGGGTCTGACACACACACACACACACACACACACACACACACACACACACACACACACAATGAACACTGGGTGATCAATATCAGTTATCAGTGATCAATATCAGACAGTACAAACCTCTTCAGGGTAGAAGTAGCAGATCCCCTCCCTCGTTGGGTCGCCCTCGCCTTTGACCTTCGACCCATCGTACAGGAAGAAATACGTACACCTTCAAAATAAAACACATAGAGAAAATTGTCATTAAGAGATCAATTAATCATCTGATAATCGATCAATCGCTTTTGAGGCTTTTTTTTTTAAAGAAAAAACATCCAGAATCTGATTTCAGCTCCTGAAATGTGAATATTTTCTATTTTCTTTCGTCTTTTGAGACAATAAACTGAATATTTTGGGTTTTTTCAGTATTTTATGAACCAAACAACTAATCGATTAATCAATAAACTGATCGACAGATTAATAGATGATGATTTGTTTAAGACAAAAACATCCAAATTCTCTGATTTCAGCTGCTGAAAAGTGAATATTTCGTGGTTTATTGTCCTTTATGACAATAAACTGAACATATTTTTACTTTTTGATCGATCAGAAAAGAAACTGATCGACTGATTGATCAATAAAGACAATAACGACTACATTTAATGCCTAAAAAGATAATTTTGCAGATCACTTCCTGCTTTTATCTGCTGTTGTCTTTATCTTCATTACTTTTATTCTCTCTTATTAAAGTATTTATGTTTTATTTAATCACATAAACAGATTCATTTCTGTTGTTTTGCTCTTTTTAAAGGGCCAGCGTCACTTTAACGTCCTTATTTAGAGCCAATCTTTGGTTTTTGTCCGTTCTGGGCTACCGTAGGTACATGGCGGACTCCACTGAAGGCTGCAGTTGGGACTTAAATGTGTATTTTAACTAATATGTCCAATAAGAGTCACACAATAATTAAAAAATAGATAATATCGATAATATAATGTATTAAACAGAACGTTTGAATGTATATTTATGTCCCAGGAACACAAACGGAACCATGTGAACATTAAAATATAGAATAAAAAGTAAGAAAACAACAACAAACAGAACACAGAAAGTATTTTATGTAATATGTTGTTAATTTCTGATGATATTTTACATTTAAACTGGAAATAAAGTCTTTTTTAAAGGATTTTAAGTGTTCAGAAGTATGTTTTTCAGTAGTTTTTACATGAATTACCTTTAAATTGTAGTTAGAGCAAAGTGTAGGACACTTTATTGATCACATAATGGATCAAACTGATAGTTTTAATGTATATTTATGTATTAATGTCTCTTAAAATGAGCAACTTGCTGCACAAACGTGTATTTTAACTCACATGTTGTTAATTTCTGATACAACTGTGAACAAATGAAGGATTATAATCTTTATTTAGTTCGTGTTAAACCGTTAATGAGCTCAAATCTTCTGTTGGTTGTTTTTATTCAGGTTTTAAAAGTTCATTCCTGTATTAACGTTGACCCTGAAGGCAGCACGCTGTTAGCGTCTGTTTGTTTGCTTTAAAAACAACAATAACAACAACAACAACAACAACAACAACAACAACGTTTGGCTCAATTTCAGCGGCAGGGTTTAACAAACAAAATGAGGTTTTAATTCAGGGTCCAGGTCCAGCAGGAGTCCGGATCTGGAGCCTGCAGGAGGCGGACTGAGGGAGGACCGGGACTCAGCGGGACTCAGCGGGTCTTACCGTCCGGAGTCCGGCGGCAGCAGCTCGGCCATCACCGACGGGAAGCCCCGGAGGAAGCCCCGGAGGAAGCCCCGGAGGAAGCGCTCGGTCACCGGGTAACGGACAGGAACAAGCCCCGCAGGTCGGTGTGTGTGCGGTAATCGGCTCTGTGCTGCGGGGCGAGAGTCTGCGGAGGAATGCGGGTCAGTCACACGCAGCGGCAGTCATGTGAAAGTACGGAGAGCTCACAGGGACAAACTAGTAGCAGGACGCGCTGGGAGCAGACTCCGGTTTAATTCAATTTATAACATTATAAGACATTATCATGAGCTTAAAGGTTAATATATGTGGTTTTATTCTTTTAATATGTGAAATATATACTAATAAAGTCAGAATAAAGAGACAAATACTTCAATAATCTTTGAAAATATGGAGAATAACTCAACAAAAGTTATAAAAGTTACTTTTTTCCACTGTGTAGTGCAAAATATAGTATAGTAATATAGTTTTACATCATATTATTACTGATATATTAGTTTTAAAGCAGAATTAAACAACTAAACAACACATAACACAGTAGCTTTTTAAAGGATATGATCTTATTCACATATAAAATATATTAAAAAAGTTAAATACTGAATAGAATAACTAAAAAAAGTTAGAAGAAAACATATTTATATTGTAGTCCCATAGTTTTACATCATATTATTATTGATATATAAGTTTTAAAGCAGCATTTTATTTAAATATTGTACATACTGTCTCTCTTTATTGTTTATAAATTATATTTATTTCATAGTATTCAGTCAATTTATGCTTCTTAACTACTTTCATCTTTATTTATGTGTTGTGTATTTATTGTTACACACTAATATAAATATGTTTTGTTGTTTGTATGTTTTTCTTTATGTTGTTAAACCAGGAGGTCTCTCCTACACTGTAATGATGTTTTCTATATAAATATATGTTTTTTTTTTATCACAAATGTTGATTATTTTCACAGATGTTGTGAGATATGATTCACTATTAGATTATTTTTACATCACAAATATAATTTGAACCAAACAAACATGTTTTCTTATATCTGGAAGATTTGTAAGTTAATTTGTATTAATTACATTCAGTTAATTAAAGTCTCATATGCAGCATTTCTCCAAACTTATTTAAAATGTGTGAACAGAATTTATCTGATTAAAGTCACTTAAATGCATCTTTATACAAACGTGAAGTTGAATTTATAAACACTTTAGTTGCTTTAACATTTTATTTCTGAGTTTAATTCCTGTGAATGATGAATTAATGAATTTATGTGAACTTACTTCTTTTACTGAGACGTGTCGTCGTGTTTTACAGTTTGCAGCTGTTGGTTTACTGTGAATACAGGTTGAAGGTTTAATTCAAAATAATAATAAAATATATATTTAATCAGGATGTTAGAGCTGTTAATGTTAAATTATTGATTATATATTATCAATAATCAATCACACACTGACAATATGTAGAATTATTGATTATATATTATTAATAATCGATCACACACACACTGACACTGACAATATGTAGAATTATTGATTATATATTATCAATAATCAATCACATTGACAATATAAACAACTTTTATTACTTTATGTCTTTTCTGATCGATCCGGTTCTCGGGGATCGATTGATGAGGTCTGCAGCGGATACCGGGAGCGCGCGCAGCTCCGTCAGCCGATGACGGAAATAAAACAAGCGGGAATAAAACGGGAATAAAACGGGAATAAAACGGGATTACCCTCCGACCCGCTGCCCGGGACGGAGGTCTGCGGGTCTGAGTGGACCCTGCTCTCCGGTCCGGGTCCAGGTTCTGATGTTGGGTCGAGTCCGAACCGCCGGAAGGAAACTGTGCTTCCGGAAGAGCCGACCGGGCCGCCATTTTGATTCTTAACGGAAACTGCGCGAGCAACCCGGAAGTGGACGCGTTCAGCTCGTTTGTTTGTTTACAAACAACAACAACAACAACAACAACAACAACAGCAACAGCAGCAGCTTTATGTTCTAATAAACGGATATTAACAGACATAACTTCACTGAAACTTTATTTAAATCGACCAAAAGTCACATTTCATCTAATCAATAATAGTTTAAAATGTTTTTATTGTTTGTTTATTTCACACATTATTTTACAGGCTACTGTTTCCCGAGCGTACAAAAATAAATAATAATACACAAGAACAAAAACAACACTTACACTAATTCATAAATATATTCAGATACGAGGAAATTAACTTTAAACATGAACAAAATGCTGTTTTTAATTAATTTCAACAAAACTTGATCATTAAAATGAAAACATTAAAAATTAACACGAACAAATTCATTATTATAGGAATTACAGGAAGCACTTCCACGGGGCGAACGTACAGATAGTGTCATAACTTACAATTAATAAAAGAAATAATAAAATAATTAATAAAACAATTAATGAAACAAATAATAAAACAATTAATAAAACAAATAATAAAACAATTAATAAAACAAATAATTAATAAAGTAGCCCATGTTGCTGGTGGCAGAAATCAGTTTACCTGCGATTCCTCATCTTCTTATAAAGGTTTCAGCAAAGTGATGTTGGTGTTTGGCCACGTGCGTCCGAATTATTCAGACAAGGCAACTGAAAAATAATCCTGACGAGCAAAATAACCTTGTTAAGGTCGTCAGAAGTGTCGATACTAAAGAAAATATATTAATAAAAACAGATTTATAGTTTGATTTTCTACCCAAGTCTGCTCAGATGAAACAAACTGGGAAGAAAAAGATTGAATAATTAAATTAACATTATTACAAACGTGTTGTTTTTGTGTGCAGGTACATTTTTCTTGAGGTATTGAGTGTCATTGTTCTATTTTAGTGTTTTATTGAAGTGTTTAATCCAACTGAGGACCAGACTCCGTTAAAAAAACCTCTAAAATAAGGAATAAGTAGATGTCAGAGCTTTAGCAGCGAGGATTAGACCTCCGCCCGTCACATTAGACCTCCGCCCGTCACATTAGACCTCCGCCCATCAGCGACTGCAACCGAAAACAAAACAACTTTTTAAGTTGAAATGTTAAATTATTGTCTCTTTAAACACTTATAAAAGAGTTCCTACATTACTCGTCTGACGTGGTCGTGAGTGCCCTTTGAACTGTGTGTAAGTCATGTGACAACAACCAACTGGGGCAACATGAGTTCATACGACTGAATCATGTGACTGAAGCTGTTTATTACAACTTTCTGACCTTAAATGAATCAATTATTGTTGTTTTTGTTAATAAAAGGAAAATAAAAAGTGTTTCTACATCAGTTGTTTATCGAGTAGTAATATTTCTTTCTCCAGCTTCCTCATCTTCAGCGCCCTGAACGCCATCTGCTGCTCGCGGTTCTCGATCTCCTTCCTGAGGTAGCAGCAGTAAAGCGCTCGGATGTCTTCGGTCTGCTTCTGTGGAAGAAATCGAACCTGTGTGTTTATATTCGTTCTCGTTCTCTGACTTTACCTTAAAGCTACCGACACATTCGAGGCTCACCTGAGCACTTCGGCCGGCGGCGGCGGGACACGACGAGTCGGCTCTCTCCTGGAAGCTGCTGCTGTTCACGTCCTGCAAGAAAGTCCAAAGCTTTTATGTTAGAAATGTTCAGTTTGGGTCCACAGCTGCCAGAAAGTGCCACATGCTATCTTACATATGTTGCTTTAATTAGTATTAATAAGCACAATCACATATACACCGTATTTAATTGGCTGATTTGGACGATAGAGGAGAAGTTTTAGATGTTACTCAGGATGCTGAATCTATTTATGACATTTTTAAAGAACCGAAATGTAATTTAAACCAGAAGTGGACACGTTTTAACTGACAGTGTGTTGATTTTGATTCATTTTAAGTCGATTGTGAGGTTAATTTTACCCTTAATACATAACAGCAGCAGCAAAATATGTGCAGAATATAAATAACCTCAGAATCTGATCTGGTTTCATATTTTATTAATAATGTATGCAGCTGTAATTAATACGTGAGTTATAGTATTTGTCATATTCACAATGCTCTTAAAATATTTATTTATTTTAAGCAGAAATTCAGGCTCGCACAGAAAGTTTGTCATCGACTACAGGAGACGGATGGAATAAAAACACTTAAACTCTGATTCTGACTTTATAAAATCGAGGTTTTCGAAGTTCTTACTTGTTCGAAATGCGTGTCGCTGACGTCGGTCTCGTCGCTGCTCAGGCTCTCCGGCTCCGTCTTGGTTACGGGCAGCAGGAGGACGGGGTGGCCTGAGACTGTAAACACTGAGTTAGATTGTGGTTCGGGTCCTGAAGCGGTCAGAATCAGAGGTTAGGGGCACGTACCGCTGATGAAAGAGCTCTCGGACCCGGTCAGAGGCTCGATGCCTCCGGGGAGGACCTCCAGCCTCAGCGTGGCGTCTTTATGGTCCAGGACGTCTTCCTCTGCGGAGGCCAGGGACGGGGTCGCCGAACCCCCCTCGGTCCTCGTCACCTCGGCTCGTCTTCTTTTTGCTGCGTGGGGACGGATTAGAGAGTTAAACGCTCGGCTGGAGGTGATTCTGTTGGAGGATGGAGTTTGTTTTTTTACCTGTTTGAACGATGTTCTTGTGTTTGACCTTCACCTGCTGCCACGACCTCTTGTAGCCGCTGTCGGACACCCTGAGGAGGCAGAACGACGACAACGCTGTCAGTAACGGTGACCTTAACGGTCCAGATGTTAGAGTTTATCTGTATTTTGTCCCTTTTTGTTTATTTTAATGTTCTTCTGGACACATACAGACATAAATATGCATTAAAACTATCTGTATATTATATTATATTATCCAGTACTGAGTCCTGCACTTTGTTCTGATTGTAATTTAAATATATTTCATTAATAAAAACTTCCTACAACAATAAAAACATACTTTCTAACACTTTCCCAGGAAATATAAAGATCAGAATTTTCCATAAATCTTATTTTTATTATTATTGTGACTATTAATTCCAGTTTAGGCAAAAAATATGAAAAGAAATGTTTATATGTTTTCTCTTTTTTATTGTGTATTTTGATATTTTATTGTACAGAACTTTAATCACTTTAAGGCGTTTTCTGTCACGAGGATGTTAAGTTATAATAATAATAATAATAATAATAATGCATGTAAAAGTTTAATAAAAACTTTCTGTGTGCTGTTTTGTTGTTTATTGTGTTGGTAAAAGAGTTAAAACGTAGTAAAAAACATATTTAGGAATGGAGAACATTTAATTGTTGCTAGAACAAAAATATATAAATCAAAACTATTTTACGAAAGACAAACTTTATACGTTTTGGAAAAATGGTATGGAAGACCATTAATGCAAATAAAAAAAAAAAGATTCTGTAAATCAGAATAATGACAAAAAATTCTCAAAAAAATTTACTCAATCATCAAAATATTGATTTATTTTGAGAAACTTTCTTATTTTTTTTTTTACTTCCATACATTTGTAAAGTTTTCTGTGATTTCCTGTAAAATAACGATGAACTGATCCAACTGCTAATAGAGGTTTTCCTCTAGTTTTTGTTGTCTTTTGGTTTATTTTTCTCCCCATTTGTATAAATTATAAACTATATATTTTATTATTATATTTACATTTTATGTATTATGTTTGTTTTCGACTCTAATATCTGTAACTGTTCAGATTACGATCGTCTGTTTCTGTTGTTCACCTCATTGTCTCCGTTTTTCTAAAAGACAATAAAGAGATAATCAATAAATAAGTAAACTAAATAAAAAATCTTCTCACGCGTTTATTTTGTCAGCGATCCTCTGCCAGGCTTCCTCTCTCAGCTTCGAGGCGGTGGTGGTGTTGGATTTGGCCGTCAGTATTTCTTTCTCCTCCTCATACAACCTCAGGATCAGTTCTTGCTCTTTGGAGCTGAAGAAATGAGCCCGCTCGTTTTTCTTCATCATCTGGAAATCTGTCAAATAAAACAAATGATATTATTTTAACAAATGAATGATCCCAGGAGGAGACACACACACACTTTATTGATCCACACTGGATGATCCGACAGAATATATATAAGAAAAATACATATTAAATAAAGATAGAAGAGAAAAATACAAGATATAATAGGAATTAAATAAATAAAATATTCTAATAAAAGAAGAATAACAGTTATAGAGACGTTATTGATATGGCAGCAGGAGGTGGAATTATATTAATAATAATACAATAAAATGTAATAAATAAATATAATTATATACAACATATATATAATATCTACACACACTTAAAGTTACTAATATTTTTAAATAATAATAATAATAATAATAATAATATGTGTATATTAATATAATTTACACTTGCTTTGGTGATGTTAACGTAATATAATACGTTAACATTATAATATTAATAAATTATATATTTAATAAAAATAAAATTAATATTGTGATTTAGCTCTCACCCCTCTCTCTCTCTGTCTCACCCTCTCTCTGTCTCACCTCTCTCTCTCTGTCTCACCCTCTCTCTGTCTCACCTCTCTCTCTGTCTCACCCCTCTCTCCTCTGTCTCACCCTCTCTCTGCTCTGTCTCACCCTCTCTCTGTCTCACCCCTCTCTCTCTCTGTCTCACCCCTCTCTCTCTCTGTCTCACCTCTCTCTCTGTCTCACCCCTCTCTCTCTCTGTCTCTCTCTCTCTGTCTCACCTCTCTCTCTGTCTCACCCCTCTCTCTCTCTGTCTCACCCTC
>JAGRRF010012887.1:28193125-28209299 GCA_019097615.1 Morone chrysops
AGTCGGCTCATTTCTCCATAAAACTGAATGGTATCTGTTTATATTGCAACCAGTGGCGCTGCCCCCTGCTGGCCTTTACATAGAAGTTAAAGACACTACTGTCAATGGATTCGACTGACAGAATTTGACTAGACCGATCGGCTCTTCGGGTTCAGCCCTTCTGCAGAACACTGTCTTGTCTTTTTTTTTGTCTAAATGTGTTTGTCTTTGCGGGGGAGGGACGGGGACTTTACGGCCAAGTGACTTTTTGCATCTGTCAATCAAACTCCTTATCAGCACAAAAACTTTAAACACTAGTTACTGATGAACTGCTCCCTCCATTAACACACTCAATGATTGTAGCTGGAAGCATCCATTATAAGCCATACTCACACTCCTCCCAGCGAATGTGCAATTTCCCTCCATGTCTGTCCCCACCGATGTGCACAATCTCTGCCGCCGCCATCGCTCAGAGTGTCCGGGGGTTCGTGAGGTTCGTGAGGTTCCTCCACCTTGCTGCTTCCCAACCGAGCTGTAATCCTCCTGCTGGTGTCTGCCATCCGCTGCGCTCGCTCTGCGCTTATATAAAGCACTTTGATGCACTACAGCACTGACCTCCGCCCCCTCCTGTCGGCCTCCACCGCGGCGTCGGAGTGATCGTGCAATGGAAGTGAATGTTGGTCGGAGCGATTGTCCCTGGTTTCTGTGTGCGTGACGTTTGTCATGAAATTTGAGGGTTTATTTTTTATGTGCTTCTTTGTCCTTTTTTTAAATTTTATTTGAGAGTAAAGATGTATATTGCACTGTGTTGTACTGGCCAGTGTCCTAAAGTGAATACATTCTTAATAAAATCTACTTGACATGAGCTGCTTTATCCACCGTTTCTCTAAATTGTACATTAAAAAAACATATTTCTGTGGTCGATTAAAACTATTTGAATTTGAAAAATAAAATTATGGCTGAGTTTAATTAGATTCTGTGAGATGAAATCTGCTGCAGATGGAGACATTTGATCGATCAGTTATCCATTTTTATCAGGACAATAATATTTAACTGTCAAGTTTAATATAATAAAAAAAAATACCTTTTTTATATATATATGTAATTTTTTTGTTTTTTATTTATAATATTGATAATATATATTTAATTTATAATATAGAATCAGAATCAGAAATACTTTAATAATCCCAGTGGGAAATTATTTTCGTTACACACTCCAGATATACAAATGACATATTATACAAACAACAAATATATATATATATATATATATACAACATTCAACACAAAAAATATAAATATATACATATGTAACTATATATAATATATATAAAGGGAATTCAATAAAATGTATATAAAATGTATTATAATAATTTATTCTTTGTATTTAGATAATATATATTTAATTTATAACATTTCTTATAACAAATTAATGTATACAAATAATGTGTGTATATATAAAATGTATGTATAAATGTAGTTTATATACTTAATATACAATACATTTATAATAATTACTGTAATATAATAAAACAAAAACAAAACAACAGTTATTCCATAAGAAAGAGTAAAAAAATGTGTATATGTATATTATGAACATTTCATATTAAATTGATCAATAACATTAAAGTACCCAAACAGTGAACTCAGTCACTGCAGGAAGTTCCAGAGATTTAGATTCGGGACAGGAATATGTGAACATAGAAGGAATCTGACTCCAGTTTTACGTTGTTCTCAATGTACAAACTCAGACTGACAACATAAATAAACAGAACAAGTCCAACAAAATAGACACAGACTAAAATATACAGTTATACACATATAAACAAACATTTATAGACAGTAAACATACATGCAGGTGTCTTAAAATACTATTTAGGTTTAACTGAATTCCAACAATAGATAAATAAATGTGAAATAGTCTCCAGGTTCAGTGGATGTTACAGTCCGAGGGTTATTGTACAGGGCAGTTAGCTGTTGTTCAGAGTGAAGGATTGTGGGTAGAAACTGTTCCTATGCTCTGTGGCGCCAACCAGAGGGGAGGAGCTGGATCAGGTTGTGTTCAGGGTCAGATGGATCTGGACCAGTACAGGTCCTGAATGGAGGCCAGGTTGGCACCAATAATCCTTTCTTCTTGTCTTCAAAGTTTAGATCCTAAATAATAATCTTAAATTCAAAAAAATTATAATTTAATTTAGTTTCCTTCACAGAATAGAACCAAGCACAGAGATATGGGCTTACTGTGTACATTTTTATGTTACACCGTAAAATCAAGAAGGCCTCTTGACTCTTTGTGAAGCTTCGGTGACCCCTCATTGTGGCCCCGACCCCCAGCAGGTTGGGAACCGCTCTCTGTAACAATAAACTGAATCTATTTGGCTTGTGGACAAAATAAGTTATTTGAGGACGTCGGCTTTGGTTTCAGGAAACTCTTTTCACCATTTTCTGACATTTTCGGGACCAACTAATCGACTGAAAGCGGCCGTCAGCTGAAGCCCTGCTGTGATCTTGCTGAACCCAGATTCAGGAGGAAGGTGTGAGGAAGTTTGGTGAGACTGTGTTTGTGTGTTTGTGCTGAGCGAGGCTGTTTGCTGAATCCTCTTGGCTCCCTCTCCCTGTGCCCGCACACAGTGCTAGCTGGCAGCCGGGCGGACGGGCAGGGCAGTGTGTGCCAACACAGCTGCCTATTGAGAGGCAGCGTTACGAACACAATGTGAGCGACAGACTTGCTGTATCAACAGCTCCCCCCTTTTTCTGCTGTTGTGGCCAGAAATAAACCATAAATACCCCCCCGTCCCTGCCCTCTAATGGCTCAACCCCACCGAACACCAAGTGGCACCAAGAGAGAGGGACACTACCACTTCCTAGCAGGCATACGCAGGTAAAACGCTCTCTCTGGACTCACAGGGATCAATATCTCTATGGAGTGAGGACCCAGGTTTGGAGGAGTTTGACCTCACGGATAAAGGATCTTCTGTATCATGTTCAGCTGATATAATAACAGAAATGAAAACCAAATCTTCTGTGACACTGAGTTTTTTCCCTCCTGTGTGTGTGAGCAGTGGATCAGGAGGATGTCGGAGCAGCAGAGCGCCCCAGAGCAGCTGGCTGCTGGGAAGAGCCAGGGTGGAGCTGGAGCCACATATAAGGTACTGGAACAAGCTTCACACACACCTGGAGTGGTCCAGTACAACCACAAAGCCCTGCTACTGGTCTGAAACCTGTAGAAAGTTTCTTTATTTGTGCATAAAGTGAAATAAAAACATTAGATAATGCACAGATGGGATGAAAACACCCCCTGAGGGTTTGTAAAAGTGCCTAACAAACATTGAAATTGAAGAAATATGCTTGCCACAAATTTACAGACAGATGTAAATACTTTTTAAAATATCAGAAACTACTAAAAACTATAAAAAGAAGAAGAAAAAAACATAAAAACAAGGATTACACTGCTTTCATACACTGCATCGTAGTTAATTTATACAGTAAATCACTGTAAAATCTCCTTTAACAAGGATATTTTCAGTGCCAACCACTGTAAAGTTAGTTTAAAGTCAGTGTAAAGTCATTGTATTGCTACCCTGTTTCCTGCGTCTGTTATCCAGGTGGTGCTGTTTGAGTTCGAGAATTTCCAGGGCTGCAAGGCAGATTTCTCTGGAGAGTGTAAAGATGTGACGGAGAAAGGACTGGAGAAGGTCGGATCACTGATAGTCGAGTCCGGACCGTAAGTTTCACTCTCTCAGAGGTTGTTTGATTGGATTTATGGATATATAGAAGATAAACAATTACTTTATTTCCAACACGATGTCTGACAATCAAACGTTACAGGTACAGAATCCCTAAAACAAATACATTTATATATATTTTAAATTTATTAATTGAACATATAATACTATAAAAATACATACGTTTCAATATCAGCCTGCTATGAAGTCACTTTCATTAACGTAACATACATCCATGATTAGTTAGGAGCTAAAATGTGGTGGTTAGATACAGGGCGGAGGTCAGATGAATGGTTCATAATCACTGGGATTGTGGAAGAGAAGTGTGGACCAGGATGACCCCTTTTCCACCAGATTAGCTCTGGTTCTTGAACCGGTTCAACAGCAGTCATCAATAAATAAACCTGCCACAACTTTCTGTAGCTCGATCAGTCATAACGGTGGAGAAATAAAGCATAGAGCTCTCTCCATCCCCAAGTACCAAGGCCATGAATAGGAGCGGCACGCAGACTTAAATGACCTAAATTATTCAGCTTTGACAGAGAGTTTATGTTTATTTCATCACTTTGCTCACTGAACAAGAAGAAGTGGGATAAAAGAGGGAAAGATGGAGTAAAGGAGACGTTAAAGCTTTTTCACAGCAGCTATTTTGGTATGAAAGAGTAGGGTAAACCCAGCTGTTACAATGATATTAGTTGGTCTGTTGCAAAGATGTGCTAAGATTGTTAATTATAGAATTGATTGAGACTGTTCAGACATTAAGCATTTTATTTAAAAATGAACATTTTGAAACAAACTAAATATTCTTAAATATAATTAAATCTGCCAGTTGGGTAAAACTATTTTACTTGTGTATTCTTAAAAATATCATAAAAAATCAGCCACTGAAAGACTGTAATGGTAAAATAAGCAAGTTGTGCTTATTACAAGCAATGAAAACTCATTTATTTAAGATTCTTAAAATCAGTATTTTGGTCACTTTATTGAGCTCAATATAAGTATTTGTCCCTTTAATCTAAAATGTTACAATGAGACACAATTTCTTCAAACCGAATAATAAAAATAAGTGACTTTGTTTTAAATTAAAGCACCAGAAGCTTCTTATTATCATTTTTTATTAAAACAATGTAAAACTAAACCCCTGCTTCATTTCCAACACTGGGTCCGGACGACTTTCTCTGAAACTGAGAAGTTGTGCGAGTGCTCTGAAAATACTGAAAGTTACTGGTTAAATCGAGCTCAATATTAGCTGTAAAATCTTCTTAAGACACAGTTAGATTTTATTAAAACCAGATTCTAATGCAAAAACACGTTTTTTTCGTAACTTTAATGGATAACTTAGTTACCTGTAATCTGACCTGTCATCATTTAATTGGTCTTCTTACTCCAGAGCTGAATCCTGACCTTTAAAACCTCCTTCATTAATGTCTGTAAGTTCATTCAGACTCTGTGTTCCTGTTTCCCGTCAGCTGGGTGGGTTACGACCGACACGGATTCACAGGGGAGCAGTTCATCCTGGAGAAGGGCGAGTACCCGCGCTGGGACACCTGGACCAACAGTCAGAACAGCTACTCCCTCTTCTCTCTAAGACCCCTCAAAGTGGTGGGTGACCCCAAATCTCCCTGCACGCACTATAAGACCTGAACGAGTTAGTTCAACTCAAACAGACAAAAACCTTTTCAGTTTATAAACTGATAACTCAAGTATTTGTTGTTAAGGTGGATAAAATAAGTTAATTGTACAAATTCCATTCAGTTAATATATGCAGCAACTTATTTCAACTTATTTATCTGAATAAAGAAAAACATCTTTATACAAATGTTTCCACTTAAGTTGGATTTACTCAATTTTTTTGTAATTTACTTACAATTAATTGATTAAGGTAGCCAATTAAATTTCTGTGGATCAACTAATCTGATTGTTGCTGCTGTAATTAAATTGTTAACTATTAGCTTACTTTATGTGACTCTTTGCACTTTGGAGGATCATTAAGAATTATTTGGATTCATTATGATTCATAAACTAAAATATAAACAAAGCATTATAGCATTTTTATAATGACAAAAAGTCAATTTAAAGAAAATAAGTCAGTGGAACAAACTGGAATTAAATCATTTGAACTTAAAATACTTATACTACAGATTAAGTAATTAGTTTAATTAAAGGGATTGAGTGACTCCACATTGTTTGGAGGAATCGTTTAATAAGCTTTGCTGTTATGTTTCTTCTCTGCAGGACGGCGCTGATCACAAGCTGCAGCTGTTTGACAACCCCGGATTCACCGGTAGAAAGATGGAGATCGTGGACGACGACGTTCCCAGTTTGTGGGGCCACGGTTTTCAGGATCGTGTAGCGAGCGTCAAAGCTCTCAACGGAACGTAAGATCGGTCCCTTCGTCCTCTCCTCACCTCCTTTTCTGCTGTCTTATATGTCGTCTAACTGTCCTCCCCTCCTGCAGATGGGTCGCCTACATGTTCCCCGGCTACAGGGGGCGCCAGTTCATCTTTGAGCGGGGAGATTTCAAGCACTGGAACGACTGGGAGGCCCCCGCCCCCCAGGTCCAGTCTGTCCGACGTGTGCGGGACATGCAGTGGCACAAGAGGGGCTGTTTCAACGTTCCCGACCCGGCTCCGGCTCCCGTACCCGGACCCGGACCTGGACCCGAACCAGACCCCGCTCCGGTGCCACCCGCACCGCCTGCATCAGCTGGAGCCAGCTGAGCAGGACCCCCCTCCCCAAACCACCACCACCACCCTGCCTCTATCTAACCACAGCTGCTTGTGCCCAGAGAGGAGGGCCATGTATGTTTCAGTGGCGAATAAAAGCTGTTTTGACCCTGTTTGTTGGTGATGTTTATACTTGTGAGTGGAGCTGCAATCAGACAGCTCATCCAGCCGAACATCTGGATACACATCTGCTCAACAGCAATGGAAGTGATGTCATACTGTGTGTATGCTTGCTATTAAACCAGAGTGCACCACATTCCCCTCCATAGTCATCATTGTGAATTTAATGACCTTCACAAACAGTTGTTGTTCTAATACAGTTTGTGTTCAGGTCATCGAGTTTAGATATTAAGAAATAAAAGAAGTAATGTAATGACTTATTTTGACTTTAATTAAATTGTAGAAACAGATTATATCAAAACTTTTAAGTTACACAAATTAATTTTGTGAGTTCAGAAATATTCTTCATTAAATTCTTTTTACTTGTTCTTTTAAAAGTACAAATAAAAATTTCCAAATGAAGTCAATGTTATTTAAAATCACTAAACCTGCTTGATCAGGAATGTTTTTTAACAACATTTATATAGTTCTACTTAAAAATGTCAGTGTAGTAGCACTTTCAACAATTACTGGTTTTACAGTATATTCTAAACTTTAAACATAACATTTTAATTTAGTTTTCTTTCTACAAATGAAAAACATGCTGAGATTTCGACCTACTTTGTATAAATTAAGATCAAGAAGACCTCTTGACCCCCATGTTGGGAACCACTGGTTTAAACGTACAGTTTCTGTTGTTTGATGAGGTGGTGAAGCAGTGAGGGATCATGGGAGTTGTTGTCTTCACCACCATTGGTGTCATTGCAGTCAGCTTCTCCCGGTTAGGATTCCTTCAGTGATCATAGTTCAGGAGGTTCCTACTGGGAGCCCAATTATCCACAGAGGTCTCCTCCTCTCCAAAACAAACAGACCTGCTGATTAAATCCACTAAACACACTAAATAAAGCAGTTCCACCTTAAAACTCACTGCTTCTCCCACGCTGTTGGACAGACAGAGGACGTCCCGGAGGGGCTGCGAGCCGAGCTGCTGCTAACGTTAGCTCAGCTTGTTTCTCTGATAACTTAAGATCCAGAAGTCCGATGACTAAAATCCTTCATTCGGTTCAAATCTAGAGTTAAAAAGCACCAAGATCTAAACAGTGGATGGTTAACATGTGGCTTCAGACTGGATAAACAGTCAATGTATGACAGCTTCTGGCAGACAGCCACAACGCTGACGCAGGTCAGTCAGGTCACGTTCCACTGTGTGCCTTATAGGAGATTCATTTAAATAAATTAAAAAACAAACATCTTTTCCAAAGGTCTATATTTAAAATTTCCCGCCCCTTTTGGGACCTCAATGAACTTCCTCCATTCATGTACATAGATATGCTACATGCTAGGCTAATCTATGTTGAAAAGACAACCACATCTTTAGGATGAAAAAAAGATAAAAGAGACAAATATATAGTCACATCATCTTAGCTCGTGTTACCATATCAGATGTAACTGGCTAGCTAACGATTAATGTAGATTAGCCGTTTTTTTTTGTTGTGGATGCTGAATTATTCTTTAAACTCCAGAAATTCAGTTTTAGGATCAACTTTCTACAATCTTAAAGAACCAGTGTGCAGGATTTAGTGGCATCTAGCAGATTGCAACAAACTGAACACCACTCGCGTCTGTATTTGACAACCTGGAAATGAGAACGGGCTGTGAAGTGTGTAGTAGGAACTACGGTGGATGTGAGGCTCCATCTAGATCCAGTTTTTGGTTTATCTTCAGGTATTAATATTACTATTTTCAGGTGATTATACACTAATGAAAACAGACTTACAGCAAAATAACAAACAAAACAAGGTAACAAACATTAAACTATATATATTAATATTCTTTACAGGCACAGTGAATGTCTGTTTCACATGTAAACAGCTTAAAGTGCTGTCCAAAAGAACATTAAAATATACAGTAAAATGTAAAAATACCACAAAAAAAATCAACAACAAGAGAAGAAAATACAGATCAAAATATTAGTGGGTCAGTGATGTGGCTTCAGCCTGTAAACAGAGATGAGGAGAAACATTTAATATCTAACAGCAACTGCAAAGAATAAACACATAAAGTCTCAGAGATATTAGAACAGCTAAAAATCTGTAAATCACCTGATCATCTGGGAAAACATAATAATCACACAGGAAAGAAATCATCCATTAGAGCCGGCTGTGAATCGAACTGTTCTCCAGCTGTCTTCGTCATTCTGAAACCACAACTAATGTTGAAGATGACTAATTTTCCCTCCTGACACCTAAAAGGAGGCGAACATGTTCTATTTTAATGTTATATAATATAGGTAGTGTAGGAATATAGCCCCCAAATAAAAACATTATTGTAGCACATTAATAAAGCATTGAATAGAAATTAGCCTTAGAAATTGTTTTATTTCCAAATCTTATTTTTCCAAATACGTCTTTTTTTATTGAACTTCTATTTCTGAATAGTTCTTTAACACATGTTTTTTTTAAGTTAATATTATGTAATTTGGTAAATTTAAAACCATGTGACACCAAACTCGGGCGGGCAGCTGCCACCCCAATCCACCCCTCTAGGTCAGCCCGTGCATACGTCCACAGTCCATGAGCTAGTTAGCTTGTTAGCAACTGAATAAAACTCGACAAGACACAAAATTAAATAAATGACTTCAGAAAAACACATACCATAAAACTAATAATCAATAGTCTGGGCTTTTGTTTGCTCCAATCACTGAACTCAACCTGCTTCTATGTGAGACAGGACTTTAATTCCCTTTTTGGTTTCAAAGATGGGAAATACAATCAGAGTATTTATTTAAACCAGTATGAATAATTACTGAATATCAATAACAAATAATTTATTTGTTCACTTTGGTGCTCATAGTTTCCGTAAGAAGGGCGGAATTATTGAATCTAACTTGAGTTTGTGTGGCTCTGAACTCTGGGTTTTAAGAGCTTTTATACGTCCAGAAAACTTCTATAAAATCCAGACCAGACCTATAAGTGAGAAAGTAAAGGACATCTGCTTCTAATGAAAGTTTTATTACATTATAAATCTGCTGCACCACAAAACATCTAAACTCTCAGTCAGCAGTGAAACACCTTCATCCAGTTTTATATAATTTACACATATTATTTACTGTCTCACATGTCCATATTCACAGTATCTTCAGTGGCGATATCAGCTTCTGTCCTCTTGCAGGTTTATTGATGTGCACGTGTTGTGTTGCTGTAATTGTATATATAATATGTTTATATATATTATTATAGATTTTCTATACTCTTTCTTGACTTGCACTGCTTGTTTTCATCCTTATTTATATTTTTCTTGCACAGTTTATCGTTGTGTTCCAATATACAAAGGAAATTACTTATACTCAACAATAAACCTGCAGGATATTTCAAACTGATTAACGGAAGAAATATTGTTAGTTTTTTTATAGTTAAATTGATCTTTAATGAACTTTTTAACAGCTGACAGGAGAAAGATGTGAACACAGTCTTTCTTCCAACCAGCAGCTGTGACATTTCAAATGAAACTTTCTAGAGTTTTCTGGAAAAAGAAATCTCAAACGAACGTACACTTGTGGAAATATTCAGCAGTATTTGGACTGTTATTCAAATCTCTCCAGCACAGTAAAACCCGTCTTTTACAATCCTTCTCTCCCTCTCTGCCTCTCATTGTAGGTGCGGGACTCTTGGCACTGTTTGTGCTGAATCGTGTGGATATCGAACAATGACTGGCTGCACAAAACTGACAACTAATGAAATAACTTTGTGGGAGTGTGACACCCCGGGGTGGGGGGAGGCTACAGGGTGACCCCTCATTTCAGCCTGCTGGGCCTATGGCAGGCCGACCTGCGGGCCAGCTTGGACGCTGTGCGGACTGTTGGCAGAGTTTCCACCCCTGGGCGTCCCGTATATATTGAGCCCATCGTGCCATCACAAACACACTGGCACAGACAGGTACTGGTAAGAGGTTCACCATGCTGTGTTTTATAGAGTTTGTTGTTTTTGGTTTAAGCTGTACAAGCTGTATCCCACGATGCAGTGCTGTAACTGTGTGTCCAGAAGGCTGGGAACTCGTAAAGCAGTTTTAAATATCAAAGATATAAAACTTTTTAAATCACGACGATGTTTCTCAGAAACAGTGAATTTGTTCTCTTTTCAGTTTCGTCCTTGCCGATCCGTTCACTATGGCCACAGACCACCAGAACCCTGCATCCAAGCAGCAGCAGCCGGCCGCCAGCGCGTTCAAGGTGAGCGGAAACACAGTTTACTTCCTGCTTGGAGTCGAGGTTAATTTAGTTCATTAAAACTAAATTATAATGTAAAACTAGGTGTGAAAAGAACATTTTAGTTCACTGAAATAAAGATAAAAACTCACAGAAATGATAGTTGAGTACTTTCAAACAAACAGTGTTAGTCTTTGTCAGTTTGGTACAAGTATTTTTTAAGACTCTAGCGGTTTTACGGTATATCACTGTATTTTTGTTTGTTTGCATTAGTGCATCTTTATATAAGTTTATAGTTGCCCCAGAGCCGTTTAAACCTTTTTGTGCCATCATGTGTGCAGAATATAAACCATTTTTATTCTGATATTAGTTATAGAGACTGTGAGTCAGTGTTTGTTATAGTGATGGTGCAACCAAAAAGTTGTTTCACTGTAAGATTCTGTCAGTTTTACGGTATATTACTGTATTTTTATTTTATTTCTCTGCATCACTGGGCCTTTATAAAGTTTTATAGTGACTTATTTTTTACGAAACCTTTGTTATTTTTACTGTAGAATATGCAACGTAGTAAAAAACAGAACTTAAACATAACTGAATTTGTTAAAATTGTTGTATTAACACTATAAACTGAGAGAAAATACTCAAATGTTAGAAACCAATGAGTTACAGTACAAAACAGGTGCCAGTCCCCTAATTCAGCACAATCCTAAACACAACAGACTGTTTCTGTCAGTTGTCAGCGCTGTTTCCTCGGCGTGAAGCTATCTGTGTGTTTACAGAGAGAATCAGTATTTACCGCCTGTATTCCTCCTCTGATTGGCTCTTTCCTCCCAGCTGGTCGTCTATGAGCAGGAAAACTTCCAGGGACGCTGCCATGAGCTGACTGGTCCCTGTAACAACCTCCAGGAAGCAGGCGTGGAGAAAGTGGGCTCCATACTGGTGCTGTGTGGACCGTGAGTATGGGTCAGAGACGGGTGGGACAGTGAGGGGGTAACAAAGTACAAATACTCAAATACTGAAGTAGTTTTTTCAGGTATTTGTACTTTACTCAAGTATTTTTACACAATTATCTGTAACTTTCTACTGCTTACACTTTCAAAACAGGCTCGTTACTTTAGTTTTAATGCATTTGAGGGGAATTATTGATTTATTTTCTTTATTTTTTTGCATCATTGTTCTCTTTCCCAAAAACAAGAATGATGCAAATCATTAACATGACAAAAACTACAAAAGAGACATGAAGAGGGAGAGTCGACCCTGTTTGAAGTTTCCAGAAAACAAGAGAGTACTTTAGATTTTTATACTTTGACTGCTTGAAGTTTCAGTCTTCTTTTACTCAACTATTTGTCTTTCTACTTGAGGAAAGACTGTGTACTTTTGCCACCTCTGGATGGATGACCACACTGTCTTTCTGTCCTCCTCCTCCTCCTCTTCCTCCTCAGATGGGTGGGATATGAGCAGCCCAGCTGTAAGGGCGAGCAGTATGTGTTTGAGAAGGGGGAGTATCCTCGCTGGGATTCCTGGACCAACAGCAGGCGCAGTGACACCATTGTTGCATTCCGCCCGATTAAAGTGGTAAGAACGAGCACTTTCTACACAAACCCTCCCTCATCAATCTGTCACCACGTCTGCCGCCTAACAAACCCTCCACTGGCTTCGCTCCTCTCTCAGGACAGCCAGGAGCACAAGATTGTCCTTTACGAAAACCCCAGCTTCGCAGGGAAGAAGATAGAGATCATAGATGACGATGTCCCCAGCTTTCACGCACACGGCTACCAGGAGAAGGTCTCCTCTGTCCGGGTTCAGAGCGGCACGTGAGTCCATCCTCCCCGCAGATATTGGAGGGAGTTTTCTTAAAGGGTAGCAACATTAAACATGAGTTAAAGCTCCAGAGTGTAAAACTGAGGAAGATCTATTGTCAGAAATATGACATAATATTCATAAGTATGTTTCTATTAGTGTATAATCACCTGAAATGAGAACAGTTGTGTTTTTGTTACCTTAGAATGAGATTTATCTACAGAGGGAGTGGGTCCTCTTCTAGTGGCGGAGTCCGCCATGTTAAAGTGCCATGTTTCTACAGTAGCCCAGAAAGGACAAACCAAACACTGCCGTACTTTCTCCCTCACGCTTGAAAAAGGAGGTTTAAGAGTTGCAGTCTGCAGCTTCACCACCAGACGTCACTGAATCCTACACACCGGTCCTTTAAACAAAGTCTTTCAAATCATTCAGTCCCTCCAGGAAGATGCAATTTTATCCAATCATTGTAGTTTCGGCTC
This sequence comes from Morone chrysops, assembly GCA_019097615.1. NCBI lineage: Eukaryota > Metazoa > Chordata > Actinopteri > Moronidae > Morone > Morone chrysops. Next base: position 28,206,138 of record JAGRRF010012887.1, read on the forward strand.
AAAACGGTGAGCCATACGTCAAATAAAGAAATCCCAAAACATCACAATGTTTGGGAAAATAAAAAGTTAACAAAATCCTGAAGAGACTGTTAACCTGAATACTGTCCCTCTAACTGTCTCCTCCCTGTCCTCCTCCCTGTCCTCCTCCCTGTCCTCCTCCTTGTCCTCCTCTCTGTCTGTCTCCTCCCTGTTCTCCTCTCTGTTCTCCCTCTAACTGTCTCCTCCCTGTTCTCCTCCCTGTCCTCCCTCTCTGTGCTCCTGCTGCACCAGCTGGGTGGGCTACCAGTATCCAGGCTACAGAGGCTACCAGTACCTGTTTGAAAAGGGGGAGTATAAGGAATGCGCTGAGTTCGGAGCCCAGATTCCTCAGATCCAGTCGGTGCGGCGCATCAGAGACATGCAGTGGCACCAGAGGGGTTCTTTTCACCCCGTCAACTAAGCTTGTGACTCTTTCCCCACTCCCTTCCAGCAGAAACAACCCCCCCCCCTGTCCTCCATTTACACCACACAGCATTTTGATATCTGCTGCAGCGGCTGCAGCAGTGACATTCTTTGAAGCAGACTAATAAATCCTTATTGCTTACATTTGACTTTGGTTGTGTTATTTGTCCTCTGCTCATCTTAAAAAAGCTTTAAAATACATTTAAAACACCTCACAGGTGGGTTTAAAGCCTTGTCCGTGATGTTAGAGTATTTTAAATGTCTATAAAAGGAGAATAAAAGGAAAATAAAAGGAGAATAAAAGGAGAATAAAAGGAGAATAAAAGGAAAATAAAAGGAGAATAAAAGGAGAATAAAAGGAAAATAAAAGGAAAATAAAAGGAAAATAATAGGAGAATAAAAGGAGAATAAAAGAAGAATAAAAAGAGAATAAAAGGAGAATAAAAGAAGAATAAAAGGAGAATAAAAGAAGAATAAAAGAAGAATAAAAGGAGAATAAAAGAAGAATAAAAGAAGAATAAAAGGAGGATAAAAGGAGGATAAAAGGAGGATAAAAGGAGAATAAAAGAAGAATAAAAGCTCTTTGGGGCTGTACACAGTGTCATGCGCAGTGACGTCCTCCGGCAGCTGGGTGACGCTGCAGGTGTTCACAGCTGCGTCACTTCCTGTTTCCCGGTGACGTGGAGCTACCACACGCTGCAACAACACGCTGCAGTTTGTTGTCCTTTAACTGAAACGTTTCAGTGAGAAAAGTTTTATTTTAAACGTGTTTCTCTGCTCTTCTTCCTCCTCTTCTTCGTCGGTTCAGCGGGAACTTCGGTATGGAAATGTTTGTTGATGTAAATGTGAATAATTAGCTTCAGTCGAGCTGCAAACACGTTTAATGACTTTAATTATCCTGTTAAAGCTGAATGAAATGACTTTATGTGTGTTTAGTTATTAAATCGTTTCAGACAGCTGTGTGAACTTTATCCTGAAGAGTTTCTGTTGTCGGGTTTTAAAACGAGACACAGAAACAAAACTAACCGAAGTTCATCTTGAAAACTGTCAATTAATTAATTTATCTCAGCACAATACTGTCACACAATAATTAAACTCGTTTTATGAGTCATTTTATTCAGGTCTTTAATTCGGCATTCCTCAAAAACCTATTAAACCACCGATATTATATTTATATAATTAATATATATATATGAGTGTGGATAACTGTCTGCTTTAATTCTATAAAGTCACTGTTATATGAAGGTTTTAATGTCTTTATAAACTTTATTGTTGGATTTTAGAACAAGAAACAAAATCACATTTAACTGAACTTCCGAGGTTCTTCTTCAAAACTGCTCATTAACTACATGTTAATGAATAACAATAATAATTAATGACGTTTAATGAGTCATTTTATTCAAATCTTTTATTCAGCGTCCCTCAAAAACACATTAAATCACCAATAATATGTAAAATGTCCTGTTAGAAATCTCCAACTGATAATTATTCAACTTAATTTAATATTTAAATGGTTAGTTTTACAGCCAAATCAACTATTTCGTTCTCTAAACAGATTAAATTATTAATGATTTAATCACGCTCACATTTAGAGCTGCAACGATTTAATCTATTGGCTGTCAGCTATTAAATGAATCACCAAACTGATTTAATAATTGAATGATTGTTTGATTTCAGCTTCTCAAATGTGAATATTTTCTGGTTTCTTTGGTTCTCTGTGACAATAAACTGAATATCTTTGTCTTTGGGAAACATTTTTCACCATTTTATTTTAGACCAAACAACTAATCGATTATTGAGAAAATAATAATAAAGATTGATGCAGTCGAAGTTATTTTACTGTCCTTTACAGTCCAGGGTTGTCTAATGAAATTCAGATGATAGTTCTCTTCATGCTGCCTGTAAAACAGAATAAAAGTGGATGAATAAGTTAAATACACCTTTAGTTCAGCTGTACTGAAGCAGCTGGTTATTTAACACTTTATTACCTGTTGTTATAAACTCTCCCTCCAGCAGTCGAGATGCCCTTCCTGTGCAGCAGCTGCGTGGAGAAGCGCGCCGTGCTGAAGCGTCCGAAGACGGGCCACTCGCTGTGTAAGGAGTGCTTCTTCTGGGCCTTCGAGGAGGAGGTGCATCAGACCATCCTGGCGGCGAAGCTGTTCAAACACGGCGAGACGGTGGGCATCGCGGCGTCGGGCGGGAAGGACTCCACGGTGCTCGCTCACGTGATGAAGCTGCTGAACGAGCGATACGACTACGGCCTCGAGCTCATGCTGCTGTCGGTGGATGAGGGCATCACGGGCTACCGGGACGACTCGCTGGAGACGGTGAAGAGGAACCAGCAGCAGTACGAGCTGCCGCTGAAGATCGTGTCGTACGAGGAGCTGTACGGCTGGACCATGGATGCCATAGTGCAGCAGGTCGGGCTGAAGAACAACTGCACCTTCTGTGGGGTGTTCAGGAGGCAGGCGCTGGACAGAGGAGCCGTCATGCTGAGAGTGGACAAGATCTGTACAGGTAACCCCGAAGGAGTCGGTGTGAGAGAGAGAGAGACGTCTGTGTTTCAGAGACATCTATCAGGATGGCATTGACGGTATAAAGAGCCAACGCTGCAGTGTCTGAAACCTGCATTCTGTGAAACAACCAGCAGGGGGCGCTGCACTGGTTGCAATAACACACTGATACCATTCAGTCTTATGGAGAAATGAGTCGACTTCTCAG
>JAGRRF010012887.1:28217666-28239672 GCA_019097615.1 Morone chrysops
CACAGAGAATAGCTGTTTGCTGTTATATTAATGACTTAAATATCATGTATGTAAGGCAGCTCAATCTTGAGGCCCTGTCAGGTCTGTCTCCCTTTAGTACCTTAACTTAAGTGACTTTATTTGTACCTGTAGGTAGATTTAGTTTGCAGTAAAAGACTCTTGACAAAAATATTTTACCAACAGACAAACGTGATACGACATTAGAAATGATAAAAGATTAAAGGAACAGATAAAAAAAGCTCCAGGCTCTTAAAAACAGGACCGTACATATGTCCGTTCATACTGTACTTTGTGCGTTTCTTTGAATAATTGTGCCTTTTTAATGAAATTATAACCAGCTGCAGTTTATTGATAGAATTAAAATGTGTCACAACACAGCATTGAGGCTGTTACACTGTGTTGAAACAGTCTCGAATTGAATCATGTTGCACCCTGAATGCATCAACTTCCCTTCCACTAATCTTTGTTAACTTTCAGCTGAGGAAGTATAAAGAACTGTGTGCAGATGCCCACCGGAGTGTAAAAAATGCTGATTTCTGAGTATTTATTGCTTAAAGGGGCGTGAGCACGTCGGCTGGATGTGTGTGTGTCTACAGGAGGGCTGGAACAGACAGCTGCACCTGCTAAACATGCCCTTTGTAAACACACAGCTGTCCTGTTGGCTTTACTGTAACAGTATCAGTTGATCACCTTGCAGATGGGTCTTATTCTCTGGGCCCGAGCAGTTGGCTGTTGCAGAAGCAGCGTGGTCTTAAATGTTTACAGCGTTTACACGGCATACCAAAAGATCTTCGAAGGTCTTGTGTGGTTTGTGTGTCCCAGTGTGTCGGCCGCACTGAGTTAGTGTTACCAGACCAGCTATCATCACCCCACGAGAGCTGCAGGGTTGGTGCATACCGGCCCTAAGCAGCGGGCTCGCCTGCTCGGCTACGGGGACTGTAAATCAGTCTTGTTCCCGAGCTCCACACCCATCCTGTTCTGGGTCTGGGGAAGAGAGAGCTGCATGGCTGACCTCATCGCTTAGGCAACAGACCCTGCCCCACATCCTGAGGAAACAGAGGAGAAAAACAATGAGCAGAGTCAGTGGTGGTGGAGGGAGGGGGTGCGGCTGTGGGCCTGTGATCCTGCTGCAAGGACAGCATTTTCACTATTAAATGCTGTTGCAACCTCCTTCCTCCTCTTCCTCTTTCTACGCTGCTTCCCCACCGTCCCTGGCCTCGTAACTTGGCTCAGGCGGCGGTGCTGATTGTTTTCCGGGGCAGATCTGGGTGATGTAGTGACGCTGCTCCAGCTGGGGACACCTGAGGGCAAAGACTGGAGCTTTGGATCTGCACACGGGGCAGAAAGTCTCACTTCTGTTTTCTAAATACTCATTTATACATTTGATTTCCATGAACCTTCTCTTCTCGAGCCTCAGTGCCTTATTGGTAATGACTGAGATGTGTCTATCACTGAGAATCATATGAGACATTAGAGCTGCAAAGATTAGTCAATGCACAGGTGATTTCTTTTTTATTGGGGTCTGGTGATATTTTGATTCTGATTCTGCTGCTTAGTTTAGCAAAAGAGCCCAAACACATAATTTACAGTAGTGAACGGAATAGACGGTGTGTTTCGTGTACAGGACGTCAGCTGAGCAGCCCTGAGGCCCCGGGCTGTCCACTTGTGACCAGATCCTTCATGTTAATACCAGCTGTAAACAGGCTCCGGGAGTCGACCTGGTCGCAACGTGAACCAGGAAATGTTCAATGTTAGATGTTGAGAACTTGCACATGTTGGGAAATTAGCATGCTTAGCATTAATAAATATAAATACCTATATGGACAATGTTTCAGCAACAATTTCAACAATATAGGAGATGTTTTGGGGGTTATTGAGGAGGTTTTTTAAAGTACAAAATGGCCATTTATACAGAACTGACCACACTTCAGCTCCCGGCGGGCAGATTTTTTATTTATTTTTTAGTTATTTCTGAGGTTATTTATGTGCTTATTAATACAGCAGACCTGCATTCTGCACTCAGTAAAGCTCAGTGTCATCAGATGAAATGTTTCTTCAGTTCTGCTGACGCCCTGAAAACCACTCCTATATTGTCCACATCAGCCAAGCAGTTGCTGTAATATTATGTTTTCCAGTCATGAAAATAATCTACATTTTCCTGTTTATTGTATTTTATCCGCTCCCTCAGATCACCAACATAAACCCAGGTGCATATTTAGTTTGATACTGAACAGTTTGTAGCTGTGTGGTTTGATGCTTCAATGCGGGTTAACCAGACGTGAAGTGTAACGGAAAAACTTTTTAAACGCTCCTTTTTTAATTTTAATTTAATTTGTCAGTCAACGTGGAGTCGAACACACTTCGATTTTTCGGCCTCGTAATGAACCTGAGACACTAAAAATGAGGAATAAAAAGAGTTAAAGTCAATGCGAGACCCAAAAACTCCTGGAAAGTGGTTTCTTAGAAAGGGTGGGAACACTGGGTGTGTCAGCAGGATCAAATCCAGACAGTAAAATAAAGAGCAGATTGGTTGCTGATCCATCAGGATGGGAATGTTTAATGTTCTATAGGATGTCTCTGTGTTTGGGTGTTTTGCTGTTTTCAGTCAGTGTTTTTAGCACCAGAGGAACAAGACCGTCTTTCTTCCCTCATCCCACCTAATTACACTCTCTGTGGCACAAAAGGCTCCTCGCTGACACGCGGTCCTCACACATGCGTGGCTCCGAATGTGTCCTCAGCGACTGGGTGTTACATCAGTCCTCAGACTTTCCCCTGTCATCTGATTTACTGGTCTGTGGGGAAGTGCTTTTATTTTGGTCCAGCGTTCTCTCAAGGGGCGTGTCATCTTTCGGATATGGGGCTGCTTGGCAGGGTATTTTTAGGTGTGTTTATTTTGAAGTAATCACCCTAAGATGCTTCTGTCTTTCTGATAGTATGCTGTTACACTCATTCATCCCGGTCTGTATGGTACAGTAGGAACAGGTGGAAGGATTGGATTTGAATATTTCTCTCGGTGCATCTTTTTAATCTGATTCAGTCACATTCTCTGTTTCTCTACCCAGCCTTCCCCGCCTGTCTCCCTGGTATCTCACCCTCCGCCCCCTCTCCCCGGCCCCCGGCCTGTCTTGTTTGATATAAATATCGCGTTGGCTTGGCCCTTTTGGGGTAGGGTTTCGGTGTGGGGCTGGGGCCAGTTCTGCTCTTTTGCTCCCTGGCTATAAACAGGTGAGCTGTGGACCCTGGTGGCCCGTCACCGCTGCCCACGTGTTAATGGAACAGATTAGACGGCCCTGGTTTGCTCCCTCGCTCCCTCCCTGGCCACACTGTACTCCCCGCTCTGTGGGAAATGGGCAGTAAAAACATTGACATCTCCCTTATCCTGGAATTCAAAGCATGCTGTAGTTAGTGGAACGGCTCCTGTAATTGTCAACACATTATTTTCATTTTCTGGACTGACAGATGGTGTTTTGTATTCGGGCACATTCCTCTCTACCTAAACTCCCGCCGCCCTGCAGGAATGTGCGTTCTGCTCGAGTAGATTTTATTACCAAGCATCGTTTTATGTTCAGTTGAGTCAGGTTGGATGTTAAACGTACAATATGTCATTTCTGCCGCTAGACAGGAGTTGTAAAGCAGCGTGGCCTCATGGGAGTTGTTGTCTTCACCACCATTGCAGTCAGCTGCTCCCGGTTAGGATTCCTTCAGTGTTCTTCGTTCAGGAGGTTTAACACTGAATAAAGCAGCTTCACGTTAAAAATCTTGGACAAAGGACGTCCCGACTGCTGCGAGCCGAGCTGCTGCTAACGTTAGCTCAGCTCTTGTTCCGACGTTCCGGAGGTTTTTACTGGGAGCCACATTATCCGCAGACGTCTCCTCCTCTCTAAACAAACAGAAAACAGCCGCTTGTGACGACGCCCACCTGTCACTCAACTTTAGGCCCTAATATAATTTAAACAGATGAGTTATAGAAAAATAAACTCTCCGTACAGTTGGCATGAACAGGGAAATTAGCTTTAGAGACCAAGAGTGTTTCTGTACCAGGCTGGAAAGACGTGGCCTCATGAAGGTTGACTCACTGCTGGAGCCAGCCTCTAGTGGCCGTTAGAGGAACTGCATGTTTTGCCACTAACACAGAGGTTGCCGCTTGGTAAAGCAGTTCCACCTTAACAATCACTGCTTCTCCCACGCTGTTGGACAGACAAAGGACGTCCCAGAGGGGCTGCGAGCCGAGCTGCTGCTAACGTTAGCTCAGCTTGTTTCTCTGATAACTTAAGATCCAGAAGTCCGATGACTAAAATCCTTCATTCGGTTCAAATCTAGAGTTAAAAAGCACCAAGATCTAAACAGTGGATGGTAAACACTAGTGAAACGCAGCGTTACCTGAATAAAATGACACATTTCTGAGTTTGAACATTGTTGGAAACATTTAAGATAATGTAAGAACTACATATAGAACATAGAGTTAACTTTAATGCAGAAATGTTCCAGCTTTGACTGTTTACTGATTAGAGAAGCGTTCCCAGTGCCACCTTCCCCGTGTCCCCGCCTGCTTGCTTTCTTTCTGTAAAGCGGACAGAGGAATGTGTGGAATTCCTCATGCACCTTCGCTCCAATCTGATAAACACTGCAGGACTGTGGCGGGGCCTCGGATGGGTCGGGGCGGCCGGCGGTGGGGGGGGGTTTGGTGCACAGACAGGACTGCACATGTACCCACTGCCACAAGAATGTGTACAGTATCCACAGAACATGAGAGCTGTTTGTTGAGCGTAATGAAGAGGAGATGCTGGTTCCTCTGACACAGCCAGCGCCTGTTGAAGTAAATCTGTGTACTGTTTGAGGTCTGATGAATTCATCTTGAATTATTAGTCCCAGTCGTATTCAGTTTGATGACAGCTTTATTCCTCCAGACCTTGTACAATGGACTATTGAGTCAGGATGCCGCTGGAGCAGAATTGGACTTTGTCCACTGCGGCTCCTGCCCCCTGTCTGGAATGGAAAAGATTAGCCTGTTAGTTGGCTTACAGTCCATGTTTGCATTCTTAATGCTTCTAACTCTTGCGGGCCAAACTTGCTTGTTGTCTGTCCTCGTGCCAGACTCGCCGCTGCCCTCCTCTGGGGAAAGAGGGAAGCAGCATTTCTTCTTTATCCTTTTATGACCTGCAGCAAACAGTATAAAAGAGATGTAATGGACACTGAGACCTGTGTGTGTGTGTGTGTGTGTGTGTGTGTGTGTGTGCTGCTTAGTCAAGGGCTACAAAAGGATGTGAGCTGGAAATGTTGGATTTAGTAATCACACTTTCTGGTGCTAATTTTAAACGGGTCTGACTGTGTTCCAGGTCTTTCCCAAAGCCCTGTTTTATTCTTTATTTATCCTGATATAGAAATAGCAGAATCCAGGCTGGTGGTTATAGTTGCGTCCATATTAGGGCTGCAACTAACATATATTATTTTTTCCTCTATTTTAATGTTGAAAAAAGTGACACCATATCACCTAGAACCAAAAGATATTCAATATATACAAAGAAAAGAAGCAAAACCAGCTGAAACAAGAGAGAGTTTAACATTTAGTATAGAGGATCTTTTATTTTCTCAACGATTAATCAGTTAATTGCCTGTTCAGCTCTAAATACATCTTCTGAACAGCGGCTGTGTGTGTGTGTGTGGGGGGGGGGGTTGCTAATGCTACACGATTAGTCAACTTATTGTCAACGTGTAAATTAGTCACTGACTATCCGCAGGGTTCCCAGGCGTCCTGGAAAAGCTGGAAATGTAGAGTCATGTTCCAGTCATGGAAACACCTGGAAATGAATTAAAATGAGCAAATATCCTGGAAATAATCTTTGTTGTCCTGGAAATTTTTTTCCCTTACTCTGAGGTTTTTTTGTTCTTTTTTGTTTCTTTTTTGTTTCTTGTCCTGTTGGTTGGATAAAACACTTCAAAGCATGTTCACCAGATGCAACTCGAGTCTTAGTTTTTCCAAAGCTGTAAGTGAAATTATCTTATCTCCGTGTATACAGTCTATTAATAGTCACATTTCTTGTTGCTGTGGTTGATAAATACACACACAGAAATGTTAACTGTACTTACAATGAACAATCTAACTTTGTAGAAGTTTAATTGTTTTGTAAAATAAAATAAATTCTTGATTAAATAATTGATTTAAACAGTTTGAACTGCCAAATTATTTTGGTCAATCTGCCCAAAACTGCACCTTGTATGTTTGTAAGCTAGTGCTGTCCTGTACTGTCTGAAAAACTCCTGGAGAATGAAAGAGTGCGAACCCTGATTATGATTATGGATTCATCGTTTTGTCCCCTCCAGTCAGAAATATGTTTTCCTTCTCGTTCCTACAGTGTAATATGTGAATGATGTCTGTGCAGACTAATCCTTTTTAATGAGGTAGAAAGAGTAGGTTACTTTTTAAGGATTTCAGTCAGTAGGGACTGCTGTGGAAACCTTGAAAACATATCAGACAAACATTATTGATCCTAGCAGACTATTATATGTCTGTAGGGGATCTATAATAATAAATGTCTAAATTCTCTTTTCAGCTTAAATAAACAATTTAAAGTAACCAACAAGTATTTTAATAATCATTTAAATTCTCTGATTTCAGCTCCTCAAATGTGAATGTTTCTGTTGTCTTTAGTCCTCTGTGACAGTAGACTGAATATCTTTAGGTTGTGAACAAAACAAGACATTTGAGGATGTCAGAATCATCGATAATGAAAATAATCATTATTATATGAATTGTCGCTGGGACTGTCAAAAGTTTCTACCAACAAAAGCACATAAACATCTACAGTTAAAGAGTTTAAACATACTGTAGCTGTTTATTTCCCCCCAGGAGTGAATGCATTAGAGACTGAACAGTGTAATCTGTGTGTTCGTGTCCCCTGTGAGCTCTGTGTTGTGCCTCAGTCACAGATGTGTCGTATCAGCAGGTGGGAGGGGGTATAATGAGTGCAGACGTCCTAATAGAAGAAGTGTTTGCTCCAGACTTCAGGCAGAGCGGCTGCCCTCTCCGTCAGAGCCACAAAGAGCTTTCTAGGAATACATTACCATAAATAATTAGGAGCTTTATTCTTTATGTTCCACAGCTTTTAAGGATCTGCTCCAAGAACAACCTAAATCCCCCTCTGAGTGCGTTTTATCAGACTCACCTTTGTCCCAAAGCCAGTGCTGCAGTTTTTCTATGTGCAGGCTTTTGTTTTATGAGTGACAAAGTGAACTTCAGTGAGACCTTGTTTAGCATGTCAGCACCAGGTGCAGCTTATTTTGAGCTGCTCGTGATATTTCAGCACATTTGCACAGACATGGGCTAACTCACCGAGCTTTAAATAGGCCTCTGCTCCCATGTGGTTTACGTCAAACTTCATGACTTCAACATTTGGCTTCTGGGAAGGATCTCCCTTTGGGCTGAAGACTCCGATGAAGAGTGGTGGAAAGATATAGTGGAAGTAGAGACACATGAGAGTCATCACGCCGTTTAATGTTCCACTCCAGATGCATTTTAAAGAATGGAATAATACTCTGCTGTGATTAATATTTGGTTTAACGTGTAGTTTTCCTACATTGAAGCTTTTTTTAAGAAGGGGGCTGGAAGCTGTGGATGTCCCACCCCCCACTGACCGGTGAAAGCATGAAGTTGGCTAGCATTAGAGAGATTCAGCCATGTTTGAGCCTCTGTGACACCTAGACTCAGATCAGGAGTCTAGTCTGAATGGAAAATGTATTTAGCATTTTTTATTGGTCGTCTTTTCCTGTAGTTAGCGGCATAAAGTGTGAACCTATAGTGTTGTCACTCATTACGATGTGGAGTCCCGTTTTAAAGCCTCGAGTTCGTCATTGTGGCCGTTGCTATGAGCCAGCAGAGGCGACGTACTGTGAGTTGAGCTGCTCTGATTGGCGGCTCTCCTGCTCACACAGGATCTGGTATTCCAGATAAACAATAAAATGTGTTTGTGAACAGATTTGAGGAGAGAAATAGTCAACAACAGAATCTGGATCCATATCTGATCAGCACTGTTTGACAGTTTGATCTGAGTTTGGTGGTTGAGCTGGACGGACTCACTGAGAATGAGCTGTCAATCACAAGGTAGCTCCGCCCTAAAGCATCCCCTGCTTTATGGTCTGTTTGACTCTAAATGGGACCATCAGTTACTAAATGAACATCATGCTGTATGGAAGAAGACTGAAACTAGAGACTGAGACCAGAAACTCATCAGGAAACGGTTTACTGAGCTCAGAAAGGAAGTGAGATGTCGACTCATTTCTCCATAAGCCTGAATGGTATTGTACAAACATTTCCCTCTTCAGTAGAGTGGAAACACCTCTAGTGACCAAACTGCACAGATACAAGTCAGTAAAGTCAATGGTTGTCATTTTAGGGGACATAAACAGAAGAAAATCTTTAACATAACCGACATAAGTCTGTAAAGCTACAGTCCTTTTGGCTGTATTTATTTATAAATGCAGATTTAAGAGTGAGAATGTTTTAATTGGGGAGATAGTGTTTATTAAGACACTGAAAGGTCCTGTCACCAATTCTGGGTCTCAAACCACTCCCCACAGTAAACTGGCAGCATGTTATCACTGCGCACACACGCACACACGCACACACACACACACACTGTCCTGCCTGTAGGCGTGAAATCGAGTGTACGTCAGTCCGTCCTGGGAGAGAGGTCCCTCCTCTGTGGCTCTTCCTCTGGGTTTTTCCTTTAAGCCTGAAACTGAAGGAAATTGTGATTTTGAGGCTTTATAACCAACATTAGACTTTCCTGGAGGATATTACAGATACAGCAGGTGGAAAAACGAATGTGAGTACAGATTCTGGCTTTTAAATGTTTGTGTCCCTGGATTACTGGAAACAGCTTCTTTTTGTTTCATTATAAGATTAATGTTGGCACAGACGAAGGAATCAAGCCTGACGACTTGATTTGACAAATATTCTCTGTATTCAGTTTCTTTGCTCACTTGGTTGTGGATGTTTTGAATGAAGTGAGCAGTAAGGAGGCTTTCTGTGTCCTCTAACCTCAACTAAAGTCTTTAAGTCAAATATTGAGTACTGAGTAATAGCAGGGTTAATGTGACGCTGTGTGAAAGAATGGTTGAGTATTTACAGTATTTGATTCAGATATCAGTGATAATAGTTAGTGGGTAATGTCCCACCTTTGTTTGTGTTAAATCATTAAAAACGTCAAGAATTATTATTCTTTTACTTGCTGAGTTATATTGTTTCTAGAAATAACTTCCAGTGAGCTTATGTAGATTGTATTTTAGTGATATGTTCATTGTTTCTTCACTGGCGTATTGAGTTTAAAGGTAGTGGTTCAGTAGTGGAGCATGTGAGCTACAGAACCAAATTTAACCATAAACTTCCCTCTGTGTTTCACTCTGAAGCACTTTCCTTATTGGCTAAAATCCTGTAGGCAGTGTGCGACCTACAGGAGCTCCCTCAGCACATCTGATATATAACAGGTTAATCACATACATATATTAATAAAAATAATATCCTAATTTTACACATAAGTCAGGATTCTGAAGATACAGAAAAATAGAAATGCATCGCAGAATTTTAGTATTTTAGAGAACTCCCAAAATTGCACACGTCTTATTAAGAGGAGCCCAGCTGCAGTTCCCACCCTGGACTCTGGGTATTTTCAGCGATGTTACTGTTAACATTTATAAAGATGGAAGTCATGACAGCTTTATAGAAGTGAAGCCAAACCCTCTGTATCGCCCCCTGGTGGCTGACTGCAGTATCGCTCATGAAGCATCTGTGTTACCACATAGGACAAACTAAAACAATCAGATACATTTTTTTCCCAAACATGGTTTCTTGTCGTTTTAGGTCATTCTGATGTGTGTTCATTGTTCTGATCAGTTTGGTTTTATAAAAGATGGCAGCTGTCGTATCAGGATATTTTGGCTTCGTTTGTACGCAGAGATGTCCATCTTTTATACGCCGATGTGTGTAACTGGGAAACTGCTCATGGTGGTCGTTGTAGAAATAGATCAATAGATTGTGATGTTTATGGAAACTTCGGAAATATCAGCTGCCTTAAGCTCATTTCACAGCAGCTCGCATTGATTGATTATTATACAGTATAATCAATTACTTTATTGTACAGTTTTTTGCTGAAAATTGATGAAACTGATGATGAACTGGTGACTTACAACTGTGATACAACCCAAACAGTGAGTTCTGTGATGTGTTGCTCCTGGGGTTGCAGAGTTTTACATTATACAAACATTATTAAAAATGTAACAATATGGACGAGTGAAATATCCAAATCACTGAAGCTGCAGTTTTTAAATAAAGGTACAAAATAACAGCATTATAATGAAATACTGTAGTCTTGGTCTCCAGATTTCAGAAAACATGTTTGTTTGGTACAGACGCCCCCCCCCAAAACAAATCCACAAATCAACATGATTTTAATAGTTTTGTTTTCAGTAAACTTTAACTTTATGATACAGAAAGGATCATTGTCACACTAATGGTGAATCATATATTGTGGAATAATCTCTGTACGATGTCTTTCCCACATCGTGCAGCCGTAGTTTGCACCCCTCTTTAAAAGTGCAGTGATTCCCTGAAGCCACCGTTCCCAGCCGCTGTAGTGTAACCGTACGCAGCCGGTGACTGCGGTCGTCTATTCTGGACGGCCTGAGGATGGATGGATTGTGTGATGTAAGAGTCTATTTTGTTCCTGCGTTCCTGTGAACACTCAGCAGGGTAACGCTGTACCCCTTCAACCCTGGACGCAGAAACACTGCTGTCTGACTGCTGCTGTGTTCCTGTCAGTTCACACTCCCAACACAGAAATCAGCGTCTCTCACGACAGACAGACAGACAGACAGACAGACAGACAGACAGACAGACAGACAGACAGGTAGCTCACTGTCAGCAGGGTTGTATTTATAGTGCCGACTGATGGAAAAAGTATGTTGGGGATTTCAGGGGGAGATTTCCTGAAGGCCTAATGGGTTTAGGTATGGATCTGGTCTCGGTGATGTACTGCCGGTCATGCGGACTAACCTCTCTGTTGGATGAAAGCTTTTTTTGGTGGCAGGCTGGAAGGAGAGAATCGGACTCACTGCCATTGTCTGTTTACAGCCTGACACCACATTCAGGAGTCGCCTCAGAGCTCCCAGCAGCCCCAGTAAAGAATCCACTGGACTGCAGCCCGGTTCTGTTTGCTTCCAGGAATCAGTGTCTGAGTTTGATGAAGGTTGTTGTTTAAATCCCAGACGTTTTGAAGGACCCTCAATTTGAGAGGATTTTAGTTTAAGGAATCCCCTTTAACAGTACAGTCAGTGAAAATGGCCGACTGTATGTAAGGTGGGGACTGCAGCTGTCCCCCGACTAAAGATTTTCCTGGTTGACTAGTTATGGCATGTTTATAATATTTATTTAATGATTATAACCTCTATATTTGAACAGCACCTGTTGCTACAGTGAGCTCTGCTCTGTTTCTACACTGTGTCCATGTTCAGAGATTAAAACTGTTGATGATGGTATCAATAAAATGTTTTTCCATCACTACCTGTTGGTCCCTGGACCCCAGTCAAAAAATCCCTGGTTTAAATGAAATTGCACTGCTTTATTGCAATGATTATTCTCATTTTTGATTTATCTTTTCTCATTAAATCAATCAGTTGTTATTAAAGTTTGAAAAATGTTGAGTAGGCCCCAAGGTGAAATCTTCATTTTATTTCAGTTTACTGTCACAGAGGACAAAAGACACCAGAATAATATTCACATTTGAGAAGTTGAAATCAGAGAATTTTGTTATTTTGTCTTAAAAATTGCTGATTGATGTGATGATGTATCAACCAATCGTTGCCGCTCTATAGTACATCACTGTGACGTGTAGTAAAACTGGAACTGTCCAATCTTTCAGACGCGTTGCTGGCGGACCTGGAATCTACTACGTCCCACATCTCAAAGCGACCCATGTTCTTGTCTGACGAGACCCCGTACTCCATCCCCACCGCAGGACACTCCTACCAGGATGTGTCGGTTCCACCTCCGGTTCCTCCTCCGCCCTCAGCCGAGGCTCTGAACGGGTCTCTGATCGATCAGCCGGACTCCCACCACTCCTCTCAGCAGGTACGTCTCTGCAGCGTGAGCTTCTAACTCATCCTGAACTCCTGTTTCTCTGTGAAACCAAAGTCCTTCATCAGCATATCACAGAACAAGTGACATTGCACAAACTACAGTTTTGGTACACTGCTTGTTGCTTTGCTATGATAGCCTTAAGCTCTCTCTCTCTCTCTCTACTGCTGTTTTTATTCTTATATTCCTGTCTGCGTAATGCTCCCATACTGCAGACCAAAACAATGCTGGTGTTAACTCCGTGAAACTTCTCACTTTGTTCTCTGACTGTTGAATCTTCTGCAGTCGTTAGGTTCAGCCCAGAAGAGCTCATGGTCCAGGGACAGCAGCAGCTCTCCATTGTCTCACATTGAAGAGGACCACGTCTACAGGTATCCTGTAACACTCTGAAAGGTTGTGCGTATCATCTGTCACTTTCTTTTACCTGCTAGTTGCTATGAGCAGTGTCTGTCTCCTCTTCAGTTTCCCAAACAAACAGAAGTCTTCAGATTTGTCAACAGCAGCCATGACCTCCGCCCTGGGCAGCAACCTGTCAGAGCTGGACAGGCTGCTGCTGGAGCTAAACGCCGTGCAGCAGAGCTCCCCTTCATTCCCCACCACAGGTAGGCCCTAAAGCCCCCCCAGCTTCATCTCTTCTGTGTGCGCTGAGCAGAATTAGCTGTACTGTCCTGTGTCCACAGAGGAGGCGGCGCCACCCTTACCATCCTGCAGCATCACCCACTACGAGAACGGCGGCGGCCCTGACATCACGGTGAGCCCGCCCACTCAGGAGAAACCCAAAAGGAACGGTACGAGGCTGGATGAGGCCCGACCCTCCGTGGAGAGTCTGCTGGACGAGCTGGAGGGTTCAGTGCCCTCACCCAGGTACACGGTCTCTCCACTGCAGTGGGACCTTAAGATGGATTTATATGAATGATCAATGACACCCACTGCATAATTTGTATTTTCCAGCCCCCCGGCTCGCCACAGCGATTTGGACACACCCTCTCAGCAGCAAGCCAGAATTTCAGCGTCCTGCGCCACAAGAGAGCTGGACGAGCTGATGGCCTCTCTGTCGGACTTTAAGGTACGACGCAGCGCGAGGAAGGCTTCACTTCATCAACAAAACGCACTCTTCTCCTGTCATATTCCTGATGATTTCTCTGTCCTCTTCCTCTTATCCTGCTTCTGCTTCTCTGTCCTCTAGCCCAGTTCTTTGGGCTCCCTGCTGGACCCAGTGGGAGCCTCTTCCAGCTCTCCCCATCCTCCAGTCTCTCCCTCCATGGCTTCTCCTTTCCTCACTCTGTCCCACCCGTCTGCCTGTGCCTCTCCTGTCTTCTCTCTTCCTGCCGGTCTAGAGCTGCACATAGACGAGGACGGAGGAGACGGTGGCGTGTCCATGTCCCATCCGAACCGCCTCCCTCCCCACAGTCCTATGTCCTCGCTCTCTGCAGCCAGCGACCTAGACCTGGACTCTGTCATAGATGTCTCTGCCACCATGCTGTCATCCCAAACCAAGACTCTGCTAGTCCTCTCTCAGTCCGCTTTCTCTACCTCCAATGTAACGAGAAACAGCCCAAGTCCGTCCAATACCACCACCACCCCCTCGCTTACCTCCGTTAACACCGTCCTGGACCACAAGTCCCCTAGTCCATCTGTAGAGCGCGTCTCGCCCTCAAATACTGTTGGTAAATTCTCCTGTGCTCCTGAGACGATGAGCAAGGGTTCTTTTCATGACCTGGATTTGAATTTCTGCAGTGCGCCTCTTTCGAACAACCTCACCCCTCCTCAATCAGCTCTGAAGACTCCTTCCCCTCTCCCTGCTGCTCTCTCCATATCTCCCCCCTCCGCATATGCTTCCTCAAAAACCTCCTCACCATCTTCGGTCTCTCCGTCGATGGTCCTCTCCCCACCGGCCTTCGCCTGCCCCAGCAGACAGCTGTTGGAGCCGCCGCCCGCTCTGCAGCAGCAACCCGCGGTGGAGCCGTCCCTGGACGAGGCTCTGGACAAACTCCTCGCTATGAGCTTTGTGCAGAACCACGCAGCGGAGGAGCCGCAGCTGCAGATGGAGGTGCGGTGTCTGGGCAGAGGAATGCAGGAGGTGCACGAGGAGCTCATCCTGCCCATGGACAGAAACAGCGTGCAGCCGGACACGTTCACCAGCGCCACCAACACCATCACCGACGAGTCTGTGGACGGAGGCACCGACGGGAACGGGGACCTGGACTGGGCTGACGAGGACCTCTCCATGTCCTTCCACGATGGACTGGATGGCACCATGACGCCTTACACCGAGAGGCCGTACACGGACGGCAGCATGACCCCGATGACAGAGGCCAGCTGGATGGATGAGTCCATGACCCCGTCTTCATGCCCCGGGACCCCTGACGTTTCCCTGGACCTGCCCCTGCTGCAGACTCCAAACATGGACCGATTGTCTGCGTCCGGACATGTATGCATCTCCACTCCTGCCTGACACCACTCGGATTGTTGTGCTGTAATGCTTCTGTACCAGTTGGCATCTGCTGTGAGCTGAAACATGACACCAAACATTTCTTATACTTAATGTCCACAGTGGAATCTGCTTATTTCCTTTACAGCACTTAAAGTACTAACTGAGCACAAATCGGCCAAAGTATGAGGCTAAAAACAAATGTTTGATTCCATGTATTCATCTTTGGTAAATACATTTAGATGTTCTCATGTGTAACTACAACTCAACAGTTTCCACAGCAGATGTTGTGTCTCTGAATCTGTGAGGCTTTTCTTTAACGTACTAAATATAATCATTAGTGTGTTAACATACGACGAGGATTGTTTTGTTAGCCTTCAGTATCATCTCTGTTGTCTCAGCTAGCACTGTCGGTTAAAGGTATTAAAAACAGGAAGGCACAGATAATGCATCATAAATATATAAAATGGAAAGGCTGTCATTCTCCCTCAAAGTACAAAAAGGAAAATTACTAAAATAAAAGTTAATTAAACCATAAGTCAGATTTTAGCTCTTTTCTTTCTTTAAAATGAAAGCAGTTTAGCTGTAGATAATTAAAGCTAAAGTTTTGTAAGAGAAGAGCAAGGCTGTAAATTGTGTTGTGTGAATCCATCTCCAGTTCTGATTCTGTGTAAACGGATGAATCTGAAAGAGAAAATAAAATTTAAAAAAAGTTAATAATAGTTTAAAAAAAATAACTTATGGTATGAAAACCATAAAAAACTATGAAAAATAACAACAGGGATGTAAAAAAGAGTAAGTTTTGAGCAGAACTATCATGTTTCTCGCCTAATTTGTTTCCACGTACATTTTTGAGCAAACCAGGTGTTAAACATTTAGGGCTTTAATATCGACCCTCAGTGTTTGAGAAGGATGACAGAAACCAGAGTCTCTCTCTAGCGGTGGCGCTGCACTCACACGTAACTCACTGATTGTCGGTACCAGCATGGCACACGTGGACCACAATCCTCCTGAACTGCTCTGTGTGAAGGACTCTAACGCGACTCTAACGTGTTGTGAAGTTGCTTGACAGACTGGGAGCGCTGGGAGGGGGGTCTGTGGCTGGGTGTGGCACAGTTGTAAAGCATGCGAGTGCTGACCTCTGCATCCCGGCCTGCTGCAGCTGCGTCTGTGTGGACGTATGATACGATGCTCACATTCCCTCTCAGATTAAATCAGTGATCCGCCGCACTAAGGAGACTCCCAACGTGCACCCGATGTACCGGGACGCTCACCTGCGCAGGAAGATGGGACCCGTCATTGTGAACAAGAACAGCTCTCAGGACCGCCTCATAGAGGAGCTTCAGGGGAAGTTCGGGATCGGGCGCTCAGAGCGCCGACGCAAACAGTCAGATGACTGGCTGACGGAGGGGGTCATCGTCACCTCCAAACCCCAGCGCTTCCGCCTTGACGGCGCCGGCAGTGAGGTGGACAAGGTTGGCTTCAGTGTGCTCAGCAGTTTTCCCAAATATTAGTTTTCACCTTCAGTTTCCTGCACGTTTTCCTCTCTTTGTTCCCTCTTTCTGTTTTTCTCTCCTCTTCTGTAGATCATAATTCCCCCAGAGTCGCCCGTCCCTGTCAGGAAGGTGCTCCCACCTCCCTCTCCCCCCGCCCCTCGTCGCCCTCCTATTGTAGAAGAACCTAAGCAACGGCTCCCAGTCCAGCAGCCCCCCATCCCTATACCTCCACCTCTTCCTCCTCCTCCTCCTCCACCTCCCTCTCCCCCTCCACAACCTCCGCACATCAAGGAACCAGTTCCCGCTCCGCCTCTGCACTTTATAAAAGCCTCACCTCCACCGGCCCCAGTTCAGGAGCCTCCTGCACCCAAACCAGATCCCCCTCCTCCCGTTCTTAAAACCCCAACCCGGCCTCCACCAGTGGAGCCAGTGACACCGATTGCACCCAAAGTCCTGGTGTCTGTAGGCTGCCAAACAGAGTACGACCCAATCTTCCCTCCAGTGCAGGCACGAACCCCCGTCTCTCACCACAGAACCAGGACTCATTTTATTCCTATTCTTATCTCACTGTGTTATATCTCTGTGTCTGTCAGCCACATCTTCACCTGTTTTCATACTTGAACCTTTTACAGATTATGGCCCAAGGCAAGGGCGGCGTTCCTGGTGGGCCTCCGACACAGGTCAACAAACTGGACAACATGCTCGGTAGTCTGCAGTCTGACCTCAACAAACTGGGCGTGCAGACAGTAGCTAAAGGAGTGTGTGGTGCCTGCTGTAAGCCCATAGTGGGACAGGTGAGATGCTTGTGTTCAGATAATATCTGTGGAAGAACACGGGAGTCGCTGGTCTGCCATTAACTGTTTGTGTTACTGTGTGACTAAATGATCCAAACTAAAACACCAAAGTCAGTCTGGTGAAAATATTCTTAATATAGCAACCTTATAAACAACAGCTAGATAAAAGCTGCTCGTGGTTTGATCGACGTGACGTGCAAACGAGCCATTTAAGTTGACATATTGTCCAGCTCTGTATTCTCAGTGTGAGACTCCATTAGATGGCTTTGCATGACTCACTCTTCAAAAACATCTTTATCTTATAAATATGATCTGGTCTTCTTGTTTCCTGATATATCTGATATATAAACATCTGCTCCTTGTTACATTCAGTGCATAACAATAACCGTACAGAACAACTGAACATTTAATATCAACATCTGACATTCTAACATTATATATATGACAGAAAAGGGGGGAAATTGTAGGTATAAAATGTCCCGTTTAAGCGTTTGCATACTGAATGCCCTCCTCTGTGTGTGCAGGTGGTGACAGCCATGGGCCGCACGTGGCACCCTGAGCACTTTGTGTGCACACACTGTCAGGAGGAGATCGGCTCCAGGAACTTCTTTGAGCGTGAAGGACAGCCGTACTGTGAGAAAGATTACCACAACCTGTTCTCCCCACGCTGCTACTACTGCAACGGGCCCATACTGGACGTGAGTCGCCGTGTTTCCGTCTCTGTGCTCGCCATGTCTGTTGTAGACGACGGCCATGCTACAATAAATGTTGTCGTGTCTGTGCAGAAAGTTGTGACGGCGCTGGATCGGACCTGGCACCCTGAACACTTCTTCTGCGCTCAGTGTGGATCCTTCTTTGGCCCAGAGGGTACTGAATTATTATTTATATCGTAGGAACTGTAGTTTCTGTTTCATTTCCTATTAAAATCTGTTGTCTGTGTCTGTTTCAAGGTTTTCATGAAAAGGATGGAAAAGCCTACTGCAGGAAGGATTACTTTGACATGTTTGCACCGAAATGTGGCGGCTGTGCCAGAGCCATTTTGGAGAACTACATCTCAGCGCTGAGCAGCCTTTGGCACCCGGAGTGTTTTGTTTGCAGGGTCTGTACCATCACTTGTATTTGTATTTTATTGTGGGGTTGTTTGAGGTGCATAGTCAAAAGCCTCTCTCTCTCCAAACCCAACAGACTCCATGAAAAAAACATTCTTCCTTGCAAAACATTGGAGTTGCTGGTGTATCGTAGCCGTAGTGTCTGTGACGTCACGCACAGGTCTGTGAAGAGCCATTGTGAAGCTCAGTGTGGTCGGATCTGGCTGTCGTCATCTTGGCAGGTTTTGGCACCACTGTGTTGCCATCCATGGAGGTTACTGCTCGGTTAAACAGATAGAATAGCTGGTTAGAGGAAAGACATTGCAATCACAACCTTGCAATTTAGTCCAATCCCTGCAACTTTTCCACAAATGTGACCAATTATTGTAGTTTCCAGTGAGTTTCACCAATCATAGCAGCGGCCTGGGGCAAATGATGAGCCTTACATCACCTAACTACTAGCTGTTGCCTTCAATTTTTAATAAATAGTACAAGAAATTTGCAAAACCTATGAACAATCAGGCATTTGTTGGCTGCAACAATCCCAAAAAAGCCTGAAGGAATTGAAAATAACACAGACGAGACCAACAACTCCTGTGTTCTGTTTTTATCAATGGAGTCTGGTGGCTTTGAAGAGAGCATACACTGATGGAAAACCTTTAGTTTCTTGTTGGAAAAGGTTGTCTGACGGCTCTGAAAATACTCTAAATAAAGCATACACTTAAACTGATACATATGGATAAATACCTCAAACACCCCCACTTCCAAAAACCCAAACTACCTCTAACAGCTGAGGAGCCTCTGTGAGATCAAGTGATAAGAGTAAGAGCACTAGAATAACTTCTAACTTCCTCTCCGTCGTCCTCTTTTCCAGGAGTGCTTCACCCCGTTTGTGAATGGAAGTTTCTTCGAGCACGACGGCCAGCCCTACTGCGAAGTGCACTACCACGAGCGCCGCGGCTCCCTCTGCTCCGGCTGTCAGAAGCCCATCACGGGACGCTGTATCACCGCCATGGCCAAGAAGTTCCACCCGGAGCACTTTGTGTGCGCCTTCTGCCTGAAACAGCTCAACAAAGGCACCTTCAAAGAACAGAACGACAAACCCTACTGCCACGGCTGCTTCGTCAAGCTGTTCAGTTAGGGAGTGACGGCGAGCGTCGACAGTACTACGTATGGGTCGGGGTCGGGGGGGTTTATAGAAAGCGTGTTAAGCACAGGTTGGGTGGGAATGGGATCGTATCAAAGAAGGTTGTCTGTATTCTGATGGTGACATTGGAAGTGTGTATGGATATTAGGTATGTGCATGTGGGTGAAGCAACATATTGTCTCTGCCAGACTCAAATCATTTTAACTTCAGAAATTCTCAGACGGGCTGTCGGTGCGTTTTTTGAAGCGTGACGCAGATTTGAATCGACGTTCAAAGGACGATGGAAATCTTGAGCTTGAGAAAAATAATGAAAACAGGAGGTGACGTTACTTTTTATTATTTTAAATCAAACACTGATTCGGGTGTTACGTGTGGGATAAAGAGCTGTCCTTTTCTGTAATTGACCCTTCCTAAGTCCAACCCTCTTGGGTCCGCAAGAAGGGGTGGAGCTTATGAGTTATTTCTCACATAATTCAAATCTCTGTAGTTTTTAGTCTCAGTAGATGATGGTGAAATCTTACTGAACACTGTAGGAATCCATAAAATACTGCGTGTTTGACACGTTGCTCACTGGTTGAGCAGCGTGTCCTTTTAGAAACCAGGCAGCAGGTGACCTGGTGTGTTTTTTTAATGTTACAATATAAACCGTTTTTTCCACAGAAGAACGTAAAAAAGGCTTTTAGATACTTTTCCTACCAGTGGTATAAAGTTGGTCAGAGCAGATAAACACATAATATCACTGTAGCATTACCTGGAAACAATTGTTTTGTATGTGTGTATGTGTAAGTTGATTGTTGTGTCTTTAGACTTTTACAGATGCAATCCCATTTCAGCCTAAGAAAATCCCTGCATGTAGAGATCTTAAAGGTCCAGTGTGAAACATTTAGGAGGATCTGTTGGCAGAATAATCACCTGAAAACAGGAATCATTATCTTTTCGTTACAGAGGGAGCGGGTCCATGTTTCTAGCCCAGAAAGGACTCTCCAGGAAGTTGCGATTCAGCCAATCTCAGTGACTTCTGCGCAACCCTTTTCTGCCACTTTTCTGCATATCTGACCGACCACTGTAATTTCCTGCAAGCTCACATATAACTTTAACTGGCTAGTTCTTTAGTTAGTTATTGTTATATAGCTAGTTACCTCTGATAGCTACTGTTAGTGAAATGCTTTCTTTTCACCAATCAAAAAATAAAAAGCTGAGCCATATGTCACTAGCAATTTTATTCTCAATTGCCTTTTGATTTTTAATGAATTATACACACAAATGCCAAAAAACAAAGCTTTTTTTTTTACAAACACTACTGTGAAATACACGCTCGAAAGGCCGAGCTGTATTCAGTTGGTTGTAATCTGCAACTCCACCACTAGATGCCACTAAATCGTGCACACTGGTCCTTTAAATGTTGATACCAGAATGTGACACAGCTGAGTTTCAATTAGTTTTAGTTTCCAGAGTCAGAATCTCAAGCACACACATTGTTTTGTAGCCAAAGGCGGTCGGGTGAATATTTTACAGTGATTGTGAGTCTGTAGCCAACCAGCAGTCGCTGTACTATTACGTTACGTACGTTTGAACAAACACGTTTTTGTGCTGCGAAATCATTCCTCGTCTTTTCACAGCAGAAAAGAGAAAGCGATCTGAACGTGCAGATATTGGGAGTACACTGTGCATTTCTTACATTACTGTCTCTGAGCGCACCCTGAGAGGTTTTTTATTGTAAATATCCGATGCAGCTACGTTGTAAGCAAAGCGCTGGCGTGCTTAGCGTGTACACGTGATTATTAACCACTCATTCAGCGAGGGGGGGAGGGGCTGGTTGGGAAGGCAGAGATACTTTGATATTTTTGGTGTCATTACTGTATTGAGAAGCTGATGAATGTTTATTACATAATGCCAGAAATAATTTGCTGTGATATTCCAATAACTCTATGCAACTGTGGATTAACACCTTTCAGCATCAGCGTGTGCCGTTGTGTCAGCACCACGTCTAATAACACTGGCAAATCCAGCAGAGTGCTGATCACAGGTCAGTTATTAGTCCGCTGAGCAGTGTCGGCTGTTAAAGGCGAGCCTGGTGGTCTGTTGGGATGAATGCTAGGTCCGAGGAGCGTCTGCTGTATAAGCACCAGGTTCTGGTTGATGACGACGTGCAGCAGTCAGAGATGTGTCGGGCCTTTTGTTCAGGGAATTCTAGAGCCTTAAATCTTTTCTCACTCTATTTAAGATATCATGTAGTCTTTTCAAATCAATGTAGTCGAGTGTTATTTAACCAAAGCCATACCTTCTTTGAGTTGTTTTTGTGTCTGTTCGCCTTCTTTCTTTTTCTTTTTTTTGTCTTCCTCTTTTCACTTGGAATGTCAATAGTTACGAGCAGTGGGACTCCTCACCTCTAGTCCGATTACGCCAATAAATTCTGTTTTGGTATCAAAATGTGGCTTTGTCTGTGATTTCACTCAATGTTACACTTAAAACTCTCAATATGAGCAGCAGCAAGTCTCCCTGTATGGAGGAATCTAGTTTGTATAACTAAAGCGTTTACTGCAGGGGGTATTTTATTTATTTACTTTATGCTCAAAGGTTAAAGAACAGTAAAGATGAGGAGTTATGAAGATGGATGGATGGATGGATAGATCAAAGTCAAAAGTCAAAGTCAGCTTTAATGTCAATTCTTCACATGCACCAGACTCGAAGGAATGGAGAGGACGTTTCTCATTCACCCACGGTGAAACAGATAAAGTGCACAGGGACAACAGATAAGATCAGACATTTCCTAATACTGAAATTTAAACATTGAATTTCACAACAGACAATAAAATATAAAATATGCAATACTTATGGGAGAGAGAGAGAGATAGATAGATATAATAATAATAATAATAATACATTTTATTTGTAAAGCACTTTTCATAAAAGAATCTCAAAG
>JAGRRF010012887.1:28260516-28272211 GCA_019097615.1 Morone chrysops
TTTTTTTTTTTTTTTTTTTTAAAGGAAATTACAAAAATATTTTTTCTTTTTACATTAATATGAGTGTTTGGTTAGAGAAGGTGCTCTGCAGTGATAGTTAAATATAAATGTATTCACACAAACTCAAAAAGTAGATCTGTTAGGAGAATAATATTAAATACCGGCGGGATAAATTACTTATATGTCAGATTAATTTACATTAACAGGTTCTGTGTGTGTTCAGTGCAGTTTGTCTTTATATGTTTTTTTGAGGTAAATATGGCGCTTTTATTTTCGCACAAGCTCATGATCTCTGGTCTTTAACTTTAACTTGACAGCAGAGCTGAGTGTATTCCTGCTCGGACTCCTCTGTGTCTCTTATTAATGAGGAGTTTGATTTATATCTGATAATTGTTTAAGTACACTAACAATACACTTTCCTTTTTTAACATATTTGTTAAAACATAATGTCTTTATTGTTCTTTCATATTTTGTTTCATCTCTCTACATTTAAATTGTTTAAATCTATATTTACTTTGTATATTTATGCTTTTATAAACTATCTTTGCACATATTGTATTATATCATATCGCTGTGGTTGTCAGAAGAACTTTTTCTACCATTCAGTAAAAGGATATTAGTACTGTTGAGTTTTATTCTGTATTTTACTGTATAAACAAAAGTTTTTACCATCAAAAGAAGCTGTTTTGCCTCATGAAAATACCACGAATGATGTATAAATAAAGTTTTTGCCACAACATATAAGAGTGTTTTACTGTTAAAGAAACTATATTTAAACTATTTACAGTCTTTTACTGTCATGGTTTTTACATTTTTCACTGTAGTGCTTTATTTTATTTGTCTAAAATCGAATAAATTAGCATCAAAATAACATTTGCGGCTGATAAATAACTTGTAAAGACTTTAAAATCACTGCCTGTATTCAGCCGAAGGCCTTTCTCACAGCGGATATTTGGACTGATCATAACAGGAGACAGGTGCACAGGTGTAATTAATTATAGTAATTATAACAGCTGTCCAATCAGAGCTGCTGTTTGACTTCATCTAATGTGACAGAAAACAAATGAAGACTTAGATGGAATATGAAAAGCAATTTAATCACCAATTTATTCTGCATTATTACATCATTTAAATATCAAACTCTGTGTTTGGAAGATATGCGAAGGACTACATTTCTGGACTGTTGTTGACTTGTTAAAGCCAGCAGAGCTACAGCACTATATGAAGAGTGTGACAGTGAGGGAGCTTTCAGTCTGCAGACTAACTTTACATTACTGAGAGCGAGTAGAAAGACTTTGTTACATAAATATCATTAAATATGGAAATGTTGGCTTCTGAAAGGAGTAAACATGCATATGGAAATGTTTCTATCTGATATTGGTGCAAGCTGTGTATGTTTATCTGATGGGATGTTATAACATAAGATGTTTATCCAGGTTTAACAGTATTATAAATATGTATTACACAGTACAGTGACTGTGATAGCACCACCTGCTGGAGAGAGCAGCCACTGCACTCTATGTGACAGATACCAAATCTTTATTCTTTATTCTTACATTAGATCTAAATCAGCTTCCTCAGAGTGCTCGCTGATCTTCATGGAGTCCACACAAAGTTAAGTGATCCCTTATTGATCCCCGTAGGGAAATTCATTCTATGTATTTGACCCATACGTTATAATAAAAACAAAAATCAAACAATATCAATAAAACAAGAAAATGCAAAATAAGCCGGAATGATTCCACATATGCAACAATAAACATCTGCAATAGAAACAGAACCAAAATAGTCAAAAACATGAATTTTCAGCAAAAACATCTATTTAAAATTATTTTGTGACTTTTGAAAAGAACATGTTTGATCTGTCTAGTTGGAGAGGAGAGAACATAGTATCTATAAAGAACAGTTCTCATCATACAGTTTGTCTGTTATAGTTTCCCATTAAAGAAGAGTGGTTTATTATTCCAGATGACACTTTACATGAAAAACACTAGATTTTAATTTAGCTTCCACAGTTAGCCGAGATAATCCTTCATCTCACACACATCAGCACAGAAAGAGCGATGAAGAACTCATCTGGCTGCTCCGTTCTGTGTAATCTGAAGCTTTATAAAACCTGAAAATGAACAATTCAACCAAAACTCAGATAAGCAAAACTTGCCACAGTAAATTTCAAAGTATTCAATTTACATAATCAACAATATTGGTCAGGTGAATCTTATTATATATTCACAATGACTCTCACTGAGCTCACAGAAACAACTCCTGAACAGTCTGTTAATTAATGCTGCAGAACCAATGAATCCCATCACAGACTCGATGTGTCACCACTGACATTCAGGACAGAAAGGTGTCTAACATCTTTATTCACTGTCAACCACTCAACTCCATCCTTTAGCATCAGTGTACCCGTATGTGGTCAAATAAGTATACATTTAGACATTACATGATCAAACTTTATGGAGCAGTGCTACAGAGTGTAAACTGTGGATAAAACCAAAAACCTGAGGATGTCTGATTGTAATCACATTAGCAGAGGTCAAGTAAAGCACGAGCATTTATTGTTACTCCACAGTCAGTGTTTTTGATTTCTCCGCTGTAAATAACAACACATAGGTGTAAAGAATGCATACGACAGGAGGTTTTATGAACCTACATGAGGGATTATAACCTACATTCTTGTTTTTCTAAGCAGCTTTGAAGGGACTTTACTGAATTTGATCCGTAAATCTTGCGGACAATAGTGATGACAGGAAACCGTGCACGGGGAGAGCAGATGATATTAATCCCAGTGAAATGCCGGTATAGAGATATCCATTATTACTTTGTTTAACTATGCTGTTACTGGGTCAATAAGGATAAAATATCTAAATATAAATACACTTCTTTCTCCTGCATAGTAATAACTGCAGTAGCAGTAAATACAGGCAAAACTGATTATTTTGGTCCACCTGTGTTTGTCCTGTTGATGTTTGACTTTGTAAATTTCAAGTAAATAAGTAAAAAATCCCAAAAACCAAAACCTCCTGCTGTTACAGACGAGGTTAATACTAAATTAAATGCACCGCCCTTTAGTATGCTATCTTTTAATTTCACTTCATGACTCTTTTGACCCACTATGGGTAATATTTAATTATATTTTAACACAGGGGTCTCAAACTCAAATTAGCTTGAGTCTGGGAAGACGGAAATGTCTCGTGGGTCGGTAGTTTGAGATTCCTGTTTTAGGGAGTTACAGCATCTGTCAGTTATTAGAATAATGATAAAATATAAATTAAAGATAAATATATAAATAAATATGAAGGCAAATTGTGCACACAGCAACCATAGCCAGCAGAGGAAGCACAAGTACTTTAGTGTATTTAAAGGTCCAGTGTGTTACATTTAGGAACATCTATTGTTAGAAATGGAATATAAGTATGTTTTTATTATTCAATAATTAAAATAAAAATCATTGCATTTTCGTCACCTTTCAATGAGTCGCCTTCATTTGAGCTACCACCAGATTCTACACACTGGACCTTTAAGTCGTTTCAACCAATCCCAGTGTATTCAGTAAACTATTTTCTTTTAGCTCCTATATTTTTACACACATCTACTTTCTACCCCTTACATTTTAAAAACAGACTCATTAGTTTTATTGCATTTCAGGTTGTCGCATCTTTGCGCTCCCTCCCAACAACAAGACTTTTACACAAAAATCTACTTCTACTGTGGGTACTCTTGCAACCTCTGACACTAAAATTAGACCTCACATATATTACCTTGCCTACTGTATCGCAATATATTAAAATATATTAAATTGCAACCCCTGTATCGTGGTGTGTATCATATCGTCAGATTATTTCCCTAACTGACAGTCCAGCAGCCTAAAGACAGATTTACTCCTGGAGTACATGTATGGTCTGGGACAGTGGTTCCCAACCTTTTTCCTGGAGGGAGCCCTTTTCTATTTCATATTCCTCGTTTAGGGAACTTTTTATACAATTCTCTGTCTGTATTATGTATTTTTTTTAAAAATCATTTTTAACAATCATACAGACTTAATAGCCTTCTTTTGACAAATTCAATGTTTTCTTCTCCCTGATGCTTGGCCATTGTTCTATTAGACAATATCCTTAGTTTTCTTCACAGAAGTGAACAAAATCCTGAGATATAGACCACCCGCTTTATATTTTTTAAGTTTTCTAACACGCCTTAAAATCAAGAAGCTTCCCCCATGAAGCTTTGGCAACCCCTAGTCGGGGTCCTGACCCCCAGGTTAGAAACCAAAAGACTTCTTCAGTCTGTCTGATGAGCAGAACTGAGACAGTGTCATTTACACAACAATATCTAAAGCTTTACAAACACTGTCTGTGGTCACTTGCTGTGAGACCCTGTGGTTTGCAGGACAAATCAAGTTCACCTCCTGTTCTTTTGACACACTGCACTAACAAGACTAGCTTAAGTCTGGCAGCTCTATTTAAATGTCACTGCTTTAGCAAACCTAAATCCTTAATTGTTTTAACTTGTCAGCGGTGGTTGGCACCTGGAAGGTAAATAAAGGTTAATATGGGTTATAATGTCATCGGCCAGTGGCCTCGCAGAACGCCATCAGCAGGACAATAATCTGATATCCAGTAAGAAGATTCAATTATGAGAGCAAAGTTATGTTGGATATTTCTATTGTGTAGAAATTCCCTGGGGTTAAGTTATTAATGCCTGTTAATAAGATGATGTCACAACTTTATTTATATATCAATAAAAAGCTAAAGATTAAATGGCCTCGAAGATTTCTGCACCCCCTCCCAATCAGGAAGTAGGCTAATGCTTAAAGCCTTTATCCTCTTTTATGTATCCACAAGCCTTCCTTTGTTCCCCTGCAGTACAGGAGTCTTAAAGCATTGCACAATAAAAACCAACATAAACAATTTATTGTGAATTTGAAGAAACTTAACCAAAAACAAAAAGTACGGTATTTTTTAAAGTATCTACAAAGAATAAAAAATGTTTCTTTCCTCAAAAAGAATGAAAAAAAGGAGACATGCAATGGTATTTTCCAATAATAGCCTTCCAATATGACTTCCTTGAGTAATCTGTAGGGATTTTATAAAGATTAATGCATGCCACAGTACGTTCATATGCGTCCATAAATACCATAAATGTGAGGAAAACAACACAGCTTGTTGTCAATGATTCTGTCTTTAAATCACCAAAATCAGGTGTGAGCACCATAAACTCATGAAGGGTTTATGAAATGAAAGCAGGTGAATTCATGATGGGCATTTGCTGAGATGTGCCACACAGCCAACGTCATGTCAGCCAGGCAGCTCAGCAGAGGATAATAGTATTTAGATGTCCTGTAAGCACGCGGATCCTCTCAGTCAGCAACATTAATGGGGCCATGAGGCATCCTGCTCATGTCCTCCAATGCTTAGGTGGAGTGGGTATTAGACAGCAGTAATGCTGGCTGGTCTGAGCGTGCTGCCTGCTGTGTAGTCTGGGGGGATCAACATGGGGAGCACTAGCAAGGTGGCTAACTTGTGGAACAGGAGACAGAGTCTCTTCCCCAACTACAAAGTCAATGATTCAGACATTCAACGAAGACCCTCGGAGATTGCTTATCCGCTAGCCAAGGAAAGCTGCGTGAAGACATGGAACTCCATGCAGGAGCTGAGCAGGGACATCTACGACATTTACGCAGAGTATGAGGACGAAGAGGACGACTGTGCTCCGTACGGCTTCTCCAAGCAGGTCTCACCCTCCAAGAAGAACTACGTGATCAACATCAATGTAGGAGGGAAGCCCTACCAGATAGCCTACAAGATGGCTGCCAAGTATCCCAAGACCAGAATAGGACGACTGGCCACCTACACGGACCACAACATGAAGCTGGACCTGTGCGATGACTACACTGTGACCAACAATGAGTACTTCTTCGACAGGGACCCAGACGTCTTCCACAGCATCTTCAACTTCTACAGGACCGGTGTGCTGTGGATCAAGGACGAGTTGTGTCCCCGCAACTTCCTGGAGGAGATCAACTACTGGGGCGTGAGGATCAAGAACACCCACCGCTGCTGCCGCATCTCCTTCGAGGAGAGGCAGGATGATTTGAACGAGCAGCTGAAGATCCAGAGGGAACTGGAGGCGGAGGTGGAGATCGAGGAGAACGAGGAGCTCTTTCATGACATGTTCATGGGCCAGCAGCGGCGAGCCATCTGGAACTTGATGGAGAAGCCCTTCTCGTCTGTCAAGGCCAAGCTGATGGCGTTGGCCTCCAGCCTGTTTGTCCTGATCTCCCTGGTGGCTATGACGCTCAACACTGTGGAGGAGATGCAGTACAGAACTGCCAAAGGTCAGCTCAGTGGGAAGACATACTGGGAATATGTGGAGTCCATGTGCATCGCCTTCTTCACCATGGAGTACCTGCTCCGTCTGGTGTCCACTCCTGACCTCACATCCTTCAGCAGGAGTGTGCTCAACACCGTGGACCTGATCGCCATCCTGCCTCAGTATCTGCAGGGCATCCTGGAGTTCTTTGACAACGAGGAAAACTACATGAAGCACGAGGCTGATATGCAGGCGGTGGGACAGGTGGGGAAACTGGGCCAAGTGCTGCGGATCATGAGGCTGATGCGAATCTTTCGTATCTTGAAGCTGGCGCGACACTCCACGGGTCTGCGGGCGTTTGGCTTCACTCTGCGTCAGTGCTACCAGCAAGTGGGCTGCCTCTTCCTCTTCATTGCCATGGGCATCTTCAGCTTCTCTGCCATGGTTTACACCGTGGAGCACGACATGCCGCAAACAAACTTCACCAGCATTCCTGCAGCTTGGTGGTGGGCATCTGTAAGTACATCTTCATACAATTTAAAGGCGCCATATGTAAGATTCTGAAGCATTTGTGACTTACAAATTCGACTTTCCCCTATTCCTCTGCTGCCTGTGGACTGATTTCTTTGTTTCTATGTAGAGATAAGGGTCAAAGGATGTGATGTTTATCCTCCTCTCTGCTTCCCTACAGTGTCAACACTAGTTAACATCAGAACTCTCTACAACAAAGGTGGAAGATTCACAGCAATATTTAAATCTTTAAAGAAATACAGAAAGCACAGAAGTATTACAATTAAATCTAAAATAAATCACTTTCCTGAGAAGAAACCTAAGAAACCTCTTATATAAGTTAAATAAAGTGCACTGTCACTGGATTACTTCCGTGCTGACAGTCCCTGGTTGGTGAGTTAACTGTGTAATGTCATCAGATTACTCTGCTTACAAAACACAATGAGGTCTCCTACAGGATGTGTCAGCTCATGCTTCTGTTTGTGTGACTGCTGTGAAGATTCAATCTACAGCTTGTATATTTATTGGTATATTTACTGATTTATTCTTGGCACCTGGTCAGTTTAACAGGTCGGAATAACCTGATTAATGTCTGCTGCACGTCTTTATCTGAGTTGCCTGCTGCTACGAATAAACCTGTTAACAGATCATTCCCCTCCATCTTTAACTGAGCGGTAGAATCTTACTTCTAATCCAGGGGAAGGAAATGATAATCCTCAAAGTCATAGTAATGGTTATATAGTAAAGAAGTCCTGTTGGATTCACATGCAGAAGGGATTGTGAGGACCCAGATCAGTCAGTCTGTGAGCAGGATATCCAATAAATCTATGAATGGATTCTCACAAAACGTTTTTGGAAAGGTGGACGAGGGTCATCGTGACATTCGCGTTTGAAAGAATCAAAAATGGGATTGGTAGAATTAGTTCTTCACGACATCATAACTTTCCGAAGGGATTTGGTCCTTGGACTGGTTTTTGAGCTTTTCTTCAGTATTATTGTGAACATAATTGGTCATTTTTATTTAATAATTTTCAGATTTTCTGTTAATACTAAATGTATAAAGCATGTAACATACAGTAAACTCTGCACTGACTGAAGACAAAGCAGCAAACTGTGGCTGCAAATGAAGCCAACACTGCAGTAACAAAACCTGCAGTTTCTCTAACGGCCACTAGAGGCTAAACATGTTTAGAGCCTGGTACAACAAACGTACCACCTGTTTAAATTATATTAAGGTTGACAGTTACCTAAAAATAGCTAAAGGTCTGGATGTAACTAGAAATGTGTTATTTTATCTTCATAATGTGGTTTGTCTGTTCAACATAGATTAGTCTAGCACGTAGCATATCTAAGTACAGGAAAGGAGGAAGCCAAAGGGGGAGGGGTTTAGGAAGGGTCAGTTGTTAGGGTTTGCTCAGTTTTAACCCATTAATGACTAACGACTATATTCAAAAAAGCCCTAAAGTTCAAGACCTGAATTTCTCGTCTCTAGAATTTAAAGTCGTTCTGAATCCAACTGTACCAAACATTTAATATAACTACTTATAGTTTTTGAGATAAAGCTATTTCTGTAATATAATATACTTATTAGAATGTACTTATTTTATATTTATTGCATAATGGTGATACCGAACCAATAACATCCCAGGTGTCATTTTTCTGTTTGAATCTATATTGAAGCAGTCCAGAATATGTGTATGAAAGTATGTATGTAAAGAAAAGCCTCATACTTTGACCAATTTTAAAACATGTCAATAGATTTGTGCTCAGCTCAGTTCGTACTTTAAGTGCTGTAATCCAGTCGGTCACTGATAATCACTCTCTGCTGTTAATGTACAGTTTATTATAACTGACTGCTCTCTCGCTCTCCTCGCTCCCCTGCAGGTCAGCATCTCCACTGTGGGCTACGGAGACATCTACCCGGAGACCATACTGGGACGCCTCTTCGCTTTCGTCTGCATCGCTTTTGGGATCATCCTCAACGGTCTGCCCATATCCATCCTCTTCAACAAGTTCTCAGACTATTACTCCAAACTCAAGTCCAACCAGTACACGGCCTCCACGAAGAAACGCGGGAAGCTGAGATTCGGCAACAGGACCTTAAAGCAGCTCAACCAGTGCTTCGGGACCAACAACTGTCCCACACATTCACTTCCTACTTCATAAAGGAATAATACACTGTAAAACCCTACAAGAATAGTAGTGTTTGAGGGACTAAAGACGAGGGATCAATCCCCAGAAGTGGCACATCTGGATGTGAAGTCCAGTAAATTGGCAGCTCTTGTTGCTGGAAAGCCGATGAGGGATCTTCACCCTCTCTAAGCCTGTTAGTTAGTGAATGGGAATTTGCCATATGGGGAGAAAATTAAGTTTTAATAGTTTGCTTTTTGTACACAGGTAACCATATTTTTGCTACTAAATAGCCAGAAGCATGAAAAGAAAAACAAAACACGAAAGAAATATCCCCATTCAGTTTGTATATAAGCATTGTTCATACACACATAAGAACATCTCAAAGATGGAGGAAGAATTTGCGGGAAATGTGTATAAAATGAACACATCTACAGCGATGCAGCTGTACACATACGTGAGTTTGAATATTTGTCTCAATGTAAGTAGGCTTCAGTGAAGTTGGAGCCAGAATATAAAGAATATTATTAAATCTGAAAGCCTTCTGACTCCCCACAGATACAGATACAGTCAACATCCTGCTGTTTGGATGGAGAGGTCAAACTATGGAATGAATAAGCTTTTTATTTTCATCGCAGCAGCTCTCAGAGCATCGACCTTTTTGTTTATCTGCATTATAATTCTACGCCTTTTGGAAGATTTGCTTTCAGGGAGCAGCTTAACCAGGAATCAGCAACAAATATCAGTTTATTTCTCTTTTTTAAGTCTGTGTGCTCACACAGGAGATCTGGTGCTGCTTTTGCAAGTGTTTACAGTGTTCAATAGTTTTGCCTTTACAGTACGCAGAATGATTTACTGACAGTGTGCAACCAGTTCTCAATAAACACTAAACTGCTCATTAAACTGTCGTCCTCATTGACTGAAGTTCATACGGCTCTACTGGATATTATATTGCACAACACTATTTCTTGGTGTATAACAAGTTGTAATATATCAGTTCAGAATCAGAAATATTTGATTAATTATTGATCCCAGGGGGGAAAATTAGTTTCTTTACAGTTGCTTACAAGATATTCAAGAGATTATTAATAATAATAAGAATGTTAAAATAGGTATTATAATACAATATCTAGCAAAAATAGAGAGATATAATAAGAGTCTGTAAATTATAACACAACGTTTGACAATATATAGAAGATAGAAATATATGTGGTACGTTGTATGACAGATTATTAAACTATAATTTCAGAACATCAACTGATTTATGTTATTACAATATAATTTAC
Organism: Morone chrysops; assembly: GCA_019097615.1. Taxonomy (NCBI): domain Eukaryota; kingdom Metazoa; phylum Chordata; class Actinopteri; family Moronidae; genus Morone; species Morone chrysops. The sequence goes on from JAGRRF010012887.1 coordinate 28,270,755, forward strand.
AGTTTATGTAACAAAAACAATATTTTGTACAGATTATGTGAGTAACAGTTAAAGTGTATTTATATATAAATATTCAGCATTGTGTTGAACAATACAATATGTGAAAGTATTAGTTTAACAGTATAAAAATATTATTATTATTATTATATATTAATATATTTACACAATATATAACTGTATTAATTGTTTTTAATATACAGTTGAAAACTCAAGAGCATGTGGGAAAATCCTTGAAATTTTTATTTTTTAACATGAAATCAAATTAGCAATTAACAGAAAATATTTGAAGAAAAAATATTAAGATACAATATATCTCCCCAGATTTATATTTATATATTACAAATTCACATCCTTTCATCTGATGTTAACTTAAAATGTACAAAAGAAACAATATTAATAATAATAATATTGAATTTTATAAAAAATAAATAATGCCTAAAGAGAAATAAAAACACCCAGTTTAAAACAATTATAGATCTATAAACAATTATAGATCTATAAACAATCTATAAACAATCTATAAACAATCTATAAATAAATCAATAATCAATCCATAAAAAAATATAAAAAAATAAATAAACAATGAATAAACAATCTATGAATAAATAAACAATCTATGAATAAATAAACAATAAATAAATCAAAAAAAATAAATAAATCAAAAAAACAATAAATAAATCAATAAACAATAAATAAATCAATAAACAATAATAATAATCTATAAATAATCAGTTGAACCGCTGATTCCCTCCGGCAGGGGGCAGCAGCAGCAGCAGCAGCAGCAGCAGCAGCAGCAGTATTTAAACCCTCAGAAGAAGAATCTCCTCCCAGAATCCTGCGCGGCGGTAAAGTGACCTCTGCTGCTAACAGTTAGCTCCGTTAGCTCCTGATGAACGATGGCTCCTCCGGTCGCAGTGTCTCCTCTCATTAAGGTCTGTTTATCAGTAAACAACGAGCCTAACGAGGGTTGTTTATCAGTAAACAACGAGCCTAACGAGGGTTGTGATTGATGCATTAACTTCTGCTAACAGCCAACAGACTGTAACGTTTGTTACAAGTGCATTTATAAATAGTAATGCATCCTTTATCTAAAGTAAAAGTGCATTTAATTGAGCTGGAACTTGTGTTTTAGCATCAGTTTGTGGTCCTTTCTGCTGCTGACAGATTTATGTTTTATGTTTTATGTTTTAATGATCAAACTGAAGATTGTCTTTTGATTCTGTTTGTGCCGAACTGAAGAGTTATTATTAAATTATTCAGTTAATCTCTGTTATATGTGTAGTTTGTGCCCGTGAGCAAGGTTTTAACAAATCCCTGCAGCAGTAAATGGAGTTCAGTGGAGTTTCAATCTAAAGCTCAATCTAAAGCTTCAATCTAAAGCTTCAATCTAAAGCTTCAATCTAAAGCTCAATCTAAAGCTTCAATCTAAAGCTCAATCTAAAACTTCAATCTAAAGC
>JAGRRF010012887.1:28272894-28283159 GCA_019097615.1 Morone chrysops
CACAGAGAGGCTGCGATACAACACAGGCAGAGGGAGAGAGACACCATGTGACTCTGTCTTTACACAGAGAACAGCTGATATATTAATAATTTAAGCCTCATATATAAACACAACCTTTTAAGGTGGATGTGACACTCGTAGGCTCATAATCAGGTTATTTATTGACGCTCTGTACTGGGTGATGTGTTTTTATTTTCCTATAATCAAAGTTTCTTTTTTTTAAATAAACCTTCTCTTTCTCAGATCACCTGAAGCCGATCGCAGCAGAGGAGAAGAGGATCGAGGAGGAGGAGAAAAAGGTTCGGGAGGAGCAGGAGCGCATCGCCAAGCTGCTGGAAGGTTAGCCTCCCTCACACTCAGTATAATACATTATTCTTTACACTGTGAGCAGTCAGTGGAAAGCCTGTTTAATGATAAACTCCTCGTTCTCCTCTCACAGCGAGTCAAGACACCATTCTGAAGTAAACCTCCGCTGTGTGACGATCTCCCTGTGCAATGTCCAACCTCTCCCTCCTTTTTTCTGGAGCAGCGACTGCAAACTTCGGTCCCAACCGGTCCCACGCCGCCGCGTTGTGGACGTTTTCACTGTTACCTTGAATAATATGACACCTCTCTGGACCAGCGGGTTAAAGTTGGTTACACCATGTGAAGTAAAGCTCCTGAACTCAGCATTGTCACCCTGCTAAATGCTGCCTCACTCCTAACTTATTAAAGTTCCTGTTTGTAATGTAGAAATTCATAAAAACACAAGTACATGATCGCTGTAGTGTTTGTCTCTGTTTACCAGCATGGGACCTCTGGTTCTGTAGACACTGTTACAGATATTAAACACGTTATATTACAATGATCAGGAATCATTTTGCACATTTTGTTCACATTAATAATCTCATTAAACGCAGAAGTTCTTTAAAATGTACTGCTGTACGTTCATGTTCACTTTCTTCCTATTTAAATTCATTTTATAATCACTGGTTCCCATTTAAAACCCAACATTAGAATCTCTTTAAAATGGAAATGAAGTTGTGTCTAACTTCCAGCTGTTCGGGGTTCAGTATCTGTCACAGAGACACTTCAGCGGACTGGAGGGAAGTCGGGTGATCGGATTAGTGGACGAGCAGCTCTTCCTTTGAGCAGCATCGTTAGAGGATGAACATTCAACATAAGGATAATTTCTGAGGAAAGCTGATTAATTTAGTTCATTAAGAGTCATTTAATCCTCTTTTATGGGAAAGGTGTCGTGAAATTAAACAGTTTTTGAGTTCCTGCAGTGAGCTGCTGATCCTAGAGAGTAATGTTGAGCTTTTAGGGTGAAACATAATTACAGATGTATTATTTCACCTTGTTATATTTGCTGTGGGATTTAATTTTCAGCTTTAGGGTGATATTGATTGGTTGTTGTGGGTTAATAATATATCCTCAATGTAAATTTGCATTTTTTTAGTCTCTTAAAGAGAAGTTTTGGGGGAAATTTGTATTGATACTGAAGTACAAAACAACAAAAGCTCAATAACCTCCAAAACCACTCCCTTATGTTACGCTTATTAATGCTAATTATTTCCCAACATATTCAAGTTATTATCTGACTTATATGACATATGTTTCTAAATGCTGGGGATCCACACTGAACATTTCAAATGTAAAAGTGAGGTATTCACATTTATGGGTTCACAGTGGGGCTCTACTGGCTGTGACACAGCATTATAATGAAGCAGAGCTGCCTACACATCTTCTAAACCACCTTTGTCCTTAAGTGACCCATTTCTCTATCAGTGAGTAGACGGACTGTATTTAATGTATATTTCAGATTATATTCATTAATAACAGCTGATAAACTGAACAATGAACACAAACTGAACTCAATAGCTGCAGGAAGTTTGTGTAAAACTAGAGATTTGGATGAATTTTGAGCAGATTATTTCCTGTGTAAATTGATCAGAGATTAGTTTTTCTGATTTTAGAAACTTTTAATACAATTTATTTTTAACAATCAAACAGACTTTATTGGGTTCTTTTTGACAAAAGTGTCTTAACTCTGGTTTCAACTTCTCTATTACAGGATGAGGCTGTTAATCAGAGAGTGAAGCTCTGTGAATATTGACTGTTCAGCTGTTAAATAATATCTTTGAAAATAAGAATTTAATTGTTTGGCTGTTCACATTATATTTTAAATGTTGGATCAAATCAGATGTCACTGTGAGCAGGTCCCGGTCCTGAACTGACCCGCATGACGAATGTTGATCTACGGTGACGCAACAGTCACCTGAACTCTGGTGTGACTGTTCACACTGAGCTCACATTGCAAAGAATCAGACCAGAATCTGACTTGGACCACGAATGAAATCTGAATTTAAAAGATCAGATTTCTGCTGTCGTGAGAACCCCTTAGAGCCCAGCCAGGAGCCCTGAGATCAGACTGAACACCAAAGGTGTGTTTTCAGTTCTTGCTCCTCGGCTTTGGAACAGCAGAACTGAAGATTCGCCTTTACAAGATGGTCGACTCTTAACATCTTTAACTGTTTAAAAATATTATTTAAAAACCGCACAAGACATGATATAATGTGTATTCACCGGAGTGCACGTGTCCAGTAAATGTGTGTCTACAACAGGATCATTTGAACGTAGCTTTTTTTTTCCAGATTAGAGTTAAGACTGTGTATATTTGGTCGAGCGAGACCTTAACTAATATCCTCGGGACAGGTGAGATTATTATTAGAACAACAACAATGTTTGGTCGACTAAAAATACTGCTGGACTTACTGGAAGGCGACTGGTCTTCTCAGGCCTCACAACAATACCTCCAGAGATACTGACCTGTTAGGGCCACATTGTAAACTTTTTTAGTGATCGGTTAAAGTTCAATGATAAAGGTTTATTAGGGGAAATGTCTGTAGAGTTGGAAATAAAACCATTTATTGTTCAAATGTCTTCATTTGGGGTCTTTTCCAAGCAAATATGGATTCATGTGATTGTGATTAAATCGGAGTATATTTTTCACACACCATGAATATTATATCCACTGGGTTCCTTACAATAAAATAGCTACTATCCAGCTGGGCTCTTTGAAACAAAACAGGCTTCAACAATTGATGTAAAACATTGTAAATTACTTCTATAAAAGCAAACGTGTCTCTGTGGTCCTGTATGTGGGGCGTTTTCACACTCTGGCACCTGTGTGTGCGTTTGCTGGTGCATTCGGTGTGTAAATGTCCCCTAACGCAGCTCAGCTGTTTCCGATATGACAGCTTTCGACCTGGATTACAGGTTGCAGCTCTGGCAGCATTTACATGACAGAACGTTACTTAACCCAGCAGACGGGAACACCTGAGCCTCTGCTGACATAACTTCTTTACTCAGCGCTGTTGTCCAGAACATTTCATACAGTCATGTTTTAGTGGAATATAAAGGTAGACAGGTAAAACAATACAGCTCAGATGTTATAGTTTGCTGTTCTGTTTCCCAGTAGTCCCAGGAAGGAAGAGAGACATCAGTGGATCACCTCCAGTCTCAGTCCATCTAGACCTCAAAGGGAGTTAGGATGACAGCTCACATCCACAATGTTTAAGAATAAACTGACAACCGAACCTTAAACTTTGTGGATCTTTTTGTTTTACACCCAAATAAAAAGTTCTGTCCACAAACTGAATCACATTTCTCAGATTTTTAATTAATTATATTGTTTTTTTTTAAATGTATGTAGGTATATATACACACATTTAATTTTTTTAGTGTTATTTTGTCTTTGTTCAAATAATTCAACTAGTGTATATGATTGAATATGTGTATTTGTTTATTTTTCCCCCTTGTCTTTGATGCCTTTCTATTATTTTAATTTGTTGTTAAGTTTCCGTTTTGACCAAAAGAGATTTTTTTTTATGAATGTTTGTTTATTTGTTTATTGCAATGAACAAAAAGACAATAAAAAGTATCTTTAGTTTTTAGGTTTTAATTATTGGTTGTTAAATTATTTGTGTCCCTGGTGTTTATTTATTATCAACATTTTATTGTTTCTGTTGTTTTCTTTATTATCCTTGCAAATATATATTTATTGTTGTTCAGTTTTGTTTTTAACTGTTGCATATTTTATTAATACCTTTTTGTCATTGCAGGGATATACAACACAGTGAGAAATACAATTCCCTTTTATAATGTGCCATAAAGTGATAAAAGCATGAATTTTCATAAAGAAGTAAGTGTTGCAAAACTAGGTATAAATACACAACAAGAAAGCATAAAAATATGACAAACATTATTTTTGTTATAAACTTGTTTTGGGGAAGCTTTGATGTGAATATGGACAAAAAAACTGAAAGATGGCTGAATTCATGCACACCTAAACCTACAATCCTATCAGTTCTGTTCACCCCGCGTGACATTACTTTCTCAGCAGGTATCAATAAACCTTGGCTATCAACATCGGCTTCCACTGGAGATCTTGAAATATTCTGCTCATGTAAACATGGGCGTGGACGTGTGACTTGAGGCTCAGGCCACCGGGGCATCTGCCATTATGTATGCTGTTATAGAGCCCTGCAAACAATTATGTAAAGCTCATACAGTGCTGAATGCGAGGGTTCATCAGCTTACAGCCGGAGGATTTTGTTAACTGGATTAGTGGTAGATTTAAAATCTGCATTTAGGTTCAAGAAGTGAAAATAAACAGTGAGCCTGTCTGCGCATCGGATATAAAAGGACCGCGCACCGTCTTCTCACCACAGTTCAGACACTGCAACAACTCTGCACTGAAAACTTCCTGCTGCTTCTTCCTACACGTAAGGTAAGAGGATGCTGCTTCATGGGGACCAAATACATACTTCTTTACTTCGCTTTAACTTCAAATTATTAACAGTAAATAGGAATACTGCTTTAAAGTACAAGGAATGTAAATTAACCCGTGTCTGACTTTGGTTTTTGCCCAGAATGGACTTCCAACTCTTTGCCGTGGTGATGTTGTTCCTGGCCTGTGTGGAGCAGAGCCTGGCCTCCTGCGTGGTCGACAGCTTCACAGTCAAAGAGGACTTTGACCCCAAAAGAGTGAGTACAGACATATAGACTACAATATAATACTCACAAATCCACAAGCAGAACTCAGAACTCAGCGACAGGAAATCAGTAATACTTGTGATTCTCTTTCTAAACAGCGAAGGGATATCTATTTGAGAAATTAAATTGGTAGTAAATATTAACTTCAGGACAGCTAGCTAGCTCCTACAGAGGAACAAGTAGAAAAACGGGTTGAGCAGAATAATCTGCATCCTTCAAGTAAACCAGAAAATCATCAGCATATGTAATACAGTAATGTGTACTCGCCATTCTTATCCGTAACCTCAAACCCAAATTTGACAGTTTATAGAATCAAACATCAAACATTACCTAAATGCTTCTAAAATGTGTGCAATTATTATTTTTAAAATTATTTTATTTTTGTTCTTGTATCATATATAGATCTCTCTTTTCTCATGCTCTTTTTAACTTAACCGTTTTTAACTTTTAAGTCTGTTTTATAACTGTCCTTCCTTTTAACGACACTGTAAAGCTCCTTGAATCTGTGTATGAAACATGCTTTATAAATAAAACTGCCTCTCACTGCCTATGTGCATATCCACACTGACTATCAGAAGAATCAGACTCATCTTTGTGATTTTCCCCCGACAGTATTCAGGAAAGTGGTACGCTCTGCAGAAGAAGGATCCTGAGGGTTTGTTCCTGCAGGACAACATCTCTGCTGAATACACCGTCGATGACGATGGTGCCATGATTGCATCCTCCAGGGGCAGAGTCACCCTCTTTGGGTGGGTGTTTATATTATTTATAGAAATATATATAGTAGCAGTCTGAAAAAATAACTATCCATTCCTGCTTGCTAATTCGACTTTGCTTCCTCTACTCATCCAGGTTCTGGGTTGTGTGTGCTGACATGGCTGCTCAGTACTCCGTCCCTGACCCCGGCAGCCCTGGCAAGATGTTCATGAACTACCAGGGTCTGGCCAGCTACCTGTCCAGCGGCGGTAAGCATCCTCACGCATATTTTCTCTCTCATCCTCTCTCTCGCACACAGTTGAGACTAACTTCTCGCTCTCTCAGGTGACAACTACTGGATCATTGACACTGACTATGACAACTACGCCATCACCTATGCCTGCCGCACCCTGAAGGAGGACGGAAGCTGCGAGGACGGCTATGCCCTGGTCTTCTCACGCAACCCCCGTGGCCTCCCCCCTGCCATCCAGAGAGTCGTCCGCCAAAAACAGGAGGAAATCTGCATGGCCGGAGAGTTTCAGCCTGTGCTGCAGTCTGGTACGTACTCATTCTAACAGTTTTAAAGGATACAGCTCACACAGAAGACTCCTACAAGGACACATTTTCTCTTTTTTAGGAACATTTATATTGAAACATACAACAAGAAGTTTTAACTGGTTATGAAACAGTTTAATACTAATGCCTCATCAACTCAAAAAGATGGTATTACAAACCAATAAATTGTTTTATTTCCAAAAACTTCTTCCAAAGTCTGTCATTGGGTCTAAAAATGTGGCAGATCATTCAATTAATTTCCATTTAAAAATTAATCTAAATGAATTAACTGACAGCATTTGACACCAAACTGGGGTGACCAGGCCTTGTTTAGATATGTCACTGTCTATATACATTATGTTTAAATCTAAATTTTCATCTTCATGTGTTTTTTTAACAGGAGCTTGCTAAACTGCTCCCGAGGTGGAGATTGTCGAGCCGCTCTTCATCGAACTGGATTGCTCGTCCTGCCCAAAATGAAGACGGAGCTCATCTCAAACACACAAACAGGAGAATAATCCTCTTAATCCTATGATTTATTCCAACATCATAGGAGAGAATTATCGGATAAATCCAATCGACGCCCCGTGAAAAAAAACCTAATTATCACTGCCAAGATGAAATTATATTCACAAGCCAAACTAATAATGGTTGGGAGAATGTGACGATATAATAAGTGTTCAGTATTGTCACACTGATGGGTAACATCTGCACTGTGTAATATTCTGTATTGAGTACAATAAATTTTATAAAGAAACTTGTTGTGTTTATTTTTTTTGTAAGCAACTTAGACTGGTCCAACTTTTACTTTAACCCACAAACATATAAAACAAACATACAAAAACACTAGTTCAAAGATCTGAGACACATCCAGTATAAAAAATAAAACACACTTAAAATCAGATCACACACTGCAAAGAAGAAAATCGTTGTTTCTGGGAAATGAAAAATAATCTTGTCGAGCATGTTTTGCATTAAAAAAGTAATCTGGTTTTAATAAAAAAATATATCTAACTTTACCTAACCTAACTTTATTCCAGCTAATATTGAGCTCGATTTAACCAGTAACAACAACGGTTGCATAAGATCCCAGCAGAGGAACAAGATTATTGTCCTTATTTTTAAAGTAAGAGCACTCGCACAACACTCCAACCCAGTGTTGGAAATGAAGCAGCTGTTTCATTGTTTTAATAAAAAAAGATAAAAATAAGAAGCTTCTGGTGCTTTAATTTAAGACAAATTCACTTATTGTTATCAGGCTGTTTGAAGAAATTGTGTCTTATTGTAAGATTTCAGTTCAATAAAGGGACCAAAATACTAATAAGCACAAAGCTCATTACAGTCTTTCAGTGGCTGATTTTTATGCCAGTTTTAAGAAGCAAAATTGACTTGGAACTTTTTGCTCGATAACAGAAAATATGATTATATTTGGGAATATTTGTCTTGTTTCTACGAGGGCTGTTCAGATAACAAAAGATGATTAATGAATGCATCATTAGATTAAACAGTTTCTGTAGCAGTGAGGTCAGTTCTACAGCAGCTTCAGAAATGAACGTATTTGAGCTGCTGATTACTGAATTCAGTCACTTTTATCCAATACTGTAAGTGAAGAAAATCTAAATAAAATGAATCTGAAATTCCAACCACTGCTATACATCAGAAATGTGAGGGCATAAATAATAATGTATTTTTATAATGAATCAAACAGAACTTCATTCATCACTAATGACCTTGAAGCATATAATCAGCACACTGATCTCTGTAAAATATTCAGATTGTACAAAATGATTCACACACAGTAAACAGACTTGACCTTGTTCTAGTGCTCCTCTGAATAGCTCTCTGGCAGCGAGTAGGACCCGGGTCTGCCCCAGTAGTCCACAGCTCGAACTCTGTACACCCCGCCGACCTTCTGGTCCACTACACAACACAGCACAGTGTTATTTCCACAGCCGGATGCCACAGTGCTGAAATACAGTCTGAAAGGTGAAAGAATTCTTACCCGGTGAATAAACGTGAGATGTAAAGATCGTGTCCTGAGTGTTGATTCTGCTGAATTCCTTCTGCTCCGAGGAGAACTCCACCTCGAATGTCTTAATGCATCTGCAAATACACAGAGATTTAAAGGCAGGAATTAAAGCTTTTCATGATCCTTCATGTGTTTCCTCTTTGATTTCACTGAAAGAAGCTGCAGATACAGACACTGCCACTCATGTCCAGTGGGTGTTGATAGAGAGGGATTGTGTTTGTTTGAGTCTATACTTTGATTCTGAAAATCCTACTCATTAGCCTTCAACTCATTTACATTTTCTTGCAGAAATAAAGAAATAATCACGTTCACCTACTTGGAATCAACGCAGTGGTCTGACCAGACAATCAGGACTTGGCCTTTGGTGATCCTGATGAAGCGTAATCCATTAACCTGAAGTCAAACAGTTCATCATCATCTCTCCTGTTGTTCCCCTTCCATTCATCAAGCTTTGAGTTGACACACATTCACATTCTCACATCTGACACAGAAACACGTGCTCAACTGCAGACGGCACAACCTTTAACTGATGTGCTGCTGCAGATAAATAATACTTTAATGTTGTTGTTGTTGTTGTTGTTGTTGGTACTGACCTGATCTGGCACAGCTTTGGGCTGCGCACACACATGGATGAGGAGGACGGACGGCACAGACAGTCTGGCTTTCAGAGTCAGAGTGTCCCCTTCAGGAACGTCCCAGGGTCCGTCAACATGAGGGTCCTGACACAACGACATCCAACATTAAGATTAAAGCTGCTCTGAACAAGATTTTCATCAATGAATACGCCTGCTCTTGGACCCAAACCCAACAGAAAGTTGGCCATTTGGAATTTGGTGTTCTGTATTTGAACAAACTCCTCCTAGGGAACTGATCGGATCGACTTCAGATTCAGTCAGTGCAATCTAAAGACCAGTGCGTCCACATGTGTGGACTGTGAGGGCCTGGTTATTTCTGCTTGTAGCTTTAATTCAGTAATGTAAATACTTCTACTTCAGTACAGACTTTCAGTGCTCTTTCTCTTTGGAGATTCCTCCACAGACCACTAGAGGGAGTTTGAGAGCCAGTGATATTCAGCATTGTGAACATGATAATGTTGATGTTGATTGACAGTGTTGTTTGTTGTTTACCTGCACACTCCTGAGGAGTCTGAACTGCTGTGCCGTTGGGTAGTCGGGGCTGCCGAAGCTCCGCCACAGCTCGTACGGGTTGGTCACATTGTTGTCGATGTAATACGTCACATACACGAGACCTGGATGTGTGACAGGTAACAGGGAGGACTGTCTTACACAAACAAAGGCCTGGTGGATCTGCTGGCAGTAGTTCGTTAGCGTACCTGTGAGCCCCTCCAGTCCGTTCAGAGCCACGGTGACATCATCAGCGCTGGTGGAGGTGCGGTTGTCGTCGCTGTTGTAGACCAGCACCGCGGCCTGCCAGCTGTCCGAGCCGCTCGCCGTTACGGGCTTGTGGCTGCTGGCGAGAACTCCCACCGTGCTGTTGTCGGTTCCTGCCAAGTTCACAACCTGAGCCAGGACCTGGGTCTCTCCTTCAGGTCACACACACACACACACACACACACACACACACACACACACACACACACACACAGGAGGAGGAGGGGACCTTTAAACCAGGACTGGGACAGACCAACAGGAATGAAACCGGCTGTAAAGACACTCACCCAGTAAAGCCAGCAGGCCCATGACGGTGAGGACGGGCTTCCTGATGAGCTGCACGTGAGGCGGCTGGGTGTTGTTGACCTGGAAGCGGGCGGTCAGGGTGCGCTGGGTGAATGGGTGAGGGTGGTAGCTGAGGAAGGCGTTGTCGTTGCTCAGCAGGGTGTAGTTGATGGTGCTGTTCGGGTCGGCCAGCAGCAGGTTCTGGTGCTGGTTTATGACCTGTTGGGACAGAGGATTGGGACAAACTAAGATATGCATTAATACATCTG
>JAGRRF010012887.1:28283419-28297287 GCA_019097615.1 Morone chrysops
CGAACCAACAACCTTCCAATTGGGGGACGACCCGCTCTGCCTCTGAGCCACAGCCGCCCCATTTGAATCAATACACTGGACTTTAATACAAATGTCAGTGTTCACCTTCACCACCATGGCAGCGTAGGTCACATCCGCCCTCCACTCCTGAGGCCTGGACCAGCCCACCAGCGGATCGGCCTCATCGTTGAACACCGGGAGGCTGCGGAACCGGGGGAATCGCTCCTGGATCTCCCCCACCGTCTGGACCTCCTGCTGGAGGATGGGCAACGAGTAGCCTCCCCCCTACAGGACAGAAACAGGAGGGCTTCAAAATTACATCGGTTTTACAATTAATTCAGATAAATATATAAAATATAGTTTGTTTGAAAATGAAGAAATCAACTGGACCCTGCAGAGAAACAATCTCCAGTCAGTTTGATAAAGCTTTTAAAGATCAACATCAGTAATTAGAATATTGATATTTATTCCGGGACGTCCTTTGTCTGCCCAACAGTGCAGGGAAACCAGTGGTTTTTAAGGTGGAACTGCATTATTCCGTGTTTTTAGTGGTCTTGAACCACTTAAAAATGACCCAGCTGTGGTCCAGAGAATCCCACCTTCTTGTGCAGGGCGATGTAGTCGATCCTGACCCCGGTCTCTCCGGTGAAGTAGTTGGTGCCGTTGTAGCAGTGCTGCAGCATGGCCCAGCAGTACGGTGAGTGGGGGGGAGAATGACACGAGTCTCCCGGACCCCCGAACCTCAAGAGACTGCTGGCAGCGCGCAGACCCTCCGAACAGGCATCGTAGTAGTTCAGAAACCCTGAAGAGAAGTTTATTACACTGAAATCTCTGCCGATATCCACTCCACAGGTTTATTTTTTTATTTTTTTATTTTCCGGTGTGGAAAGATATTAAACCAGCTGTTTAGAGCAGCAACGATGAGTCGAACAACAGAAAAATTAATCAGTAGAGAAATGTTTCATGCAAAAAGATCAGAAAATGCTCTTGTCAGCCTCTCAAATATGTAGATTGCTAGCTTTTCTGTGTTTTATATCATATTAAACTGAATATTTGGGACTGACATTTTAAAGACCAAAAGATTAATCTGTAAAATAATTGGCAGAATAATCAAGCAGGCAGGATGCATTGTGGGATTACCTTGAATTGACACGGAGACGTTGTCAAAGTCGTGGTTGTTGGGCTCATTCCAGGTCTCAAAGTTCCACTGAGAAACACTTCCCAGGCCGTATTTATCTGCAGATTACGATCAATAATGAACAAAACAGGACTACCTGTTGTTACAAGTTATGTTACATTTGCCACGTTTAAAGGTTAAGAACATTAATATATCAGCAAACAACTGTTCTCCCTGTGGTTTGTTTGGGTCTGAGATGTTGGTGCTCTAGTGCGACATAGTTTACACTTCCTGAATGTCCCTGATAGGAATAACCCCTAAAAACAAGCTGAAATTAACCAGATATTTATTCTGTTTAACTGGAAAATACAAACGGTAAATTCTCTGCAATCAAAAATCTACAGAAATATAAATCATTGACACAACAGTCAGGAACAGATTCAGATTTATTGATCGTGATCATGTGGTACGCAGTGGCACTCACTCACCGATGTATCTCTTGGCTGTGAGATAAACCAGATTTCTCCACTCCATCACTTGTGATTTGTCCTCAAAGTCAGTGAAGTAGTTGGAGACGCTGCCCATCAGTTCAAAACCTGAAGACAACAAAGTTACAGCTGTGATTCATGTATTGTTTTACATGTATTAATATAGATTTTTTATTTTATAGGCTAAAGTAACACAATTTTCTAAATATGACCTTTACACATTGGCCCATTTAATGTAGAACTTTAACCTTTTCCCCTCTTTAAAATAATTTATGTGCCAACTTTTAAACATTTTCTAAATTAATTCTTTGTTTTCTGTTTTGTGCAAAAAGTTTAAAAAAAGGGAAAATAAGAATAGTTATTCACATGTTTTGAACAACCAAAAACATGTGTATATCTGAGTGTGATTATCCCTGTTTTATACCTTTATATGGGCGATGTATGCTCCAGGATACGGACTGTTAATGCTGATTATTAAAGCTGTTAGAATATAATTCATTAAATCTCAAACAAAGTCCACCAAGACATAATAAACCTGAAAAAATAACAACTTTTACCTTGCGGTGGTTTTGTTGCCATTTTCAACACAGATGATGAGTTTATTTTTGAATATATGAAGTCACATGACCTGAGAACTTGACCCATATATAAAGATACAAGCCTATACAACGACTGTCACCCCCCCGATACAGAAACCTTTTCATCCAGTGAACATCGGCCTCCAACCAGAGGAAACTATCTAAATAAAGTGATGTCTTAATACCTGGTCGGAGTCCGTTAACCCTCAACAGTTCTATCAGCTGGTCCAGTTTAGTGAAGTCGTACTGGGGTCGTCCTCCAACGTCTCTACAGCAGCAAGAGCAGACAGAAAGTCAGCACTGAACCAGAAACACTCACAATGTTTGTCACCCTCAGAACAGATCGATCTTTAATCAGGATGCACCGATACATCGGCCGATATTCGCCTTGTTGATGGACTTCAGCTCATCGGTGAATAAGATGTTTTCACTGATGTTTATCTGCTGTTGCATCAGTTTTTATGTTGTGTTTGTTATTTCTAACTCAGATATTGGATCAATAATCACCCAGACTGAGCTGCACCGAGGCAGACGTACTTATATCTGTAGATGGATTTGTTTCCCGGCACAAAAGGGCGAATAAATATCAGCCAAACTGTTACATTAAACCTGCGTATCAGCCCGTCTCTGATCTGTAATGTCTCATTGTGACGAGAGGTTGCTGGTCCACTTACTGCGCAGAGACCAGCTCCAGCATCCAGTGGATCCGGACCTGCTGGATCCCTCCATGGGGGACTGAGCCCACATAGGCCAGGTTCAGCTGCTGGTCCAGGCTCAGGTCAAACTGGTGGGCCTGGGTGTGAGGGAGCGGGGGGCTGGACACAGAGAAGAGCCTCCTGTTTAATCCACTACTGAACCCACTGCGTATTATATTTATATTATAGTCGTATTAACGGTTATAACTTTATATCAGAACAATTAATAACCTACAAATAACTCTCTTTAACACAACAAACACAACAATATGTTTATTATTAGTGCAACAGAACACTTCAGAAATATTTCTTTAAATAATTTGAGTATTTTATGTTTATTGTGTTTAAATAAATATTGTTATACTATTTTTAAGTTCTGTTTTTACAATAAAGACTGTTTACATTGTGATTCCTTCATATATTGGAGTATACAATGACACTGAATGTCAGAATATAAACACACAATGTCTGTATGAGTGTTATAAACGATACAGATACACAATACAGACAGAGGATTATATTTAAATATCAGGAAAACTGGTCTCTGATCAATATTCACAGGAAATACTCAATAGTTTACTCTTTGGTTTCACTGTACAGCTCCAGTTACTGCTACTGTTATATAATATCAAATAATCATAAAGTATGTTAGAGGGTCATCACTTTAACAGAATGATAGAAAGACAAAGGTTGAACCACTGATAGAGGCAGAAACTACCAGAATATTAAAAATATATCATCTTTTGAGTGATTCTTACCAAACTCCACTTAAAAAACAGTAATTTTAAAAAAGATCTTAGCTTTGATAAAGCTGCTTCCTTGACACAACATTATTTAATATCTCATCAGAGTCTCAGAGGTCTGCAGGTACATTCGGGACTAAAACAAACCCACATTGATCGATACAACGTGTCCCTCACTGCTTCCTGTAGGGGACAGATGTGGACCTACCAGAACCCGGAGCTCCTCCAGAAGTGCCTCAGCTGTCCCGCCGCTCTGCGCACATTCACGCGGATGAAATGTCCCTCAGATGCAGTTTGGGTAAAGTTGAGGAGACAGAACAACACAGAGACACTTGTCCACTTCATGTCAGCTCAGCATGGCAGCCACAACAAACACCTCTGCTCCGGAAGCGCCGCAGTCAGCTGAGCGCGGTGACGTATGCTGTGTGCGACCCTGTTGTAGTCTTTCTCTAAAGGAAGTGTAGTTTGTAGTTTGTTTACATTAAATTCAGCATGTAAACAAACAAAAAAACACTAAATTAAAATGAGATGTGTGAGTTTCATTAGGTTTCGGGTGGAGAATGATTTTATTTAGTTGAACTGGACTTTTTATGGTTTTTATGTAGTTTTATTACATATTCATATATTTTAACCCTGATTAAAATAATTAAAATAGTAAATGATTAATAACCTCGAATCCTTGTTTTACTTGTGTTTTATTATCATTATTACTATAAACTTCATCACTAACTCAAGAGTCAGAGGCAGTGATCCACAGATTGTGTATGATGAAGTACAGTGGCTCAGTGTAGTGAATATACATTGCTTATGTATTAATACACTTAAATTAATTCTCTACTTTGTTTTATATTTTGTACAAAAAGTTTAAAAAAGTGAAAATAACAATAGATGTTCACGTTTAGATATTTCACTGTATGTAACTTTATGTAATATTAGCCAAGAATAATCCACATTTCAGAGTAAAATAAAGAGTAATCTATTGATCATTTATAGATTATAGGCCTCAAAACCTGTTTATATCTGAGTGTGATTATCCCTGTGTTATACCTTTATATGGGCGATGTATCCTCCAGGAAACGGACTGTTAATGCTGATTATTAAAGCTTTTAGAATATAATTCAATATTTTTCTATACAAACATAAAATAGTCCTTAAGAAACAAAGTCCAGTAATAAAGTTTATTTGTGAATATATGAAGTCACATGACCTGAGAACTTGACCCATAAAGATATAAAGCCTATATGACGTTTCCCCCGATATAGAAACCTTTTCATCCAGAAACACCGGCCTCCAACCAGAGGGAAACATACAAACTGTTTTCTTTTGGAAGAAACTAATACTTCATAAACTTAATACTTTATTATTTTTAGTGTTCTAAAAATAGAAATGTGTGGTTTTAATTTCCTTACAGTTTTAATATTCCTTCCGTTGCACTTTAAATAATACCTGTTTGTTTCTTTACATGTTTAATGCGACTAAAACTAAACTACAAACATCTTTCTGACTCAAACAATCGACAACAACAAGCTGTTAATGGGACATTTATTTAAAAAAAAAGTTGGGAGAATCAAGAAGGCATGAAAGGAAAATCCATATGTCATTTACAGTCAAACAGCAACAGTTATACACAACCATTTACACAACCTGTACAAATATTTTTTCCCGCAAATTTTGCAATTTAAATTCAAAATAACTTAAATAGGTTTTCTATGTAAAAGTGCAAATCCTTAATGCGTGGGATGTCTGCGAGTAAGACCAATGCGACAGAAAGAGGTGCTGCGATGAGTTCACTGACTGTCGGCTGTTCTCCTGTAAAGGCATCACGAGCACATTTCAACTCTGAACCAGATACAGAAACATGAATGTCTCATCGCCATGTTGTGGAGGTCACATACTTCACAGAGAGATTCAGCTGATCAGCTCTGTGCCAACACATCAACCTTTTGATTAACCACGACTTCCACTGGGACGTGCAGGTTCAGGAACAGTACGAGTATAGTCGAGTTCTCTAGAAATGTAGATATATTATATTCATTATATTGTTATAAAGCCGCCTGTTTGTTTTTGTGAACTTTATCTACAGGAAAACATAATTGAACAAAGGAGAACAGTTTTTATTGTTAGTTTCCTGTTGGACAGTAATTTGTTGCATGTGTCGAGACTTTACGCAGCAGCTCAAACACACTACCGTTAATGCTTTCATCCTGTATTTTAGACAAAGTGCTGCTCTGAGTAGCAGCGGCTGTTTTATTTGACGCAGGTTCACTTCCTCACGTTTGTAACAGACTAAATTCCATGAAAACCGATTCAGAATTAAGACAGTTGCAGTCGGTATCTCAATATCGGTAACTAGCTGATCTGACCTCCGCGCAGACGTTTCTGTATCTGTGCTCTGAACATTTACTTCCTCTCCTGTCTCGAAGCGGTCTCATATATAATGCTTTTAATAAACATCATCCACACCTTTACTTTACCCTCGTGTAATTCTGATGCCTTTATGTTTCAGTTTACCGATAAATCATTATTGTAACAACGTCTGATCCGACAGAGAGCTCGTTCTCCGTCCAGCCCTGAATAAAACCACTTAAAAAAAACAATAAAACATTTCAGTTCAGTGTCTGTAGTAGTGTCGGGGGGGGGGGCGGCATTACAGCTTAGCAACAATGCATGTTACCTGTTTGGTAGTGTTATAGGTTAGCATTAAAATCACAGTCACAGAGGCCATTCTGTACAGGATGAACCCAGATACAGCGGGGCAGTAGTAGTCCACAGGTTTCAGGCTTCGACAGTGTGTGTGTGTGTGTGTGTGTGTGTGTGTGTGTGTGTGTAGCCGAGGGGTCGGTGGTTCTGCACAGTCACAAGGCATGAGGCGACAACGAGTGGCAAACTGTTAATGCTGATACTAAGTCTCTACAAGCATCCTCCTGATTGGTGGTGAGGAGGAGGGGGGGAGGGAGGGGGGACGAACCCACGCACGCTATTGGGCCTCACATGCGTCTGTATTAACATGCAGCCGATGCACAAACAAAGAAAAAGTGCGTCATCACCACGAGTAGGAGAGTATTATACAGCAGGTCTGCTCATGAAGCACTGGTCACCACGGTTCTACTGAGACTGGAAATGTGTTCGGTAAATAAAAAGGTGTTTAGGCATTTGCAATACGAAGGACAAAATAACGAGCATCGAGTCTTTCTGTGTGTGTGTGTGAGAGTGTGTGTGATGTAAAGTAACTAGGACTTCTGCTCAGCTGCTGCAGCGGACTGGGCTGCACTCTCCGGTTTAAGGATCTGGTAGGTGATGAGGTACTCTGGGAAGGCCTGAGGGAGACACAGCAGCATTAGGAGACAGTTAAAGGGCGACTTCGCTATTTTTCAACCAATTTTCTTCCATGTTTTTGTGTCAAAGTGAGAAATGAGGACCACAAGTTTAGAACTGGTTCTGGTTTTGAGTGAGAGAGGCTACATTTACTGCTATTAATGTTAGATAAAGTGTCTGAGAAACAGCGGACTGACAGGAAGTGACAGGCTGCTGTAGTCTGTGGATACAAGTTTCATCATAGTTTATAATAACGCAGCAGTGAGACGAACATGCACTGCGGGTGTAGCCAGAAGAACGCTCTGCATATGTTATGTGTCTGATGGAGCCAAAGCATTATTATTATTATTATTATTATTATTATTATTATTATTATTATTATTATTATTAAATGACTAATGTTCAGTGATTAGCATCTGTAGCAGAGCCTCAAATCTGCCAACCGTTCATAAAAATGTTTAAACTTACAAAGATCTTCTGGATTTAGGAAAGTAGTTTTTGCCTTTTTTTTCACTAAAAATTCTAAAATGTGTGTAAAATGTTAATAACGATTAAATATTCTCTAAATGATCCTTGTTAACCATGAATGTCATGCATTTAGTATGACGTCATTATATAGACTAACTTTCTGTCAGCAGACCCACTTAGCTCAGAGTTTTAGGGGCCTTGTGGACACAGCGGATGAAGGGTCAGAATGTCATTTCTCTGTGGGGTTTGTGCTCTCAGACAAACGTATTTTGGCGATGAGTAATTGTTGGCAAGGATTCTCTGTGGCAGCGCTCCCTCGAAACTGAACCAGATTCAAAACCTGTTGACTCCATTAGTCACTTTGACACAAAAACATGGAAAATAAGGTCCATGTTGAAAACTACAGAAACCTTAAAGCCTCAGAGGATTCAGGAAAACTCTGATTTACCTGCTCTCCTCTGTAGATGACGTACTCGGCGTAGGCCAGGCCGTTGACGCTCGGCCGCCCGATCACCGAGTGGTGTCCCGGGGGGGCGTGGGCCATCTTCATGGCACTGAACTGTAGGAAGGACTTCCCCAGGGTAACTCTGCAGAACAGCATCTGCCTGAGAGTCCAGAGGAGAGGAGAAAGGTCAGACACAGAGAACACCTTCATTCTGATGGAGAGCAGAGGGGTGAAGTGGTTTCACAACCAAATCAAAGCCAGTTACCTGTGGCACAGGTAGCAGGACCGGTCTTTGTGCGTCGGGCAGCCTGTGCCTCCACCGATGCCGTAGACGTACTGATTGCTCTTTGAGGAGTTCTCCGCAAAGTAGATCCCTGCTCCAAACATCCCTCCTATGTAGGCGTGGCGCTCATCGAAGCCTTTGTGGATGATGGCGTTGATGAACGGGGAACCTGGAGGAAGAGCGATTACACACAGTGAACGACTGAAGTGTTTCATTAAACATATAAAACGCTGGAGGGCGTGACAGAGGGCGTGGTTACCGTGGAACAACATCCGCTCATTGTGATGGTTGTGGTTCTCATCGGCGATCTCCTTCTGCCGGTGGGTGTAACGCTCTCTCAGCTTCTTATTGACCACCTTCTGAATCTGTGGGACGCACATCAACAGTCAGAAACAGTCTCTGTTGAAGCTGCTCGTTATCAACAGACAGGAAGAGAGCGCTGGTTCAAACCTTGATGATGTTGTATCTGCTGAACACCCCCCCAGCGTTGCCTCCGTCTCTGTGCTCTCTGATGGTGCTCTGCATCTGAGGGACACAAACAAACACCACAAAATCAGAACCAGGAGCCACAACGACACTTCATATATTATAAATATAGGTCCATCTGAAATAAGCTAATAATCCAACAACTCTTCTTTAGGAATCATTTTCCAATATTCAGGACAGCACGGGTGTGTGTGTGTGTGTGTGTGTGTGTGTGTGTGTCTGTTCTCACCACAGCTGCGGTCTCTGACTACAGTCTTCCTCTAACCGTGATATTAATTTGGTCATAGCTCACTTCCTCTTCTGACCTTTGAGCCCATTAAAAGTCGAGGTAGAAAGTAAATCGACCGCAGCATGAAATGTAAATCTGGTCATTAATAGTCTGTGTTTGTGTAGTTCTGACTGTACAGCATTCCCAAAATACACTTGATGCTAAAAGTTGTGTGATGTCTTTTGATTGACACGAGAACCGGAATCAAAGGAACTTTTTCTTCTTGTAAAGCGGCTTTGAAGTGTCATCATGTAGTTTATTCTACCAACTATACGTGTGTGATCTGAGCGGCTCATATACAATAAAAGATACATTATTTCCAGGATATTTGGTCATTTCAGTTTCCAGGTTTTCCAGGACGCGTTGGGAAACCTGTATCTACTATGTAGATTCCTAAAACCAGCGAGCAGGTCAAACCAACAGAGAGCGTGAACCTCGACTCACCTCCTCCTCCACTGACTGGTACTCTTTGTCGTCGGGGGCGAGGTCTATCAGGATGGTGCCCTGGTTGGCACAGTGGAATGTCAGGTAGGGGTTGGCACCTGAAAACACAGTTATCAGGTGTTAACATGTTAGCAGGCGTCACGTGGAGCCGACAGACGAACAGATAAATATCACGTGTGTGCTTTGAGAAGTGGTAACTCCTTGTGGTATCTAAAGAGAGACGGCTCACCTTGCTGGCCGCCCAGCAGCCTCTCCACTCCCTTGATGAGCTTGTGTCGGTGTCCGTAGGCGTTGATTCCGATCTCCTTCAGCTCCTCGTGACCCATGTCAGCCAGCACGTCCAGGGTGATCTGGGAAAAGGGAATAATCAATAAGAGCAGGTTGAGCAGAGTTTTACAGACGCAGCAGGACTGTTGGTCTGAACCTGCTGCAGTTAAATTATCTTGTGTTTGAGGTTATTTTGACAGCTCACCTGCTCCCTCTCAAAGATGTCCCTCAGGTGCTCGAGGCCCAGACTCTTCAGGAACTGACTGATGTTCATGTCCAGCATTGCCACTAAAGAGAGAAATAAATAAATAATTCATCACGTCTGTGTTCTCCGGCTTTGTAAACCGATATTCAACAAGAGAAATGCAACACACTCACTTTCTCCTTCCTTCCGGTCGGTGCCCGTGGCGCCGTCTGCCACTCCGGAGGACCCGGAGGCGGCGCCTGCAGCCAGCTCGGTGAGCGGCCCGGCCAGGTTGTCGATGCTGCTGGCGGCCGACAGACAGGACGGCGTGGAGGCGGGGGAAATGACTGAGGCGCTGACCACCGTGGCCTGGGGCTTAAAGCAGCTGGGCAGGGCGTCTGGTGGCATGGCGTCCATCAGCAGGGCGCGGATATCGTCAGCCTGTAGGGAGGGCAGAGAGGAACGAGTTCAAAGAGCTGTACTGGGATCAGTTTGAGGACAGAAGGAGCAGCGGCAGAATCCGTTACCGTGGCGAGGTCCAGGGCAGTCTGGCCCTCTTGGTTCTTCATGGTGGGGTCGGCCCCGTGAGCCAGCAGCAGCGCACAGAGCTGCGTGCGTCCCTTCTGGGCCGCCTCGTGGAGGGGGGTGAAAGCCCATTTGTCTGTTGCATTCACACACGTATTGTATTTGATCAGCAGGGCGGCGATGTCCACGTGCTGTGAGGAAGAGAGCAAACAGAAGGTCAGTGTGAAATCTTTCATGATCAGATATCAGTCCTAATATTCAGATCACACAGACCCAATAAATGTATTATAATGTTATGTATTTAAAGTGTTAGTGTTCCTGTAGCTGGGACTAACCCCGTAGGAAGCAGCGTTGTGAAGAGGGATGAGGCCGCCTTTGTCCTGGGCGTTGACATCAGCCCCGTGCTCCAGCAGGTACTCTGCCACCTCCAGGTTGTTGTAACCAGCTGAGGAGAAAGAACACGAGCAGGAAAATGTGACTTCAAATTAAAATACTATCTTCAAAACATTTATATAACCTTCTATAATCAGGCAGTAGCTCTGTCACAATCTGTTTGAATGAATTAATAAAATAATCTGTGCTCAACAGCCCTGAGAGGCTTTGAACAGCAGAAACACGTAGAAGCAGCCCGGTTACCTGCGAGGTGGAGAGGTGTGGAGTTGCGTCCCTGCGTGTCTCTGCAGTTGATGTTCTCTGGGGAGCACAGTTTCTGGACCCGGGCCAGGCAGCCCTTCTTGGCGGCGTCCAGCAGGGCGGCATCCCCCCTCAGCAGGTCCTGGATGTCCGTGTCTCCGTCTTTGACCATGTCCAGCGGCATGTTGCCGTCACGGTTCTTCTTGGATGGGTCGGCTCCGTGCTGAACGTGAGAGTTTAAGAGTTCCTCAATGCATTGTGATCCATTTCCCTCATCATCACCACAATAACAACTGTACAACAACGTCTGTGACACAAATGTTTTGTTCTTTAACATTTATAACTGTTGTTTCTTTTTGTGTTTCGCTCCTAAATGTTCGTTTCCACATTTATTTTATTCATAGATATTAATGCTGATTACTTTCCATCAATCTAACCTTCAGTGTTGAAAAGTAAAACTCACTTTGAGCAGCAGTTTGCAGATCTCGTATTTGCCTTTGGCTGCGGCCTCGTGTAGCGGGGTGAATTTCCACAGGTCGGCCACGTTGACCGAAGCTCCGTGTCTGACCAGCAGCTCAGCCACTTCATAGTGACCGTAGGAGCATGCGTTGTGGAGGGGAACCAGACCGCTGGAGGGGCAAAGACACAAGTGAACATCTGAGGAGTGGTGTTTGTTCTTCTTAAACATAATTACACAGGGTTTCTGCAGGTTAAATTTAAGATTTTAGACCTTTCTAGAACCATTAGATAATACTGTAGAGCTGCACAGATGTCCTGGTCTAGAAATCTTTCTCTCAAGATTAAAGAAAATATGCTTGTTCACATGATCTTAGTGAAAATTACATCTGTGATGCAAAATTCACACTCTAATACTGAATCACATCGCAATCTGATATTTTTACCACATCAGGCAGCCCTAGTCAAATGTAGTGAAGTGGCCGTTAAAGCACTGACCCCTTGTCTTTGGCGTGGACGTCAGCTCCGTGGTGCAGCAGATACTCAACGACAGCCACTCGGTTGTAACCGGCTGCAAAGTGGAGAGGAGTGGAGTGGCGGCCCTCCAGGTCCCGGCAGTTTACGTTCTGTGGGGTGCAGAGTTGCTGCCACACGCAGAGAGACAACAAGATCATCAGCAACAGCAGAGTGGTGTGACAGCAAGTGAGTGCAAATTCTTCAAGAAACCAAAAACAATGCTTTTATCCTGTTAGTGTGCTTTAAATCTAAATAAAAAAAGTACCACTGTAGTTACTGCTGTCACAAAAACCACCAAACAAACAGAGAACTCACCTGCACTGTGTCCAGATCTCCGGCTTTGGCCGCCTCCAGAAATCTGTAGTCCACGTCAGAATTACGTGTGGGAACATTTTCTGGAAAAAGACGGCAACAAATTCAGTACAAAGATTAGGTTCACTACACACATCATATGATCGGGGTTTAGATCTGGTGTCACATTAATTCATTGAGCATTTAGGACTGAAATCCACCTCAGACATTATTAATCTTTATTTAATCAGCAGGTCTCATTGAGATCTGTGAGAACAACAGCCATACACAAAAACACAACAGAATGAAGGAATAAAAACAGGTGCAAAAAAATCAGATAATAAAGCTTTAAAGTCCAAACACTTCACTACAATATCGGCCTCATCTGGGGCGAGGAAATGTGAGCGTTTTCATTCTTTCAACGATGTTTGTAACGTTTACCGTTCAGGATCTGCTGCACGGCCTCGTTACCCATCTGAGCCGCGGTGAAACCCTGCAGAGACACGATGGACGGGTCGGCCCCGTAGCTCAGCAGCAGCTTGCAGGTCTGGATGTGACCGGCCAGCGCCGCTCGATGAAGAGCCGTCTGACCGAGCGTGTCCACGGCGTTCACCTGCAGTCAGAGCAGGTGGCGTTAACACACAGCTCTCAGATCAGACCCGGCACAACGGAAACGTGGAAACAAAAACTGACCTTTGCTCCGTGTTTCTGCAGCACCTCCAGGATGTCGTTGTGAGCTCTCTCAGCAGCAACATGCAACGGAGTCATGAAGCTTAAAGACACAACAGAGAGAAGTTATGACCCAGATCCATCAAAGTGCTTCAACATTCACTTTCTCTCTTTCTGAGGTTGTTTTTAAAAAGGTTGTGGACTTACTCTTTGTTCTTCTCGTTGATGTTGGCACCTTTACGCAGCAACAACTCAGTCACCTGCTTCCTCTTGGGGTGGGGGGAAGCCACAGCACAGTGCTAAAACACACCAACATTAGATTAGTGCAACCCAGGACAAATGCTTTGATAAATAAATAGGTTAACTGTTTGACTGACCAGAGCCGTCTCGTTGGTCTGAGGATGTTTGAAGCTGATGATCTCCAGAGCCAGCGTCTTCTTCACTTTGGCCATGTCTGCCTCCCGGGCCGCCTGCAGCAGCGAGTGACCTTTGAACTCATCTACACGGAAAAGAAAGACAAGTAAATATAAAATGTCTTATTTTTAATGGTCCGATTTGTTTTAAATGCAGTCTGAGAGATAACAGGCAACTTATTTGAATGTGTTCTGCAAAGAAAAACCTTAAACTGGTTTGGTTTTGGAAGGCTTACAGACATTTTTAACTGCTATTAACAATAATAATAATAATAACAATAATAATAATAATAACAATAATAATAATAATAATAATAATAATAATAACAATAACAATAACAATAATAATAATAATAATAATAATAATAATAATGTATATTGTGTCTGCTGTGTCTGGGAGAACTCACAGGTGAGCCTCTCTTTGAGCTCTGGAGTGGGGGCCATGTCCACGGCGCTCTTGCTGTGACAGTTGAGCAGGGTGGGGTCGGCCCCGTGGCTCAGCAGCAGCGAGCACACCTCCACCCGGTTCTTGGACGCTGCCTCGTGGAGAGGAGTGAACTGCCACAGGTCCATGGCATTCACAC
>JAGRRF010012887.1:28308936-28323179 GCA_019097615.1 Morone chrysops
ACGTGAATAAAGTCATAATATTACGAGAATAGAGTCGTAATATTACATGAATAAAGTCGTAATATTGCGAGAAAAAAGTCATAATATTGTGAGAATAAAGTCGTGATATTGGGTTAAGGTTAACATTGAATAGTTATTCCTTTTGGTAAGAGAAGGGAAAGCAATAATAATACTAATAATAATATATTATGTAGAGTAGGTAAAGGAATAAGATTCTGTTGCCTGCGTTGGCATTAAAGGGAATAAAGGAGCAAATATAATTGAGAAACGCAACAAATAATTAAAATATTGTTGCTGTGAAAATGACCTGAATCTATTATACAGTTAATACAGAATCTGCATTAATGAACTGTCTCTAAGTGTTTATGTAATAATCCCAACTGCTCTCAGTTCACACTGAAGTTTCACAGGTCAGATTAATCTCAAATTATTTGCACTGACATTAAATAATATATAAAAATAAAATAAAATGTGTTCATTTATTGCACACAGAAGGAAAAGTCAAGAATCAGGACTTGTTTAAATAGAAAGTGTTTAAAAAAAATAAAGTAGCCAGATTTTGAAATGAGGACACAAAAATAAAGTAATTAAAACGTATTACCTCTACAATATGATTACTGACAGTGAATATGATGTTGATGGCGACGTTCTCTGCAGTAAAACAGTAAAATTAAATAAATAAGTGTAAAATGTTTGAAAGTGATGCAGCTCGACTCGATCAGAGGTTCCTGGAAAACAGAAACATCAAGGTCCTCACACTGGTTACATACAAACAAAACTAGATGTTACAATTAAAAAACTTACTTACGATTGAGATTACAGATACACTGTAATGCAATGTAGTTATTTTAAGTAAAAAAAATGTTGTAAAGGATTATAAAAAAAGGTTTAAGTGACACAAAGTCAATTTTGTAAGTAAAAACCTTCTTGATGGAGCTCACAGCACAAAATGAGTTAATTGAACAGTTTTTTTTTACTTAAATTAACTCTGGTTTTACTGTGTATATTGATGTAGAGAGGATGGAAGAGGGAGCGGGGAACCTGTGTTTCATTGACTGAATGAAGGGTAACATACAGTCACTGTGATTTATTAATTAAAAATCAATTATAACTATTTTAAAAAAGAGCCCAAAAGAGCAAGCAAAAGTTGAATGAATACTGTTTATGTTGGGATAAAGAGTTTAATGATGCTATTGTGCTGACCTTTATTTCACATAAATAAATTAGATCCTTTTAATTAGCTATGGTTCTCCATCATCATTCAGGTTCAAGGTCACTTTGGGTCCCTATAACTCACCAACGAGAACCTGGTGGGGAGAAATCAGCGATCTGCTTTCACTCAGTGTAAAAATGATCTGAATAAAAAAATCTAAACTGTTCTCAAGAAGCGAGAGAAATGAGACAGTTAGGTTGCAGAAACCTCTTTAAAGGACCAGTACGTAGGATTAAGTGAATAATAAAAGTCCATCTGATTCAGGACAGGAACTTCAGCAACCAGTTCACAGCAGCACTGAGTGAATAATCTCATACTGTCTCTATAGCGCCATGCGGTGGACAGAATCCTCCCTGCAGCTGAAACTAATAATTCTGACTGCTTCAAGACACTAACTGTAAGGCTGTGGTTCTCAATATTCTTCCTTGAAGGGCTTTTATAACATTTATCTGTCAGTAAACTGACTTTATTTGATGCATATTTCATATTATATTCAACAATATCAATAACAGTAGAGAACAGCTGATAAACTGCACAATGAACCCACTGAACTCAATAACTGCAGGAAGTTTGTATAAAACCAGAGATTTCATTATTTCCTGTTAATATTGATCAGAAATTAGTTTTACTGATATTTTTATACAATTCTGTCTGTATAATGTTTTTTTTTTATATATATAATAATAATAATAATTTAATTTACAGGAATGGCACACAAATGAATGAACTGCTGAGATATAGACCTACTGTGTATCTGTGAAGCTTTGTCGACCCCCAGGTTGGGAACCCCTCATATAAGGACTAAAAATCTATAAAACTGAAAGGATATTTCATTTGAGTTTGATTTAGTTTATATTATACATTTTAGGTTATGTATTGTTTGCACTGCAGAAATCAGGGTTTTGGATGAATAATAATACTTCAGAATCTGCAATCATCGTCAATGTCTCTTTAATTTTCCAGAACCTAAGATTCAGATTACAACGCCCTTGCCTCACCCTCCAGTTCCAAGCGCGTAGGAGAAACTACGGTTCAACATGAAGGACTCCGCCAGAAGATCCTGTACAGATAAAAACGTCTCATTTTAAAGTAAGAAAAACACAACAATAATTATTTTTAGGTGATTATACACAAATGAAAACCTACCTATTAATATTATATTACATTTCTGACAATAGATGTTATAGATTTTACACACTTTAAACCATCAGGGATTGAATGAAAGAGGATAGGAAAATATCCAGGAAGAGCAGGTTAGTGCAAACCTGAGAGTTCAGAGTTTAGGCTCGGTCCCGCTGGGGTTTCCTTTTCCTCAGAGACTCTCAAAGTCTTCAGCTCCTGCATCACGTTGTCAAAGTTCTGCCAATCACAGGTTTACTTCATGAAAACACGCCAGCACCAGCCGAAGTGAGTGGAACCATATCAAACAACAACCGACCTCTGAGGCGTTCCTGATGGATGCTCTGATCTCGCCCCGTGGCAGCTGCTCGCTCACAGAGGTCCCCGAAGCCTTCACCTTGTTCACCAAGTTGTCATACTCCTGCCGATCAATAAATAAATCATAAACTGACCAGTCAATGACACAAATGCATGAAATCACACCAGATAACTGATGACCAACCTTTAAATCTCGAGACACGTCTTCCTTCAAGGCCTTGATGGCGATGTCTTTGGACTCAAATAGTTCCTGTGGGTTGAAACACATTTTCTGGTTCCTTCTGGTACTACAACAACAGCAGCTCACAAAACATTGATCAAATTATGTAAATTTGGTGACAATCAACTGTATCTATATATTGTTCTGTAATTTTGATTTGTTTGTTAATTGACAGATATCTTGTGTAATTATGGAAGTTTTTACAACAAAAACACTGACTAAATGTCAAAATACTGTTTTTATCAGTGAAAACAGTTAAAATTCAGATTAAAATAGGAAAGATCCAATATTAACAGCACTGTTCTGTAAACGTAAGCTTGATTATTTGTATTATAGCAGTTTTTGCATGTATTTATAGCTCATTGTATTGGTTTTACAATGTAAATATCTTTAATTAGACATTAAAAATCCCCCAAATTACACAAGATTTTATTAAAAATGAAAGCTTTTTTACTTGGACCTTTACTTGTTGTATTGCTACTTTTACATTGAGAAAGTGTTGAATTATACCTTAATGTGTGTTGCAGCCGTTTGGTCTCCCTGTCCGAAGGCGAGCGCCACCCACAGTTTGAGCTGCTCCTTCTCGAGTGTTTCAGTCACTGCTGTTATCTTCCTCTCCAGCAGCAGCTCCTTCAGGCCGCTCTTCTGCTGCGCGTCCAGAATGGCCTCGGTCTGCTTCCTCTGCAGCTCGTCGTATTCCTTCTGAACCTGCAGGGACACACGGATCACACGACCAGACGCTCACAGCTATTCACATTCATCCAACTGAGTGAACCAATAAGGATGAGACGAATGGATGTGAGTGGTCAACCTGCTCGTGTTTCAGCTCCAGCTGCTGGTGCTTCAGGTTGAGCTCGCGTCTCTCGTGGAGGATCTGTGCACACAGTTTATTGCCACTCTGTTGGAGACATTATCACAAGTTATAGTTTCAGCTAATATTCCAGCGATTTTCCTCAGCACGTTCACTGTGATTTCACTGAGGTAAAGATGGTACAGTAAGAGCTGCAGGTCAAATTTAAACCAGGGAGAAGCTCAACACCACTGGTTCCCAACATTTCTCCTTGAGGGCGAACTCAGGTATATTTTATTCATATTTCATATTATGTTCAATGCATGCACAATAACAGTAGAGAACAGCTAAGAAAGATTTGGATGAATCTCGAGCAGATTATGTCCTGTTAATATGTCTGTTATCGTTATGTATTAAATAAAATATGAAATATCCTTAAAATGTGTCACTTTCTGCAGAATAACTCTGTCAAAACTCCCTGAAAGGAAGCAGAGCAGTGAACCTTCACACTCTTGGCCATGGCTTTCCTCTCGACGACCAGCTGCTGGCGGCTCCCGCACAGCTTTGCCCTCTGTTCCCGCAGAGACTCCCTGAGGCGCGTGTTCTTCTGCGCGGCTACTTCCAACCTCCTGTCCAGACGCTTGTTCAGTTCCTTCCCAGCTACAACTCTCCCCTACCGCACGACAGCAAAAACAGAGTCATATCAGGGCAAGAAGCACCTGGGAAAACAACCTGCTCTTCATTCAGTTTTATAGACCCTGAGTATCTAAGATAATACACACAGTGCATACTGAAAGTACATTAAAGTTATTAAAATCAATGCTTGACAACTAATTAGCTCTGCATTTTCTGATAGGTTAGTGTGTATGTATTAGTGTGTGGTGTCAGACACAGGCACTCTTCATGATCGTTGTTTTCACATTCAGTGTTTCAATCCAAAGTTAAAGTTTTCCTCTACTGTTGGAGCAGCTGATAACGGCACAGCTTCATAGACATCGTTGTTACATAGAAAGTGGAAACTAAACACGTATTAGGACAGCTTGTATTCAAATGCCACTGCAGTGATGAAGACTTGTTTACTTCTGATACGGATTCATGTACAGTCAGTCAGTTTAGAAATGTCTCGATCGGCCCTGATAATGACCTTTCAGATTGGATTCCTGCTTCAAATAAGACCAAACGTTTTGTTTTCCTGACAGAATTCCCACCAATTCAGCTTCACAAAGAACATCTCTTACCTGCTGCCTCTGTATTTCAATGACATATCTTCTGTCTCTGATGATGTAGTTGATTTGTTCCCAGATCTTTGATTGCTCTTCAGCAACAGTTTCGGTGCGTATTTTCATTCTCTCGTCAATCTTCTTGAACTCAATTTGTATTTCATCGTTGTTCTCTCTAACCAGGATTTTCTTTTTGCTGTCATACTGTGCCTCCATTTCTATTTCAATAGCAAGAGAGAGAAACCTTCATTTACAGACAGATCAGAGTATTTTTTTTACTTCAACTCCTTTTTTACACTTTTTACCTCCAATTTTATTTTTGTAGCTCTCATGTAGTTTCTTTAATTCTTCATGTTGTTTCTGTTAAGAATAAAAAGGTGACAGGTTTTTGGTACAGACGTTTACTTGTAGAAACAAGCGACAACCACAGACTGGACTCATGCATTCTCACCTGCTTGAGCTTCTCCATGTAGATTTTGCCGTTGCACTTTTTCTCTCTCTTGTCCGTCTGTAAATTGCACATTTTCCTCTGAAGGTTGACGTCTGACTGCACATGCTCTTTCTGGGTCTTTGAGGCCGTGGCAATGGTGGCCATCTTCAACTCGCCGACCTCAACATGTTGTGTGGCCTCCAGTTGTCTCAGCTTCTCCTTGTGCTCCTGAAATTAACGAGCAAATCTTGTGTTCAGCTGTGAAATGTATTCACTGTTAAATATGATTTGAGTTTAGATTTATCCACCAAATTAGAGTTGGTGATTGTTGGAACAGTGGAAAGACCAATAAAGACGGTTTTGGTGAGTTTTATTCTGTTTCTGTGCACTTTTATTGAAGTTGCGATGTTATGTGGGTAAAATTATAATTTTTTTAAATGGAGTTTGGTGGAGAGAGATAGTGTAAAACAAAAAGGATCTAACTCTTTAACACAAGAGGCAAAGAGAAGAAGAAAGAAGCATACTTTGAATTAATTGTGAATAAATGGTGAATGAAAAGTTGTTTGGTTAAAATAAAGACGGTTTTATGTGAGTTTTAGTTTGTTTCGGTCCACTTTGACATGGATCAACCTCAAATGAAGATGATAAAAAACATATGTAAACGATTTCCTACAGACTTAAAAATAATCAGCTTGGAAGAATAATTTGATTGTTTGATGTTTATTCACAATATCCAATTACAAATTACATTAACTCCTTTTCCCTCAGTATTTGGTTAATGCAAATGTTTTTATATTAAATAGTGCTGGAGGATTCAGGTTTCCACATCACACTTTTTTGTATAAATTGAATCTCAACTGTTCTTTATTTTATTGAATTTGGCTTCAACTATGATTGGAGTTTTCTTGGTAGTACAGGACAGCACTTGCTCACTAACAGTTATAATTTAAAGGTACCTCCAGTGGGTGTTCAGCATTTACTGACTATATATACATATAGTAATACTTTAGGTTTAGGCGAACTGAGAGAGGGGCTAAAATACAATAAAACATTTCAGGGAGATAACAAAGTGACTGGGACCTGTTGTAAAAGCCACTAAAACTGCACCTCCTTATTCCATAATCCTCCGATAATAACTCAGAACATGCATTAGTTTCTGATCACTGCACCTGCTTTTAAACTGACTTCTAGTACTTAGATCTCCGTTGTGTACTTACTGTACATATTGTGCTGTTTTAACTCTGTTTAACCGTCTTGTTTTTTTTTTGCATTGGCTGTTTGTATGTTTGACTTGCTGTATCAATTTGACTCCTGTCAGTGAAAATGAGAATTGGTTCTCAAATGACTTCTGGTTAAATAAATTAAAATAATTGAATAAGCAAAATTATTTTCAGGATATTTGGTCATTTAAATCCATTTCCAGGTGTTTCTAAGACTGGAAAACTATATATATGGCTGCCACCGAAGAAGATGACCCCCTCTGTAGATAAACAATTCATCCTAACAAAAACACTTTGCGTTTGTGTGAAAATTATATTCCATTTCTGCCAATAGCTCCTCCTAAATGTTGCACACTGAACCTTTAAAGCAGCAACAAGGAACTTTAATTTTGTGTTGACTCTGGCGGCTCCTGTGGACAAACGAGGGAGTGTTTCCACCGCCTCCTTTCATCTGATGTAGAGGAAAACAGCTTTGTTTATGTAGGTCACATAGAGACTATTTTTATAATCAGTTAATAACTCCTTGTACTATGTTTAAGTAAAGGATCTGAGGACTTGCATAAAGCATAGAAACTCTAAAGTGTGTGTTTGTGAGAAGTTTACATCAAATTCTGCCTGGCAGCGTTTCTTGGCCTCCTGCTTCAACCTGAGCCTTTCTTTCATCCTGGCCTTGGTCTCCTCCAGGTTTCTCTTGGAGTTCTCCCAGGATCTTTGGGCCTTGTCCCTCTCCAGCTTAAAGTGCTTCTTCTGCTTCTGCACCCTCTCCACTTCCTCCTGGAGCAATACACATTCGTCCCACAGCTGCAGATGACAGATGTTAGTGTCAGCGTGTGAGGTGGAGAATAAACAGACAGAGGGAAAGGATTCTCCAGGAGCAGTGGTTCCCAACCTGGGGGTCCCGACCCCCAGTAGGAGTCGCAAGAGCTTCAGGTAATGCCTTTTAAAAAGCTTATTATGTAAACTGTGATATGTACATTTTAAATTTAGAAGCACAGATTCAGTCACATGATCTTCAGAGATACGCAGAATATCCAACCTGTTCCAAAACTTTAATGAAAATATGTTTTGTTCACATTATTGACATAACGTGAGTTTCTGTAACGGTTAACAGAAACTCATCAGCTCCTACCTCGTCTTTGCTCTTCTTTACCATCGGAGGCTCGTCCATCACTGCCGAAGACTTTTCCTCAACTGCCTCCTGAGTACTTCCTTCAGTCTGGGTTGGATGGACAGACGGTACATTCATTTAAACTCAAGTAAAACCATGTGACTACAGGTCACCAAAACTTTATGGGGACTTCTTGATTTTAAGGCGTGCTAGAAAACTTCACAGATATACACACAGTAGGCCTGTATCTCAGTATGTGATTCACTTCTGGGAAGAAACGTGAAGGATAAGTAAATGTAAAGTAAATTGTCTAATTGAACAATGGCCAAGGGTCAGGGACAAGAAACACTGAATTAGTCAAAAAAGAAGCCTATTAAGTAAAATTATAAAAAATAAAAAATAATAAAAATACATACAGAAATGATCTGAAATATACAATATTTCTCTGAGTCAGTTTATTAAATGATAGAAAAGGAAAAAGTTTGCAAACCACTGATTTTGGTTGATACATTTAAGACATTTTAACTGGTTTAACGTATAATTTCTTTAGAAAAGGTTTTTTTTTTTCTAGTTAGCAACAGTTAGCCACAAAGTTAGCTAATTTACACAGGTTAATTATCAGCTCTGACCTGAGACTTCGGCGTTTCCTCATCCTTTGGCTGATTGTTCTTCTTCTCCTTCTTCTTGTTGGTCTTTGGTGGCTGAAAGTATAAAAGGTAAGAAATACCAGGCTTGGGGAGTAACAGATTACATATATATGTAATTTATTACAGTTACAGAATAAAAAAGATTTAGATTACAGTTACATTTAGTACAAATTGGATGTATTTAGCAGGATTACAATTTAATTCAATTTTAAGAGGACAAACACTGTTGATCTTTTCATTTCCCATTTTCTTTGGTTACATTGTTCTGTTGTCTTATACTTCTTATTGATGTTTCTTTTTCTCTTGCTTTCATTTACACATTTGGTGTTGAGGTACTCCAAAAGCAACAGAAAGTAATCAAGTTAACTTACATTACTTTGTAAGCATTGTGATGCTTGGATTAAGTTACTCATTAACTACATTTATTAAGAGATACTATAGCCAACGTTAATTAGTAACTGTGTCAGATTACAAACAAGCTGATTTCTTATACTTGGTTATCATTCGCTACCTGGCAGGCTCACTGTCGTCTACAACATCATTAATTTACTCACCATGTTGAAATGTCCTCCGACACAGACACACCTTGATAGTAAAAGTGTAAATTTAACTGTTAGTTTCAGTTTGACTCAATTTAAATAAGATGCTGCCATGGAAACCCACGTCACATGATCTTCAGAGATTCTTTGTCAGTTTAAAACATTCTAATATTCCTCTATAATATAAAACACCTGACTTCACTCACATTCATACTCTGTATGTTACACAGACTGTATGTAAGGAAACTAAACTGGTGGTTCTCACACTGTACAAACTCCTGTTTCTTAAACAATTAATGCACTTCTTTTAATTTCCAACAGTTAATAAAAACACACTGAACTCTCTCAGGACAATCACAGCCCACAGCGGGCCAACTTTATTTATTTCAATATAATAATCCTCCCTGCCAGTCCCAGAAAGGAGCATTTTGACCAGAACTTGAATAGAGTAATAGAAATAGAATAAGTAATAGAGATAGAATAAGTAATAGTAATGTAGCTGTGTTAGATAATATATTGATCTAATCAGCAGTGAACAGGACGATTATTCTACTGACATTTTTTAAAAATGAATTGGTGGTTGGTTATTATTATGGTGAATATTGTAACCATTATTTCATCAGGTATTACAACAGACTAACAGGTTTTCAAACTGGGGTCTGGGGACCAACACTGGTCCTTGAGTGGGTTTTAGGGGGTCCCCGGCAAAAGGAGGAACAGAATATTTTAACTTTTATCACATTTTTTAGGAAGTTGGAACAACAAGGGAAGAAATAGGGTTGGCTGTTTTTATTGATTTTAATTTATAGTGATCCTATCTTCTAAAAATAAAAATAAAAAATAATAATAAATACTCATTTCTTAAGACACAATGAAGGGGTCACTGGTCTAACGTGCTTCTGTTTACTTCTATCTAGTTTGGAAAACCAGGGACTCACGCACACAATCAGTCACACATTCGAGCCATAAAGGCCTCTGTATAAGATAAGATAAGATGTACCTTTATTGAGCCCCCTTAGGAGAAATTCAAAATTGACACAGTAACATATTGCAATGTAGTGCAAAAGAGAGAGTGCAGAAGTGGAGGTACAACAAACACATATACACTATGCAATATTCATGTAAAAATGGTGTGCGTGACTAAAACTAAACTGTACATGTAGAATTTGAATATAAATAGTTGTGCAAAAGGTTTGTGGAGGTTGGAGGTACTGTGTGCTGTGTTTGAGGAGGTTGGAGGTACTGGGTGCTGTGGCTGTGGAGTCAGATGGCTGATGGTACAAACGAGCCTCTGAACCACTTTGAGACTCGGGGCTGGATCAGTCTGTGGCTGAAAGCTCCTGAGCTGCCTGAGCTCAGTGTAGAGAGGATGAGAGGGGTTGTCCATGATGGCTTTCAGCTTCCCTCTCATCGTTCTCTCAGTCACAGCCTCCACACTGTCCAGCTCCATCTCCACCACCGAGCTGGCCTTCCTCACCAGCTTGTTGGCACCATAAGTCCCGATGCCTCCTCCCCAGCACACCACAGCAGAGAAGATGACACTGGCCACTACAGACTGGTAGAACATCCGTAGTAGTCGAGTGCACACGTTGAAGGACCTGAGCCTGCTCTGTCCTTTCCTGTAGAGGGCCTCAGTGTGGTCCGTCCAGTCCAGTTTATTGTTAAGTGTCACCCCCAGGAACCTACAATCACCATTTTTCATGTACCTGTATGTAACACAGACTGTATGTAAAGAAACTGAACAGCTGCCTTTGTAATTAGGTGATGGTTCTTACAATCGGTCCAATATCTTGGAGTTATTGTGGCCTCACTGACACCAAATCAACCTGCTCTGGTTCTTCAGATCTCTCTGTGCCCTTTCACCTCGAACTGCTGTACAAAGTCTGTCCCATAAAACAATTCAATTGTTAAGATGTAAAGTTCTGTATCATGATTCCCAGAGAGCTTCAGGTGATATTAAACATATACTGGTATCATATTTGTCCAGAGTCCCACCCGCTCAGAAAGGAAAGGTTGATTCAGGAGAGTCTGACTTCAGTTTGGAGATTCACCGACGTGCTCAGCAGCAGAGAGGATCTCAC
Organism: Morone chrysops; assembly: GCA_019097615.1. Taxonomy (NCBI): domain Eukaryota; kingdom Metazoa; phylum Chordata; class Actinopteri; family Moronidae; genus Morone; species Morone chrysops. Next base: position 28,319,842 of record JAGRRF010012887.1, read on the forward strand.
CTGGTGAGTAGACGCTACTGAAATCTAAATTCAAACAAAGAATGAAGACAAACAAATGTGCTTCATTGTAAGAAAGACAACATTCCTACATCGATGAGTTAGAACTGATCTTTACTAATCCTCAGGTCTTTACTGACTATTCAGGACTCATCTGGACCAGAATCACTGCTTGTATCCAACAAAGTGTCGAAAATAATATATTGTGTCTCACATTATAGTGTCAAAACTCCATGATGGGAGACTGACAATCTAAGACAAATGCAGCAGGCAGTAATGACATGGAAATTGTTGTTTGTAATAAATTGTTTTAACATTTACATGAATTAAAAATAAAATCAAGCTCAATTAATAAAGTTTGCCAGTTTTTTAAAAAGTTTGCTGATACTGAGAAATGTATTATTGCCTTTATTAGTTTATAAATGTACAGATTTGACTCCAGAGTCTTAAGTTTAGATCAAAGGTAAAGAAAAAAAGTAAATTAAATAATCTAATATATAATAATATTACAGCAACTATACAAGAAAGGTTACACTATCACAACCATACAGTTTTTACCACCACTATTCTTACTGCTCTAAATAAGAATAAAACAATAATCTAGTTGACACATAGAAGAATTAAATAATTTTTAAATTAATTTGTCTGAGATCATTTTAATGTTTGTGAATAAATTCAAATTAAAATCAGTCCTTCTCTACTTATAAGTGTTATTTACATATATTCAGATTGTAGCTTCTCTTTCTGACACTCAGTCACACTGGGGGGCTTATGCTCAGGTCTAAGGGGTTGACAGTAAAACTATAAGGTGACACCTTCATTACAGTTCATTTTCTCAGACACTTGTAGTAAAATAACAGCTTTTGTTTGGATTTCTTTATGTTTTCTACACAGAAGCTGGTGTGTGGAACAATAACTGATTTCCCATCATCCTCATTACCAAGGGTAAGTGTGCAGATTTGAGTCAAGAACAATTAGATTACACCTGAAATTGTGTAAAATATTAAATTTTTTATTTCATTCTCTCAGGAATATCACAGCCCACAGTGGCCCAACTTTAGTCTAATTAGCTTCATTCCCACCAGTCCAAAAATAACTAAGTAGAAATGTATCTTTGGTAGATAATACATTGATCTATTTAGCAGTGAAAATAAAGCTTATCCTACTAACCCCTTCAAAATTCATGGTTAATGATTATTGTCAATACTGTAACCATTATTTCATCAAGTATTGTTTTTGAGATGAAGAACAGCAGAGGACAGACTAACTCGATGATAAGTCAGTCAGTCACATACATTCTAGCCATTCAATCATCATTTCTCAGCTACAGACACATGAACCTGTATGTAACACAGACTGTATGTAAAGAAACTGAACAGCTGCCTCTGTAATCAGTTGGTGGTTCTTACGATAAGGTCATACAAAGTCATCTGCAACAGCCAATGAATGAGAGGAGTCTGACTTCAGTGCAGTTTGGAGTTTCTGCCGACATGCTCGGCAGCAGAGAGGATAAAAAAATACTAGCATGATATATAGTGTAATAAAAATGTATGAATAGGTCATAAAAAAACGTATTCATTCATTCATTGTATGATGAAGTGCTGACAAAGACTTTAGCAGAATCGGAGCCCAATACTATTAAAGTTTGCCAAGTGTTTGTATCTACTGATAGTGAAAAATGTATAAATGTACTTTCCTTTTACCAGAGTTCAAAGTTCAGACTAGATGAACATCTTAAGAGCTGCTCCCCCGGCACACTACAGACAGCACCTTATATAAACCTATATAAACCTATATAAAGGTGGCACTTTCATTACAGTTCATCTTCTCTGACACTCCGCTCAGGAGAAATTTTGGTGAAAGTGATTTAATAACAGTTTCAATTTTCAACTCTTTTAACACAAAACCATCCATTAGAGAAGCCCACATTCCATATTGTGCATGTGAACTAAATTATTACAATAATGTAGGGTAATTCATATCAAAAACCTGCAGCAAAAAAACAAAAAACAAAAAGAAAATATATATATTTAACTCCATACAACTCCTCAAAGTATCAAAGAGAAAACATTTCTTGCACAGACAGTAACCATCTTAAGCAGTCATCAAGCAACAGAAAAAATGGCGATCACAGTCCTCCAGAAAATAGAGAATTAACCTATTTATTTTGGTTATATGGTTTACTAATGTGACAGGAGGCAGCATCAGATTATATGAGACAAGTTAACAAACAAGATCATTGAACATTTTATGATCTTCTCTCTTTAGGTTTGTAAAGCCAGCAGTTGGTCTCCAGTCAGTCCCTGAAGTTTCCAACAGAGAGACATTATGGCAACGTTATTGTCCACTCCATCAAGTAAGAGTCTGTATAACACTGTCTGCTCTCACTGTCCTCATATTACACACATCATAAAAGAACTCTGTCTTCTTCCTGTGTTTGTGACAAACTGCTGAGCAATGGTTGTGTATGAAACACAGCAGTTTCCACCAAATGCAGCTGTTTGGAGCTCATTAATATAACCATCATTGTCTCAGAGACGTCAGCCTACACACAAACTGCATGAACCTTCATCATTTTGTTCACATTGAAATCTTGATAATGTATCATTAAATCTGTGTAATATCATTTCTAATAAACTGCCTGAGTGAAGACGTTTTGTAGTAGACATGTAGTACTCAATCTTTCAGACCCTCAGAACTTTACTTTTTCTGAGCTCATATCCCATTGCATCCTAAACCAGCATTCTGGATATATTTTCTAAACTTTTATCTCCATTTTCTGTTTCTGTGTTCCTGCAGAGGGCAGACACAGCAGTGGCACAGTACAGCCACCATCTCCTGGTAAGTTACACTGAGTCAGCAATATTGTTGTCTATGTGGTATTTATTTATATAGTGGAAAGCTAGCGGGCCGTGGGGATATTCTTATTATTCCTATTATTCCTATGCGAGTGCATCCCACATGTAGGCTGTGTCTTTGCCACAGCAGCCCGAGTTCGATTCCAACTTTTGCTACATGTCATCCCCCTTCTGTCTCTCCTCACCTGTCCTATCAAATAAAGGTCAAATATCTTATTCTGGGGGCTGTTTCCCTTTATTAGATCGGACAGCTGAATATAGACAGGAAGGAGGGCAGAGAGAGAGACAGGATGACACACAGCAAAGGGCCACAGGTCGGATTTGAACCCAAAAATATCTTCAATAAAAGCCTAGTTAGTGGCAAAGACAATCATGTATATTAGATTGCAATGTGATATATTCAACAGCCATCGGTTGTCCTGCCACTAAATCATATTCCATAGCAGTGTGTCACACAAAGCACTTGTGTTGCTTCCCTGTTTC
>JAGRRF010012887.1:28406044-28416754 GCA_019097615.1 Morone chrysops
GAATAAGGGGGGGGGGGGGTCCAGGGAAATCCAGTGTTAGTTACTCCATCTGAAGGTAACTGTGCAAAATGTTGATGGGAAGTTTTTGCTGAAGCCCTTTTTCTGTTTTGTTACTGGCTTACTGTCTTTGGGCTCAAGGATATGAGTGAGCTGCACCTTTAACAGGGGAACTGATGTCACTGCGACTGCGTTTAGTTAGGTGCCTCCTTGGAGGTGAAGTGACGCGACAGCTACAGGAAGATCTTCCTCCCTTTTCTGATGAGGGAGTTGAGCTGGACACATCAGAGAAATTATAATGCTTTTGTATGTTGAAGAACGATTAACCGGGTGGCATACGGACTATGGAGGAGATGGTGTAGAGGCTTGCTGGACGACTCGCAGAGAGTTCTTCTCCACCACTTCCTTGCAAGGAAGTTTTCGGCTTCTGTTGCTGGGACAGCTGCCTTGAGTTGATGAAAACTTTCTATGTAATCAACCTTTTGAATAAGTCTTCGTCTGATGGAATCAATACTCAGATGAGGAGTGAATGAATGAATAAAGTAGCTAGATTAATTGGTAGCTTAGCATGCTCAAGACGACATTGCTTTGTCTCTGTTCTGGCGTAGAATACAAGAGCGAAAGGGGAAGAGAGGGTGAGACAGAATGCCGGAAGAGAGATAATTGAGGTGTGGTCCTGCTCCGGAAATTCTACTAATAGTTTAACTTAATGCATGAAAATGCTGTGGGGCTCCTGCATGTCCTGCTGCCATTTCATGCAGTTTCATTTTAATGACCTACTGTTATCGCAACTTTTATCACTACTTATACTGTGTGTCAACCATTTTTGTACATCATTAATGAAATCATTATTTATGATCCTTTTGGCTTTTAACAATGTTTCTTGCCTTTCAAGTTCATCAAAATGCAACACACCCATAAATGATGGGGTTTTATGTGGGGCACCAGCTCTACCAGGTGAGCTATTAGGACACCCCACAGTAAGGTAGTTTAACCACAGTTGAGTTGCTGATACGCTATCTAAAGATGCCATAATCACGGTAAAAAAACTGTGTGATTCACCTAGCATGCAACACACCTGGCTGCATTACCGTTCTCATATAACTGCACTCTCTTCTTAAGTGACTGCCACAGTTTTCAAAAAACAATTATTCAACAAATGGATAAATGTGCGATAGAGTATTGGGGCCAGGCATACGAAACAAAGTATTTATTTTATTACAAAGTGAATATATCTTCACTAGAATCACAGAGGTAACCCCTCTATACAGAGATTGTTGGAGAAAAGGCAGAGAGAAAGCTGGACTATACAATGTGGAAATGAAAATGTGTCTGTTACTAGATTCCAGCTATCATTTCACTTTACTATGAACTAAGTTACCATAGCCCTGATAAACCATACTGCGCTCAGAAAACAATGATGTATGAATTGAATGAATTCAGACTTTTTTACAAATCTGCATCATTGTTTATTGACATTAAATCACAGCACCAGTTTGTCAGTTTATTTTCCACCATTGTAAGCCAGATTTGACTATGTTATATGGTTCATTAATCTGATTGGTTGAAGTGATAGACACTGGTAGACAGATGGTTCATCCAATCACCTGCAACCACCTAAGTATTTATTTTCAAAGTGCCTGCCCTTCCCAGATGATTCTGTGTAACAAACCAGCTACCACTTCCTTCTGTCACTGAGTCACCCTCTTTATTGGGTCATATTTAGTGTTTTGAAATGAAGCGCTCCAATCACATGAGCTTCATTCAGAACTCACAGACCTGATTTAAGGTCTGAAGTTATTATGTGGACAGTGAGAGTGGACAGTGTGTTATCTTCCACACTAATAAAGTCTGACTGAACTCACCAGATGCTGCAGTCGCCATGATGTCACTCTGCTGGAAATATCAGAGACTCATTCAGCTGCAGGGAAGAATAAATACAACTGAGGTTCTCTGACACTGAACTGTCTTATTCACTGACAGACTCAGAATTAAAAGTCCAGTGTTTAGAATTTAGTAGCATCTAGTAGTGAAGTTGATTGAGAGATTAAGATTAAAACCTTGCCTCACCTTCCCATTTCAAGTGTCGAAGAAAATACATTGGCCATGAATAAAGGAAAAGTCCCTATCTACAGGCAGTGTTAGTGTCAGTTCAGAAACATGGCAGACTCTGTAGAAGATGACCCGCTCTTTTTAAAGTAACAAAAACACAATGATTCCTATTTTCAGCTGATTATACACTAATGAAAACATACCTATGAATAAAATATGACATTTCTGACAATAAATCCTCCTCAATGTTTCACACTGGACCTTTAAGTAGGAATAAAGTTAATGTCTTTGGACAAACAGTGAATACTTACTTGTGTCAGTGTTGCTGCTCTGTGTCACCAGCTGTTCTGTAACATGTGTCAACATCATCATCATCATCGTCATCATCGTCATTAGAATAAAAACATCAACACACAGAGCAGTGTGATCTAAACCCGTTTTTTAAAAGGTAAACTCTGAGATAATATGTGTCAGAAATAAAGTTAAATCAAATTTAAAAGTGCATTAATGTAACTTTAATGAGAGTTTCTTCTTCCTACTTCTGTTGAGGCACTGATCATCTAAAATGGCGGATTGTTATCGACTAAATATCGAACAATAAAAATGTAAACTTTAATTATTTGTTAATTTAAATAACAGTGTGAAAATACGTCCTTTAAAGAAAAACCAGTAAATCATCAGTTCTCTTTCCGACTGTTCCGCATTTATCAAAGTAAAGTGAGTGTGTGTGCGGTTTATTCTGTCAGATTAATGAGTGAGTGAATAAAAAGTGTTCAGATCAGTGAGTGAGGTTACTGTGATAATATCAATATCTATATATAATAACAATATTAACAGAGTGCATTTAGCTGCTGGATTCACTGGATCAGTTCTATTAATGTGGTTTTAGTCGTTTACTCACCAGCTGAAAGTTCTGCTGCGGATCAGAGAGATCAACCTGAGGACTGAAGCTGAAGTGAAAGTTAAGAACAGTTTTCAGATGTGTTTCAAACTTTGTGACAGAATCAGCGTGTCCAAGAATGAAAAAATGTAAAACAAATAAATAAATAAATAAAAATGTGCTGTATAAACTATTTTTACACGGTTTTTATTTTAACATTAGACCTACAGCGTTATTCTTCCTTAAACATTTAGTTTCTACATATTTACACTTTATTTGATATGTTTTGTTTAAACGTAATATTCTAATATTGGTAAATCCAAGTTATTAAAAAGTCTTCCTCACTGTCACCATGACGACCTCTTCTCAGAATATCTGCAGAAAAACGGATTCATTCACATTCAAGTGTCATTTCTTTCCCTCTTTATTGCTCATAAAACATAAAACTGAACTTCATCAGTCTGTAAATACACGTTGTACTCTATGTTTCAGCCTGTTTATGACTGATTATGATTTTTTATAATTATGACAAATCACTGCAGATAATGTTTCTGTTCCAGCGTACAGTCGATACCTAATAACACAACTAAAGGTCATTAATCCATATTATTCATATCCATATTATTATTATTAACATTAATATCTAATATTAAATTTAAGTTCGTCCACAACGACAAACACCCTCAATCATTTCACAAGGTTTAAATTATTCAAATGACTCGTTAACAAAATAAAAACATAAAAAATGAAATGATAAAACTACAACAAGCAGCTTTGTGTGAAGCTCCTTTCTGTAGTGGCTGATGTTACAGCGCCACCTGCTGGACGTGGAGACAATGTCAGACAATGGCTCCCTGTGCACAAACACCTGCAGACACAATGTGGAATAAATAAATGTGCAGGTATGTACAGATGGAAATATAGGTGTAGTGCATTACACATTTTATACAAATACATTTTAAGTTATGTAAATGTTTGGACTCTTACAATAAATAATGTTTAAATAATAACATGGGAGTGAAATGGTCTCTTTGTCTCTCCTGTGATATTTGTGATTCTGATCAAATTGTAGATTTTTAATTTTTCTGAGAATATTCCGACAATATAATTCAAATTAAAAAACATAATGCTGACAATGAAGATTAAATGACCAAATTCTGTCAGTTCATTAGCTTCATCAGATATTTCCCACTCGTTTTTATCACACAGATTTCTACATGATTGAAGATGAATGTAACATTGTCAGATCCATATTTACAAAGATCTTTTTAAGAACTTTTATAAAAATAACTTTTTGTTTCTAATGACCTGGAAATAGACTCAACAATCAATTATTTTTCTTCTAACTGCTTGTTTTCTTTTAGACTTGGTGGATTTTTTAAAAATGCCTTTATGAACACCAGGAGGATCCAGAGGATCCTGATCTTTTTACAGATTTTCTGTCTCATGTTCTACTGTCAGGATAGAGAGACAGTTCCAACAAATATGACTAAAAGTATTTTTTATAAAAGTTCCATACTGCAGCTTTAGGTTTAATGTATATTTTGGCCTTATAAAATGTTATTTTTGAAGCTTATATTAAAGCCTATGATGTAACAGTGACCTGTTGCCACAGTTGATGGCTTTTAATTGGACAGTGCAACAGATGTTTCCTAGCAACCGATTCACTAAAGGCAAGGACATTGCTTAAGTTTAACTGCTGCAACCTGATTTAGTAAATCACCAGTCTGAAAGTAGCTAGTAGTTACTAAGACCACAGGAAGGATTTAGACTCTGCTTTGACATGAGAATTGTTGTCACATATATTAAATTTGTTCTTGTTAGTTCTTGCATGTTATATTTAGTGTATAGTTGCAAATAATTGTAATTAACTATAAAATATACTAGCACCTTTAGAGTTAAAAATACAGATAATATACCATAATAATTCTGAACCATCATTTCTGAACATGTTTTGCAGGGGCTCCACAAGATGGCGCCCGTGGCACAGCCTACATTACAAACACAGGATAAAGTAGTTCTGATCTTAATGGTAAAATATAGCAGTGACTAATAAAATATAAATTAACAGTGGTTATGGTAATAAGTAACAGTTATTTTTAATGTTTTTGCCATACAGTTTTGCAGAGTGAACTGTAGAAGGAGGGATGAGGAGGTTGTTGAGCGCTTTGCACATTTTCCCTCTGAAAACTTTTTACTTTCACTTTCTAATGTTTTGTGTCAAGAGACGGAACGGCAGGCGGATTTCAGCTCAAAGGTACATTTAAAAAAGTAAGTAGGATAAAATACTATCGCATAGATTATAGCCTATCTGTCATCTGATAGATTATTCTAGATCCATAACTGAATATTCACCAGCACGAGGCTGTAAACTGACATACAGACCTACTGAAAGATCATTCGTCCTCAGGTGGATGTTCGAGTGTTTATAGCTTGTTATCATCAAAGTATCATACTTTGTTTGTTCACTCAAATAGCGACTGACACAAATAGAGAATCACTGTCAGCTTTAGAGAAATGATTTCATGTAAATTAGCACGTTAATTGGCAACAGACAGAAACAAACGCGGAGAAAAAGATTTATATAATTCGACTTTGTTCTCAAGTCCAGATATTTTTGTAAAACTTTAATTATGTGAATTAACTCTGAGATAAGTTGCCTGTGCATGCGACTCAGATGTGTTATGTTCTTATCACTTTATTATCAACTTTATATGTCGCCATTTTAGATTGCAGTAGGCGTCGTTGAGCTGAAAAACCAGGAAGAGAAGTTACACAACCATAAAGTTACTGAGTTTAGTTCCTTACCTTCAGAGGCGATACTGAACTAACAGCTATATTCTTAATTTATATCTGTTGATCTGATACACCTGGGATACATTATAATTTATGGCAGACCACAATCACACTTTATATAGGCTACTGTAAATTACAAAGTTCAGCCATAAATCTTCCATTTTAGGGAGTTTTTCTTTCTCACAGGCTTTCACATTGTCAGCTGTAATCAGAGGTTGCTAGTTTGAATCCCCACTGAGGTTGTGAAGCTGACTGACACTCTGCAGTTTGCTCTGTACAAACATGTTGCTGTGTGAATGAGTAAGATCATTTCAATTCTAATTCTTCTTCCTTCAGGTTGTTAAAGCAGCAGTTGGTCTTCAGTTGAATGAGTCTCTGATGTTTCCAGCACACTGACATCATGGCCGCTGCAGCACCAGGTGAGTCCAGTCACACTTTATTAGTCTGGATAAAAGACTGTCTTCTCTCTCTGTCCACATATTATAAATAGAAGAAAAGCACAGCAGTCCTCAGACCTTAAATCCAGTCTGTGAGTCCTGAATTCAACTCAGCTGATTGTTCATTTTAATGGAACACAGCAGGAAATATGAGAACCACTATAAACTGTAGCTCAGTGACAGACAGACAGACAGCTCACAGCTGGATCACAATCTCTGTTCAATCAGCTTTATATCACATACTGGTGTTTTGTTGTACAGTGTCTTCATCACACACTAGAATACATGCATACAGTTTATCATTATACACTAGTGTTTTTAATTTATAGAAAGAATTCTGCCTTTTAAGTAATACTGACACTTGTGTAATTCCTAAATTAAACCATTGATCAATATCCTGTAGACTCTTTAAATAATTTACTTTTCTGCACTAACTGATATTTTGTGCTTCGCAGCTGCTCTGATGCAGTTTTTAGGTTTTGTAGTTCAACTTCAGTTCAAGTTTTTATGTATCCAATATATTAACTGATTATATGGTCTACTGCTCTAACTCGACTTGAGATTGACCCCTGTTATATTCACTATAATCAGACCTGGAAGGGTCCCAGGTATGTGTATCAATATGTCAAATACTTGACAACTAACTGAACTTGAACTAACTGTCATAGGGTCACTTTCAGATTGAGTCTCGTTGTAATTATGTTGGGTTCTAGGAGGTTTTCCAAATTTGTTTGTTTGAGATCTGGTCCAGAGTTTTAGAGGAACTGATGACAGTGTTGCTGTTATGAGACTACTATGGATTAAATGTGATCAAATAAGTAAATGAATGCTGTTTCCTTCCAATCACAGATGATCTGAAGCGAAGTAGCAGCTATGAACTCCTGCCACCTTTAAGTGAGTATAACTGAACTGTATTCCTGCTATTTAAGAATATTTACAGTATTTTGTAGCACCGTAGCACATTTACTTACACATGTGTACTTGTGTCTGGTGGCTAATATAAAAACAAGCTACTTTTATATTTTTATATTTCTGATATTTTATAGGTAAAATCTGTAAGTAAAAACATCAACAGCAATGAAAGTATAAATGAAGTCAGCTTTTATCTTTGTTCCACCTTTTCTAAATCTTTTTTCAGTGTCTGAGCTGAGGGTTGTTCTGCTGGGGAACAGCTGGCTTCAGAGAAATTGAGTGGGGAACTTCATACTGGGAGAGACTGCGTTCAACAATGCATCTAAATGTTGTCTGAGAATCAGCGGTCCGTTGGAGGAGAAAAAAGTGGTTGTCATCAACACTCCAAATCTGCTGCATCCCAACATCTCTCAACACAAACTGACAGAACATGTGTGAGACTCTCTGATCCTGGACCTCATGTGTTCCTGCTGGTTCTACAACCTGAAGACTTCACTGAGGAACACAAACTGAGACTACAATCAATCCTTGAACTCTCTAGTGATCAATCATTTGATCATTCTCTGGTTCTGATATCAACACCCAGAAGGGAGAGTCTAGGGAGGATGGAGAAATACCTGGAACGTCCTCCATTAAAAGACATGATCAGAAAATGTAGATACAGATATTTGAAACAGAAGAACCTTGAACGTTCAGAGTTGTTAACACGCTTGGGTCAAATTGTGAAGGAGAATAATGGAGAATGTGTCAGCTGTCATGTATTTGAGGACTCAACATCAACTTCACCAGGTGATCATCAAAGTCCAAAACAAAAGGAAACTCAGACTTCTATCACAGGGACTGTTAAAGCTGCTGGTAAGTGCAGAAACTATTCTGACAATGAAAACTTTGTTCACACAAATCTTTGAATTTAGAACATTCAGCTATTGATTACTGATTTCATTACATCTTTTTACAGGGCTGCAGTTGGTCAAAAAAGATCCACTCTCAGAGAAAAATCCACTGACTCACAGTAAGTAAATTTATCACAGTGTTAATCACGTATTTGCAGATTAAGGTCAGCAGCCTCCCAGTAAACACAACCTCCGAGTCAGATGACAATAAATGAACAAAATTAAAGCTTCCCCAAATGTTAACAGGGATGGACAATTGCTGAAATAACTACTATAGTACATTATTACACACATACGCTCCCATCCTACACATCCTCTGTTCTGTTTGGACAAAATAATATTCAATGGCACCGATCGCTGCCAAACAATCATTTCAATTAAATATTTTTGACTTTTCTAAAATTTCTTGTATGTAAGTCAGTGTATGTGAACATAATTTGATCAGTCGTGAATAAAATCACACATCACAGTTTGACTCTAGAACATTGAGAAGTTAATTTCTGCCTCAAAGTGAGTTTTTTTTTTTTATCTTTCTCTCTGTTGTTTACAGTATCTGGATTCAGGATTGTGCTGCTGGGAAAAAGCGAGGACAAACAGACAAAACTTGTTAACTTCATCATCAGGAATCAAAAATGTTTCTCAATCACACACTGTGTGATGGCCAGTGGAGAGTGGAGAGGAAAACCATTAACAGTTGTGAAAACTACAAACATCTTCAGTCCGTCTGAGGAGAACGTGAGAAGAGAGATGAAGAACTGTGTGACTCTGTATCCTCCTGGACCAAATGTTCTTCTGCTGTTAGTGAAACCTTCTGATTTCACAGAGGAGAACCGACAAACACTGAAGTTCATCCTGAGTTTGTTGGGTCAAGATGCTTTAAAATACTCAATGGTCATCATGACACATGAGGAGAATAAAACAAGTGACAGTCTGAATCAGCTTCTTAAAGACTGTGGAGGAAGACACTACAACATGGTTGAAGACAACCACACATTGTTAATGGAGAAGATTGAGAACATTGTGCATGAAAACAAAGGAACCTTCCTCACCTTCACTGCAGAGACCATAAGACCAAAGTCTGAACTCATCAAACCAGCTTTAAACCTGGTTCTGTGTGGGAGGAGAGGAGCAGGGAAGACTTCAGCAGCCGAGGCCATTTTAGGTCAGACAGAGTTTCATTCAGTCTCCAACTCATCAGAGTGTGTTAAACATCAGGGAGAGGTGTGTGGACGTTGGGTTTCCCTGGTGGAGCTGCCTACCTTGTATGGAAAACCTCAGGAGGAAGTGATGGAGGAATCACTCAGGAGTATCTCCTTCTGTGATCCTGAGGGCGTCCATGCCTTCATCCTGGTCCAACCTGTGGGTCCCCTCACTGATGAAGACAAGGGAGAGTTAGAGACCATCCAGAACACATTCCGCTCTTGAGTCAATGACTTCACCATGATTCTGTTCACTGTGGACTCAGATCCTACAGCTCCAGCTGTTGTTAACTTTGTGAAACAAAACAGAGACATCCAGGAGCTCCGTCAGAGCTGTGGAAGAAGATATGTTGTTCTCAACATCAAGAACAATCAGCAGATCCCAGAACTGTTGGACATGGTGGAAAAAAATACTAAAAATAAACCACAGTGCTATACAACTGAAACATTTGCATTTGCCCAAATAGAAAAGATCATACAACAAGAAAAAAACATCACCACACTACAGACTGAACTGAAGCGGCTGGAAAACAAAAGCACCAGCATCAACTGTAAGTTGTATACATGACAAATATAAACATTAATAAATCCTATGATGTTTTTTCTATGTCCTTGTGACATTATACCTTGCAGTCTATATTGTTCCAACGGTAAATAAAAAGTAAAAGTAACTCCTGGTCTTTATATTTCACAGGTGTTGATGAAGAACGGAGTCCAGAGTGTCTCAGGATTGTGCTGATAGGGAAGACTGGCTGTGGAAAGAGCTCTTCAGGAAACACCATTCTAGGAAGAAAAGAGTTTAAAGCCAAATCAGCCCAAACATCAGTCACTAAACTCTGTCAGAAAGAACAGAGTGAAGTCGATGGTCGTCAGGTGGTTGTGGTCGACACTCCTGGTCTGTTTGACACAACTTTGTCTCATGAAGAGGTTCATGAGGAGATGGTGAAATGCATCAGTCTTCTGGCTCCAGGACCACATGTCTTCCTGTTGGTGGTACAGATTGGCAGATTAACACCAGAGGAGAAGGAGACATTAAAACTTCTCAAGCAAGGATGTGGGAAGAATTTTGTGAAGTTCATCTTCATTCTTTTAACTGGAGGAGATACACTGGAAGATGAGGCGCTGTCGATCGAGTACATTGAAGAAGAGTGTGATGATTCTTTTAAGAAGCTGATCTCTGACTGTGGAGGAAGATACCATGTGTTTAATAACCGAGATAAACACAACCGCACACAGGTCAGTGAGCTGATAACCAAGATTGACACCATGGTGAAGGAAAATGGAGGCAGCTGCTACACTAATGAGCTGCTGCAAGAGGCCGAAGCATCAATAAAGATAGAAATGGAGAGAATCCTGAAGGAGAAGGAAGAAGAGATGAAGAGAGAGAGGGATGAGCTTCAAAGAAAACATGAGGAAGAAATGGAAGAAATGAAAAGAAGAATGGAAGAACTTGAAAAGGAAAAAAAACAGAGAAAAACAACTTGAAGAAAAGGAGGAAAACATCAAAAAGGAACGTGAGGAGAGAAAGAAAGAACAGGAAATGA
>JAGRRF010012887.1:28423153-28437854 GCA_019097615.1 Morone chrysops
CCCCCACACACACACACACACACACACACACACACCTGTGTCATCTTCTCCCTGTTGGCCTTGGGGTTGAGTGGAGCCTCGGTCAGAAGGACTGGATGCTCCTCAGGAGCAACACGGAGCTCGTTGTAGAAGGTGTGATGCCAGATCTGCAGGACAAGAGATGCTTAGTTTGACCAATTATACAGCTGGTGACATTACAGTGAAATGTCCAGCCAAAAATATACATACAACTTATAAATAAGAGACAATAAAATCAAGTAGCTCAATCATTAATGTGAAGTATTAACATTAAAGCAGCAGTAATTCAGAGGGTGCTGAAGAGGACACAGCTCTCAGCAACCAGGTTTATTTGAGCTCCAGGTGTGGAAACATGAGGTTTGTCTTCACCTTCTCCATGTCGTCCCAGTTGGTGACGATGCCATGCTCGATGGGATACTTCAGGGTCAGGATGCCTCTCTTGCTCTGGGCCTCATCTCCCACGTAGCTGTCCTTCTGTCCCATTCCCACCATCACACCCTGGACACACACAAACACACCTTCACAGTCACATGTTGCACTGCTTTACCAGTGTGTCACATTTTATAGTGATTATATACACATCAGCAGCGTCGATGCTGGTCTCCGTACCTGGTGTCTGGGGCGACCCACGATAGACGGGAAGACAGCACGGGGGGCATCGTCTCCGGCAAAACCGGCCTTGCACATGCCAGAGCCATTGTCAACAACAAGGGCGGCGATATCGTCTTCCATTTCTGAAAAAGGAGACAGTAAAATTAATGAAATATTTCTCCCACAATATCACCCCTAAATATCACCCCCTCATTTTCTCCAGTCTGCCCTGTAGTACTTGTGTTTACATACAAAAGGAAAGCTACTGAAAGATCAGTTTAATGTTAATAAGCAGAGTGGATAAAGATTTTAAAATCAGGATTATCTAAAACAGTAAATAATAGATGCAACACCACTCGGCTCACAGTTCGACACACTTCATGATACTGGGGGTTCAGGAAGGATATAAACTGTAAAACAATGCAAATTCTCTTTGTAGAAGTGAATGTGACGTCATTATGCCTCGATTCAGTGACTGATGCAGGGAGATTCATTTTTCCCCTCACACATTTATTTCTGTAACACGATATTGTTACATTAATAAGTCAGGTTTTCATTCAAGAAAAAAAAGCAAAGGACATTTGACCTTTTCCTCCGAGCTCATTACAGGATTATGA
Source organism: Morone chrysops (assembly GCA_019097615.1). Lineage (NCBI taxonomy): Eukaryota > Metazoa > Chordata > Actinopteri > Moronidae > Morone > Morone chrysops. The sequence goes on from JAGRRF010012887.1 coordinate 28,424,380, forward strand.
AACACTTCCACTGAGTTTGAGTATTTCAACACTTAAAAAGTCTGGAGTGCACCTTTAAAGTGATGCAACATCCTTTGGGCATGATGAGTCTGAAGTTGATGCAAAGAACTGAACCTCACTGATTTAAAAAAGTTTAAAGTGTTGCTGCACTGTGCATCATCCTGCTCTGTAGTTTCTCTTCATTTCCATCAGATTAAACATTTTTAAATCAGTTTTCCGTCCAGCAGCGCACACTGGAATTACTGCTGTCAGGCGTGGCAGAGTAGAGTCGTCCAACCTCCTAAACTTTACCCATGAGGGCTTTAAGTCCCATCGCTTCAGGACATTTTTAAACAAGTTCAGGCAGAGCGTGAACCACTCCTGTTTAGTAAACTCTATAGACTCCATACTGCCTCTTCATGATGAGACATGCATTTCTTACATTAACTGCGCCCTTTTTTAATTGCCTCATGAGAGATGAGTCAAGTCAACTTCAGCATCCGGCCTGTTAGAGAGCGACAAATTAATCAAGTTTTAAGAATTTTCCTGGAAGTTTTATTTTGTTGAGGGTCGGAAACAGGAAGTGTCTGAGGCAGAAAGGAGCAGCCCTTCCCTCAGGGCACACACACACACACACACACACACACACACAAAATCAAATATAAATGACAAAGTTAGAAAGAATAACTGAAAAAGGATTTTAAATAAGTTCTTAATCCATATTCAACTTTGTTTCTCATAAATGAGAAACTGTTTCATGTATTGATCATTACATTAAATTTAACTATACTACACTAATACTTTACTGGATAAAAGACTTCATGAAACATTAAGAATTTAATTGTTTTTTCTTTTTTCTTGCTCTCTGCTGCTCTCTTTTAACATCAGTTTATTTTTCTCTCCAGTTCCCAGTTTTAAAAACCTGAATGTGACTGTTAAACTGCAGCTGTAGCTGGTGGGAAACGAGGATTGAGAGCAAACATCCTCATACCTGCAGAGATCTCTTCAGATTCCCTGACCCGCTGATCCTAAACCTGATTACAGAAAGCCGTGCAGGATTTTAACCCTGAAAAGCTTCTGTCGGAAAGTGCAAGCTTTCCTCAAACACAGAAAGAAAACTTTACAGGACAGAACAACTTCTGTGCATCGAGTCCGACCTTTCCTCTGAATGTAAGAGAGCCATCACCTGTCTGCCACACACCTGGAGGGAGTCAGTGCTGATGAGTGATCAGTCTGTGTCTAATGAGCTCCACTGTCAGTCAGTCTGCAGCTATCCACACAGAAACACGTTAGAAAGCAGCAGAACGCGCTGGTTCTTACCTGTGCAGGTGAGTCTCGGGTGTGTGTGTCTGTCGGTGAAGTGTTGGGTGTTCCGGTGCCCCAGCTGTGCTCGGTCAATGCAGCATCACGAGCCAAAGCACACCGGTTTTATTCGCGCTCGCGGGACTGCTGGCGTTGTCCATAAAAGGTAAGGTTCTCTCAGCGGGCGCTCTGATTGGTCCAGGTGAGCAGGGTCCCTCAGGTTCTCTCAGCTCGCGTCCTGATTGGCTACAGCAAGCATCTGTCAAAGGGGGAGGGGCCACAGGGGGGCCAAACTTGTTTCCCCCGAAAAAAAATCCCAAACCCCTTCAGGGGTTTCTGAAATCCTGGATTCCACCAGAGCAGAGCTGTGATTGGCTGTCAGACCGGAAAGATGTCTCTGTGGAGGTGACAGCAGGACAGAAACACCTTCACCAAATCCAAATCCAGTGTTTTTGTGAACTTTTTATTTCATTTTCCACAAAGCAGCTGTGCATCAACAAGTTACATCTGTCACTAACAAAGCAGAGAATAAATAAACAGATAAATAAATACATCAGATTAAATAATAATTTATCCCCTTTCTCTTAATAAATTAATAACTTAAAGGTCCTTTGCTTAGGATTAAGTGACAAGCATGAAGGAGAAACGCGAAACACGTGAAAAATATAGAAACAAGCTGAGCTAACGTTAGCAGCAGCTCTGGGACGTCCTTTGTCTGTCCAACAGCGTGGGAGAAGCAGTGATTGTTAAGGTGGAACTGCTTTATTCAGTGTGTTTAAGGTGGAACTGCTTTATTTAGTGTGTTTAGTGGATTTAATCAGCAGGTCTGTTTGTTTAGGAGAGGAGGAGACCTCTGTGGATAATTGGACTCCCGGTAGAAACCTCCTGAACTATGATCACTGAAGGAATCCTAACCGGGAGAAGCTGACTGACGCCAATGGTGGTGAAGACAACAACTCCCATGATCCCACACTGCTTCACCACCTCGTCACACTTGTTGTTGTTTTAAGATTACGGTGGAATGTGACTCGAAGACATAAACCAACATCTAATGTGATGTTTTAAAACCAGCACACTGAATCAGAAGAATATTTAGGAAAAATAAGGAAAAACTAAATTTTAATATTTCTTTATTTCTTCAGCAGCAGGGTCATTACCAGGAGTTTGGAAATACTTCCAAAAACATCAGGAAATCTTGACACAAACTGTGACTTGTGTATAAGAGGATTGTGAGCATTAAAACAAAGTTGCTGTCTGACTACACAATAATTGCATTAAACATAAGAGGTCATATTCAGGCTGATATTTCCACATAAACTGCACTCAGGTTGCTAAAACATCTCCTTTTTTCCAGGAAATGTAAGTATGACCTCAGTGTGGCTGTGGAGAGAAACCGTCTGAACTGCAGGTCTCTGCATGTAACACACGGTCAGATAAACACCCTGATGGCCCCCGGGGAACAAGACCCTGCTGGGCCCCTGTTGAGACCCCATTCACTCCCCTCTCTGTGCAGTATTTTTCTTTGATATCATACCTGCAGCCCTGAACCAGGTATTCTGAAACATGTGAATATACAGTAGTGGATGAGTAAAGAGTAAAAGTAGCAATGCCAATATAAATAGACTCTGTAACCAGTCCAACAAGTCCTGCTATCAAAGTGTCAAATAAGTAAATAAAATGTTGCTGTTCTCTCAATGCTATTTCATATCATATTATCTGATTATTATTACTCATGCCAACAGCTTCTTACTGTCGTAGTTGAGGCTGTACTGTTAACTACTCTGGTTCAATATATAAAAGCATCTGGTTTTATGAATAAAATCAGTTTGAATGTAAAATCGTATATGTATAATCTAATTGTAAAGTAACCTGTGAACAAAATGGAGTAAAAAGGCACAATATTTCTATATGCTGCACCAACGGAGTATCAAGTGACTTTAAACAGGTTTTATTTTCCTTTACTTTCTGACTGTAATTGTGACCAAGAAATAGCTTAAAATATTTCTAAACTTCTCCTCCACTTTCCTGCTCAACTAATGACAGGTTACGTAATGCTGTGCTGCACAGCTGTGAAGTGGTATCAGAGTTTACAATTAAAGTACCTGAGCACAGTATTAGACCCAATACCTGATACTGCTGTCAGTACCATCCCTGATCTCCATAAGTATGTAGCAGAAAATACAAAATCACTTAAGTACATCCTCAATAAATCCAGTCTTCCATAAATGAAATAAACATATAGAGTTTATTTGAACGTTGTCAAGAGGTGGAGGAATGACCTGCAGCCAGATTCAAACCAGTGACATTGTAATTACATGGTCAGAGTCTTAAAAAACCAGGATGCTCTTTGAGAGAGACTCTTTGATCTCCAATTGTTGCACAGGGTTTTACACAGAGGTGACATAAGAAGCTGCATTTGCTGTGTAAATATCATATTGATAAACAAATCTTATTTTATTGAGATAATTTTAACTGTTATGTATCCATTGAATCACCTTTTATTTGCAACTATATTTTATATATATTATATAAGTTTATGCTTCATAGAGCCCTCAAAAATCCTCACAATGCAACACAATAAGTCTTTTTGCTAAAAGTTGCACATTGCTATGCTTTAACTATGTAGGTGACGGCCATGTATGTGTCTGAATCCTTTATAAGTTTATTGCTCACTATAACAACTGTGGAAGGAGAGATTTCACTCTCAGCATTACTGCTTATTACTGCGTCCATTTAGCTCCGTTTGTCAGGTTCTTCGTTATCTGGGATTATCTGATGGCAGAACAAAAGGCTGGGAACAGGAATGAATGTTTTAGGATTTGTTTTGGTTTTAAGATACAAGCTAATCCTGCAAATCAGGACCAACAATGTGATCTTACTCATTATACTACTACTGCTCATTATAATATTATTCTCCCTTTTGTCATCTTTACCTGATTGAGAAGTTATTGATGTCCTCATTATTTTAGATATTTTCTCAGACATTTAGCCTGTTTGGGATCTTCAGAAACGATGGCGTCTCAACTAGAATATAAATTTGTGTGCATTTGAAAAATGTTTGACTGCACAAGTTTGTTGTTGCCATTCAGTATAAAACATTAAATGAAATACATTTAAAAAACTGGCATTAATTTAATAATGTTATGGAAACTGAAGAACTGCCACTTTCATAGACAGCCTTCATCTTCATTGGATGCTTTCAGTGTGTCGGGTCGGTCAACACTACCATTCAAACCTTTGTAATTACTTTAAATATATTTGATATGTTATATTGATGTTTGTCCTCTTTCCTACTATAATGGTTATTTGAACAGAGATAAGAAAATAAAAATAAAAACATATATGTATAATTCAGACACTAAATGTATTATATAAGTAGTTTTGGCTCCAAAAGTTTAGTCGATGTCCCACATAAGTGACCCCAGATCATTACTGATCCACAGCGGTGCCTCTGCAGTGGTTAGATTGAAGGTTTAAACTGTGATCTGTATGTCCAGCTGATACAGACCAGCCTTCCTATTTTAAAGTTTTAAGAATAGCTTAGCTTTACGTTAATACGTAACGGTAATACGTACGTTAATTCCAGTTTCTTAAACACAGAAACAGGAACCTGCACAGATTTTGATGCTATGCTTCCAATGTTTTTTTTTACCAGTGACTGCTGATGTATTATATTTTTATTTACCTGCTCAGAGGGATCTTTGTCAGTGTCTATACCATGGTACAATGTTTTGCTCTCCTTGTAAAAAACCTTTCTTTTTGTTTAAACCTGTCACACACAATGGCATTGTACTTTGCACAACCTAAAAAGCGTGAAATTCAGAAATATAGAGTTGTCCTCTCAGCTGTACCCAATCCAGTTTTTGTTGCAGGTGATTCCAAACTGAGGATCTGCAGTGTGTATTCAGAGGGGACAACGAGGGGTTAATGTGACTAAAACATGAAACACAACGTCGGACTTTTGTTTTATGACGTTCCCCTCCTCAGTTCACTGATTACTGATACTGTCAACTCCCCTCCTCTGAATATCCAGTTGGGGTGGGGGGTCAGTTGGGTCCCACAGCTCAGTTTTTCCCCAAAGCCCCCTGACAGGTTGATCTGGCCCTGATCTATTCACTTCTCTTCTCTTCTCTCTTTCTTAATTTTGTCACTGTTCTCATGCTTTTTTCTGTTTGCTGGCCATTCGTTTCTCGTCTTTGTACATTTCTTGTCGTCTCTCCTGTTGGTTTTTCATTGCAGTAAAAAGTTCTGATGCTCGATAACGTAACACATTCGACTGCAGAGACACACACTCAACAGAAACACAACACTGCTGCTTCACAATAGTTGTGCATGGCTTTATGTTGCTGATGTGTTCCTGTTATTGTGTCCACACCCTGAACCTGCACAGACACGTCTGTACATTCAACTACAGCCACTGCAATGCTCCTCTTTCATTTAATGATGCTTTTGTAAAGATGTAAAGATTTTTATTTTAGTTTTTTGCAGGTAATCACCTCTAAGTCTTTTCCTTTTTTAACTTCTAACTCAGCCAAACATAACACAGGAGTCCGGGGTGTTGCCTCAATCTGCTTTTTCAGATTTAAGGAGGTGGTCCTCGCCATGTGTGGCCACGCCCCCTCAGTATGAGACAGAAACCTCTTCCCATCTGTCCTTGTATGGACTTAACTGCAGCAGAAATTCCACCAATGACACACCTGCTGCTGCAGAGGAAGTTAAGTCATGTTGAACTTTACTGAGCTTTACAAATTGAGACATTTACCTGAAGGATGCAGGGACCGGAGACTCTGCAGAAATAAATGATACGCGGATAAAATGTGATGCAGTAAAGAGTCAGAACCCCAAAATCCTTAAATGTCATGAGCTGGAAAGAGAAGTTCACAGCGTCTTTAAACTGATTATAATATTATGATATAATATCCCTAATGAGCGAAGGAATACTTTAACCCTCTGGAAGAAAGCCAGTCTTCACAATGAATATTTTAACCTTTGAATTTTAACTCAAATATACTGGTGATTCTTGTATTACTCTTACTAAAGACATTGTGCTGCTGTTTTCCTTATATGGATTTAACTGCAGCTGAAATTCCACCAATGACACACCTGCTGCTGTGGAGGGTTCCTGATGTATACTTTTTACATAACATTTCCTGAAGGATGCAAAATACACATAAGATGATAAAATTATTATTTAATTTGATTTGATTGGATTTTTGTGTCATGCACACAAAGTGTCCAACCCCTAAGACACCACAGCTACAGCTACAGTGGTCAAACATTACATTTAATTGCCAAATTCCAGATTATTTTACAGCTCAGTCTTAACAAAATATTCCTCCTTCTCTCCTAAGCTTGGGAAAAGGCTCCCTTCCTTTTCACAATTCAAGTTTTTCATAGTCAACCAGAAAAAATCATCATAAATGGACATTTTATTAAAAACTACATTCCTTACATTCTTGTATACAGAGCAGCAAAACAAAACATGAACTTCTTTCTCAGTTTTACTTCGAGATCACACAACAAACGTTCCTGAATGCAACTGTGCACATAGAGATCTTTGTCTTTTGTTTAAGTAACACTTCACATAAGGTTTTATGTATTCTTTATGAGACAACAAGTTCATGACTTTGGGTTATCCAATATATCAACAAACCATTTTCTTCTATACATGAATCTGCTGAATGTCACGGAATGAACCGGTTGTGGAAAATGAACGACAAATTTTACGTTTATATCTGTTTAGAGGTTCCTGTATCTCCACTGTTGGCCAAAACTGAGTAAATTTATGGATGCATACACAGTGGTAGAAAGTACATTAACTCACACATCATACTTAAGTAAAACATTTTGACTCTATTTTACTCTACTACATGTTACTTTGCATATGAACACAAAAAACATGTTAAACTGCTCAACAGCATATAAAGTACCTTCACCTCTTACACAATTCAAATGCTGCTTACATGTCAATGCACAATAATTAAAACAATAATTAACAAATAATATAACAAATTCCTCATAATGAGTGCTTTTACTTCTGATAATTTGAGTACATTTTACTTTTTTTTTAATGCAGAACTTTTACTTGTACTGGAGTATTTTACAGTGTGTTATTGCAATATGAGTAAAGTGAAAGAAAACTGAGTGTAGAGTATTAATATTATATATACATCTCAGCAATTGTGAGGAAAGTCTTTCTTCACTTTAAAATAACTTTATTTATAAGAATAAATGATTTATTTCACAATCTGAAAGCAGCAGTTTCACGATTTCGACTGAAGTTCAGGATTTGCATGCAGTGAAGTCACGGCACCAGTCTGCCTCGGCATGCTGGTGTGGAGCTTTGACCTGTGATCATCGCCCTGCAGTCAGGCAGAGTCGACATTGTCCGCATTCTCCGGCTGGTTCGGGCCTGTTCAGAGAGCCGGAGGAGTGTTAGGCTGCTAAAGCACACGCTGATTAACATGCAGCAACACAAAGACCAAAAAAGGTGAGAACACAGGAGAAACTTCCTGGCTGGATGGGAATCCTCCGTCTGTGAGTCCTCGTCAAAAACCAAACAGATTTTTATGAAAATCAACATGCGGAGACTTGAAATGTGCAGCAGAGAGATAATCAGTCATGTCTGCCTTTATCTTTGTCAGAGTTACATTTGTGTTTCGTAGTAATGCAGAAGAGAATCAGCCTGAGAGAGAATGAGGACATGCTGACTGACAGAGATTAAATGCAGGTTTCATGTCTCTACAAGTTGATTTTCATGATAATGAACTGAAACTAATGGCTACAGAGGAGGAAGGAACAGTTCATTCAGAAAATGTCAAATGGTTAGCGGTAAGTGCCACTGTCTCTAAAGTGACAGCTTTAAATAGCTCAGATTCTTTTCAACTCAGATACAATAAATTGAGGTTTGGGGCTTAATTCTCATCAAAATGAGTAAAACTTTATTCATTAAGTATTTTTCAAAACCTGTGTAAGAAAATAAATCATGTAGGGCTGCAACTTCTATCTATTTCATGATCAATTAATCTGCAAACTATATTTTAATGAAACATTTCATTCTAATTCTTCTAGTCCTTTGGCCTATTAAAGCACTGTAGGATTTAATGATATTTAGCGTGAGACTGCAGATTGTAACCAGCTGAAACCAAACCCTCTAAATCGCCTTCTAATCACATAGTTGGACTTTTCTCAAATCTGACAAATGTAAATGAACCTTTATTAGAGACAGCTGCTGTTTAATTCCTCCAATTTTAAATTTAGTAACAGCCAATTGTTTTTTGATCTCTAGGGCCTTTTGCATTTTTCATGAGTTCTTCAGTTTGCAATCAGCAACTACACCGCATAATCTCCACTAAATCCTACACACTGGACCTTTACATAAAAGATCTGAGTGGTCCTCCACCACTGGTCATTATAAAACAACAGTTTAGCCACAAGGAAACATGAACTGAGACTCTGTGTCAACCTCTCAATCTCTGTTCCTTATGGGTGGATGAGCTTAGTCTAACCTTCAGCAGCACCTCTCCAGTGCCCTCTACTGGCAGAATGTAGCACTCTTTAGTGTGTGCAGAACAGTGAAAAGTGTCTCTGCTCACAGTTTATACTGTTAAAGACAAAAGCATAAAAACAAAGTCAAGAATGAAATCTTCAGCATGCTATAAATTGGCAGGTGAAAGGTGTGTGTGTGTGTGTGTGTGTGTGTGTGTGTGTGAATACAGTCTATAATGGATACTGTTGTGGTTTATTTATTAACAGAAATCAATGAAACTACAAACTTAAACTTTAAGCTATCTGACTACAGTGAGCAACCACTAACTCTCACAGAGAATGAACACAGAGAAGAGACACAGACTCACAAACGATTGAAGAATTGGCAATATGCAAGTGTATATCTTGAAATATTAATCAATTTAACAAATAATGATACTAATTATTTTGCAAATAAAAGCTCCTATAAATCTTAAATAATGGACCTTTAATGTATTGATCATAAAACAGTTAACAGATCTGCAGCAGTTAGTTAGCCACGGTGCCAATCACAGGATCTGAGTCTACAGATTTTGTATAAATACTGTAAGATCCTCCAACAACCAGTCCTTTCTTAATTTAACTCCCAAAATAATCCAAAGAACAAGCTACTATATTAGCTCAACCCCTAACCTAAGAAGAACTCTAAAAGCACAACTGGTCACTGATATCTTCTCTACTTCATAGAATAGTCAATGAAATCAAATCATCAGCATCCTTACCCACACACATGAACACAAACCTCACCTCCAGCTACAGACCAATACGCCTGATTAACTGCAACCTAAACATAATTAATAAAGCATTAGCTAACAGTTTTAGAAACAGTAATGTAACCAGGTTAAACATATTGTGCACTGTAATAGATTGTTATATATGTTTGTGACTTGATTAAAAAACCTATAGCATTTTTTATTATTATATATTATATTATATTAAGATATACAATAAATATGGCTAAAAGCAAGATTAAAAAGATACAGTGTTATAAATATGTTTACAGTTATATTTTGTTTTATTTTGAAGAGCTCATAAGGAAGTGGTAAGAGTAATATTGGTCATTCATTGGTTGAGCTGGGTGGATCAGAGAGACGTGTGGAACGAGGAAGTGAGACTGATTGCATCACTGGATGCCAAAAAAGCATAAAGTGAACTGGACATTTCTTTTCAAGACTATCATGAATGTGGTTTTGTGGAGTTGTTCAGTCAGTGGATTAAGATTCTCTACATTCCACATTTGCATCAGTTATAACCAATAATCGTACCTCTCAACGCTTCACACTGCAGGACTGCTGTGCTTTTCTTCTATTTATAATATGTGGACAGAGAGAGAAGACAGTCTTTTATCCAGACTAATAAAGTGTGACTGGACTCACCTGGTGCTGCAGCGGCCATGATGTCAGTGTGCTGGAAACATCAGAGACTCATTCAACTGAAGACCAACTGCTGCTTTAACAACCTGAAGGAAGAAGAATTAGAATTGAAATGATCTTACTCATTCACACAGCAACATGTTTGTACAGAGCAAACTGCAGAGTGTCAGTCAGCTTCACAACCTCAGTGGGGATTCAAACTAGCAACCTCTGATTACAGCTGACAACAATGTGAAAGCCTGTGAGAAAGAAAAACTGACTGAATTTGATTTATTTTGTAACTACTAAAGCGATACAGGGTTTATAATGTGTGATAGACATGTTGCTTTAATGAGTCCCAAGAATTTATTAATACATAAAGATGATCTAATTTACCTCTGGAACATCCTTTACATACCAAAGGAGATAATGCCGTCCCACAATTCCTTGCTGCAGCAACATTTAAAAGTTAATACAAACAATTAAAATGACCAAAAAACTATGCAGATCAACTTTCGCCATAACTTATTAATATGCTTCTGTGTTTGGACTTTGAACAAACACTACTGTTGTAAAATCTACTTGTTATGAAGTTGTGATCCTGTGTGAAGCACTTTGTAACGTGTATTAACATTATTATAATAAAGGGAAGTTTATACGTTGCAGTGTAATGTAGTGTTTGTTTAGTTATTTCTTATAATATACTTTGTGGTACTGCAGCCTTTAGGAATATCATTTAATAATTGAACTGTTAAGAACGATCAGAGTTAAGTGGGTTGTACGCAGGTTTCCACATAAAGGAATCTGCCTCGTTATCTTGGTACATAACAATAAACTACACGTCAAGAAGCATAAATACTTAACATTTGACAGAACAATAATATATGAAAGATATTATAAAGACATTATGTACAATATGTCATTTATTTTAAATGGAAGATGTACAGTTTGTGCAGGAATGTTTCCAAGATCACAGTATAAAGAATAAAGAATATTTGCCATGTGCAATAGTAGATTTATATGACTGTAACCTGTATTAATCTTTTATTTAAGTTCCAACGTTGATAATTAAGTCAAATTTTTTACTGGTTGTCTGCGGATTCTCTCTTTATTGTAGAGTATTTATGAATTCATGACGTTTACTACAGAGGTCGAGGGAAACTTTTTAGGACAGGACATATAGGACCTACTTTATTTGACAATTTGATCACTTCCTCCACAGTTTGGCCAAAATGTACAGTAATGGAAAAAAATAACTTAATAATGGTAAAATGTTGTCATTTTAGCTATAATATATATATATTCATTTTATTTTATTGTAACTATATTTATATATAGCAGATTAACAGATTAAACTTGCTGTTTCCTCTGTTCATGTTTTAGATTTTACCATTCTTGTGCAACAGGCGCCATCTTGTGGAGCCCCTGCAATCCTGACCGGTGCAACCCAATATCTGTGTCCAGTTCCTGTTAACGCGTCACGTTGGTGTCCGTCTGTAACGTTAACAAACTACATTAAAATACTTTAATACATTCACTTTTATGGATAATATATAAATGTTTTTCATGAGTATTTTTTAATTTAAAAGTCCAATTACTGTTTTAAATGATTTAGTGACCATATTGTGGTGTGTCATTTGAGTGATTTATTGAGCATATTTATATTAATATTAACAATATTATTTACCTCGATCGTTTGTTAGTTTGCTTCAACAGCAATCGGTTAAATTATTTTAGTATTATTTTACTGTTTTTGGATCTGACTGCAATAGACCATATTCTTTTTTAACTTCTAGATTTATTACATTTATAGTTAACAGCTGTAGTCAGTCTGCTGTTATCATGTCCCAGTTTAACGTCTTCTTGTAATCTTTGTATTTAAACATTAAAATGTTCCCAGTTTGTGTCTCCAGTGGAAATAAGCGGATCCAGCCTGCAGACAGCGGCCGACTGAGACTCACTATAAGCCCGCAGAGGGGCTCACTGATGTCTGACAGAGGTGGTACTGAGCGGAGACTTACAGAAAAACAAGGTAACTACCTTCAAAATATTGGATTTTAATCAGGACTTTGAAAATGAATTGTTTTTATCCCTCCAAGTTGTTTTTACAAAGATATAAAAAGGCTAATTTTGTCAGCTGGCTCCAGAAAATTAATTAACAATTAATTCTTGTTATTTTTTGAAATGTATGATTTTTTATTTTATTTCCCAGTATATTGATTATGATTTTACCCTTTTGTGTAAAAACAAATTCTCTCTTTTCTTCCATCAGAAGAAACCAATACTTTATCATCCGTTTATCCTGCTTCATGCAAAATCACACATCCATAAATCAATAAATTTACAATTATAAACCAGTTGTTTCAAGTTATACATAGCAGATTAAAAGATTAAATTTGCTATTACCGCTGTTCATTTTTTATTATATTTTACCATTCTTGTGCCACGGCGGCAATATCTGTGTCCAGTTCCTCTTAATGCGTCCCGTTGGTGTCGGTCTGTAACAAACTCTGTTAAAATACTTTAATAATTCACTTTTGTGGGTATAAATGTTTTTAATATGTTTTTATTTTTAATTTAACCCTCATAAAATCTTCCCATTGACTATGCAGTTGTTTTCCTCCATCATGAATTTGACCCCAGTCTGGTTTGACTTGTTTAAAGAACATACGGTATAAATTATGATCCAGTACTGTGTTTCACCTTATTACTCAACTCAATACCAACTCATTAACATAAAGCCTGATCCATATTTCTTTAGTTTAGGGTCAAGAAACCTCATTTATGCGAAATTATATCGCATTTTTTTGTTTTAAAAACAGCTAAAAATCTGAATAATTGTGACTATAGTTAATATAATAGGAATATATGTTGACTGATTGTCACAGTCTGGTATATGTCAAAGTTTAGTCAGGACACTGTTTTGAAAGAATTAAATGTTTTTAATGGTGACACATAATCACACCTGTTGTCCTCTGGGGTCAAAATTGTTTATGAAGCATAAAATATAAATTATCACTCAATTCTGTGTTTAACCTATTTAGTCAACCTTATTCCAACTCATAACGACAAGTTTCACTATTCTTTTTTTTCTCATTACAGTGAAATACTGTAAACTAAATTATGAATTATTATATGTCAAATATTAGCCAGGACATCCCCACAATAGACTGACTGATGCAATTTAGGTGAAAAAAAACATTTTGATATTGAAGAGTGAACATTTATTTCCCTAAACCTAAAGAAGTTTCAATTTTACAATATTAATTTCGGAAATCAAATTTTAATCACAAATTCAAAAACCCCAAATAACAA
>JAGRRF010012887.1:28523682-28536875 GCA_019097615.1 Morone chrysops
GACATAACATAGACATATATACATAGACATATATTCAATTCAATTCAATTTTATTTGTATAGCGCCAATTCACAACAGAAGTTATCTCAGGGCACATTTCAAATAGAGCAGGTCTATTCCTTATAACATTTACAGAGACCCAACAGTACCACCATATACATAGATATATATACATACACATATACACATACACATATACACATAGACATATACACATACACATATATACATAGACATTTATTTATTTGTTTATATGTCTATGTATATATGTCTATGTATATATGTCTATGTGTATATGTGTATGTGTATGTCTATGGACATCAGCACCCCAGTTGTAGTTCCTCCGTTTTATGGTTGTGAAAACATATATCTACCTAATATATCAGTTATCACACAGTGTGTAATGAATAATGATACTGCATGTATATGATCTATGCTAAGAAAAGACAACAATGTTTGTTTAATGAAGATATTTGAACTAAAACAGGAGACCAGCGCGCCAACTGCTTTGCTCACGTGATGCAAAGCGGACGGTCATAAAAAAAAGCGTCATATGTGACGTCAGTCTACTGTAGTGCTGCGTTATAAAACACAAATATCTTTAAGACAAGAGATATTTAATTTAACACTATGTGGAATCTGCAGCGTCCATAGCAACCAAAACGTTGCAGTTTCACATTATTCTGGCGAGATCTGAAAAATCTTCTCAACAACGAGCAAGCGAGTGATTGTACATTCACTGAGTGAATATTATGAAAATAAAATATATATTTCTCGCTAGAAATTTAATCAAAACGCATTTTTATGCAGAAACTAACTCAAAATATAGATTTTTTCACTAAAATAAGAGAAATGTCCGCCATGTTTTTTGTTCTCACGGCCGGGATCTTGAAAGTCCTGTGACTTGGACGCAAAACAATAAGAAAAGAAAAGGCAGAAAAAATTTAACAGTGATACAATTTAAGGGCCATTATTGTAACCCCTCTACGTTTTTGTACTTTGGACCAATGTAGCCAGGGTACGTTTTTATATGAGACTGGGTTGCTTCAGTGAAATTAATACAGCAACTGTCTTCCTGACTGCTCCCGTGGCGTGAGCCACTTCTGCAGCTCACCCCTGTATGACGAGCAGTTGCTGTAACAAAAAGAAAGAAAAAAACGTTTTATAAAGTTGTAAAATTAAAAATACGAAAGCTGCAGTTCTGCATTGCAAATACAAACAACAAACTCCAGACTAAGTTGCCACGGCACGGCAATAATTAATTAATAATTAATACACCACACTCCATCAGCACAGCAGCATTGAAACCAAGTCTAATCCTTCATAAGGATTTCCGGCAGTTTTGACGCTTCTAGGCGTATTACTGATGTCGATTCATTGTAGGGCATTTCAACATTGAAAAATCATCATCTATGCTGTAACAGTAAGTGTGGTTTGATACTACAGAAAACACTCACTGAGCAGATACTGAACAGAAGAGCAACCAAACTCACATTTTAACAAAGATATCTGTCAATTAGCATGAGCATAAGGAACACCTAATATAACATTGTCTGATGTGTGATTAACTCTACTAACTTCAAATCCAGCACAATTATTTAAGCTCATGAATGAGTTTGGCAACCTTTCAGGATTTAAAGTAAACTGGAGTCACAGTGAAGACTCCATGTTGCCACAACAAATCTGAAAAAAAGAGAGACGTAAATATCTTCTTGTGAAGGAAATTTCCGAGCAGAGATTATCATTTTATGAATTTGGGAAGTGAGGAAATCAAATAGTTTTTGTTTGAAACTGACTAAGCACTAATATCAAATCATATTAGAAATAATAATAATCATGATTATGATAATAATAATAATGAAATGTTTCCCAGAGGTGAGAGAGGATGAGTGGGAGGAGCTCAGACCTGATATTGCTGCACTGCACCGCCTCAGAGGACTTCCTGAACACATGTTTCATGAAAGGCTCAAGAACTCAAACCAAAGGTATCTTAATAAATGTTTGGTGTCTTCAACTGGTACGGTATTGGTACATGCATATATGTATATTTTAGGAAATACATTCATATCATAGGGACCCCCTGGTGCATTATTTTCAGTAATTAAAGAATTCATTAAGACGTCACCAAAGAAATGTGCATTGAACATGTAACATGGACTTTACTCCATTTTAGGCACGCATCCATCCATGGGGCCAGAGGTAAAAGATCCAGTACCAGGTAATCAAGTATTTACTCTGTTCTCAACTGAGATTGTTGGTGCCATTCTGGTGAGAATGCTTTCATTAGTTAGACAAATAGTTGGACAAAACAAGACATGTATTAGCTACAGCTCTGAGAAATTGTGATGGACAGTTTGGACAGTTTTCTTTTGTCCATGAATTGATAAACTGAAAGAATGATCTCAGATTAAGCGATAGGAAAAAAAAGAAAGAGGTACTGACCATGGTATTGATTTGGCTACTTCAGCCATTTATTCTGGTACAGGGTGGACTTAATAATGAAAATGAAGACATGTCCTAGTGACCCTTTCACCTGGAATAAGCCCATAAAGATTAAGACTATGTGGATTGACAGTTTTATACAAATATAAACTAAATCTGTTCTGGCGGTCTTGCTACAGCTTTGCAAAATATTCAGTTTGTACCAAATTTAAGTCAGATTAACTTTTCATGTGGTCTTTATCAGGTTTTACTGTTATGTATGTAGTTTTTGTGATAAACATGTTAATGTTTATGTAATTTTCTAATCTTTTAGGGCGGACATTGACCAAAACCCACTGAGTCTGTTGAATGATTTGCAGGAGTGTGAGAAGAATTTCACAATGTGTGTCATTGAGATGGGACAAGGAGGTGGATTTTAGAAAATCAGATGCTGTGCTTAGTTTAGAAGAACTGAACTCAATGTAACTGGAACCAAACCAGTGCAAAGATTTGACACATCAGAATACACAGATTGAAATACACCGTCCTCCATAGACAATTATCTTTACATAACTGCTCTCTGATTATCTGTTGTTTTTTTGTATGTTAATTTTATTATCAATTGCTTTCCAGGATTTTGAGAGCTTCTTGGGAGCTGTTGATGAACACAAGATACAAGATTGGCTGCTCAGTGCTTCAGAGCTCTCTCACAGCTACAGCCAAAGACTTCTGGTCATGACTGACAAAGAAAAGTCAACAAATGACAGAGTCCAACAGGAGTACAGCATGGATCCTCATTACTCAGTAATAGTCAGCCCAGAATGCCTGCACAATGCTTCGTGTGTACCAGAAGCAGACGGCTACACTGTAGTGAAAATATTTGGAAGTGATTCAGAAGATGGACAATCTGTGTCTGGACTTTCTGGCTCATCACTTGCAGAGCTGATGTTGTCACTGGAAGCCGTACCAGTGTTCTCCCTCGATGGAAACACAACCACAGACTTCCAACATAACTTCATTCGGGTTTTTGTGGTCCGTGGCATCAAAGCAGTCTTAGAAACAAACCAGGAGAATCACCAGATTTACCAGGTCATGAACCAACTTGACTCCATTTCACGCTACGAAATTCCACAAAGACCGGTTGATCAGAGCACAAAGTATGACCACCAGCAGATCCTCATCATGGAGGACGACCCTGTTGTCAGAAAAGCTGCTGTTTATCTGTATGAGAAACATCCAACGGTTAGCTCTGTCTACGTTCTTGATAAAAACCAAAAACCAAAACTGATTCACGGTGACTCTGTACCTCTTTCAGAGGACAGCAGACTGGTGCTGGTAGGCCATGGTGTGACAGACAAGTCAGGAGAGACGAAACTGGCAGGATTCAGCGCACAAGAAGTCGCCAAAATTATTGAGCAAACCCCCAGGCTTTCTGATAAAATCAAAACAACGAGTGTGGTGGCCTGTGAGGTCGGAGCAGATAAAGCTTTTGTTGAAACCCTCCTGAGGGACCTCCATGAGACCGCCGGCATCAAGACAGAGCTACACCTCAGGGATGCTGTGCTCCAGGTCAGACACACAGGGGAGAAAATCACCCAAGACATCTCTACAGCAGGGCTGCAATGGCGACATAAAGATGACAGCAAGAAAGTGGTGGCGACCCTTGATAGGAACGGAGACGTTATTATTAGAAAAGAGCCTGGCAGTAAAGGAAAGGCAATTTTTACTAATGAAAGAAACCTTCTAATGCCTCCGGGATCCGGGCCAGAGGAGCCTAAGAAATTTATTAACCGGAAGGTTTTGGAGGAGTGGAAGCATTCTGACAAAAATAAGTTAAATCAGATTTTTGATGAACTTGAGGATGTGACCTGGACATTCTTCCATGAAGAACCGACCTCTCTACAAAAGATTAACACCAATAACTTGCAGCAAAATTAACAGCAATGTGTAATAATGAAAAAAAATCTCAGAGATATATCTAATAATGAGATAGAGTGGATAGCGGATGAACAGACACGACAGGATGTTCTGTCTGAGTGTTATGAGATTAAATCAGGAGAAGATATCAGAAATGTCATCCGTCACTATGCAAAGACCGGAGAGAATGAGGACACATACCTGATGGTCAAAGACTGGATATACCTTGTTGATCATAAAAGTCTGTATGTCTATCCAGTTGGAAAAAAGCTTGACAATAATCAAATTGGAAATGAGGTCAAAATGAATGAAATTAAAGCCTGCATTGTTGAACAGATAGGCAAAGAAAAATATCCAGACATGCGACAAACAAACAAACAAATTCTTGATCAAAATATAAATAACCCAAAAGAACAATATGTTAAATATGTGAAAGATATTTTTCTTGGAGAGCACACAACTAACCTACCGCTATCCACTGAGGCCTGGTACACCACATATTTCACTGCATCAGTTATATCTGAATCTGCTAGAAACTTCCGGACATTTCCTCTGACTCTCATGGCCCTGGATATGGTTGAAAGCAAAAACAACAATATCCGAGAGAAAGGACTGAGTTTTTTTTTTACAGAACATCCAATGGCAAGGGGAGGTAGTTGGGTTGACCCAAGCAGGCGAGGATTTAGTGGCTCAGCAACACCTGAAGGTTCTAGCAAATTAAAGAATAAAAATAATAAAAAAGGAAAAAAAATAAAACATTTGACAAATGATCTTATAAATGTCCTAAAAAAAGAATTCGAACATTACAAATTATGGGTTGGAAAGATTAAAAAAGATTATCTGCCTCAAATATTGGAGGTTGCAGAAAAATACAAGATAACTGTAAGTACGGAAACCATTATTAAAGATAGCAGTGAACCGCAAGCATCCGGTCCATTAGGAGGCTACAATGATGGCCACACAACATCCCGAGACCTAAAATCTGCCACAGAGTTGGAGAATTCCTTCAAACTTGAATCCTATTTCTCCAGGGCAAGAGCATTATCTGCTGAACAAATCCATAGACAGATAAAGGCAAAGTATGGAGAAAGTCTGGCAGGGTTACAGATCCAGGAGGGCAGCGCCATGATGGAGAATGGACAGTTCATATGTAACGTTGTGTCTGAGGGTGCTGATGTTGACCCTGTTGAGTTTAGGGTTGCGTTATCTCCAGAGAGTCAACACTACAATGAAAAGATGTTGAAAGGCTTTGACACAGCAATCCATGATCTGGAGAGTCACGGTTCAGTCTCCTCCCATAAAGTCAATAAGTTTGTAGAACACACTGGGAGTGCTGTTGGGGTGCTGGGTCTCATGCTAGGGATGAAAGGAGCTGTTCGTGCTTTTGAACAGGGTGATGTTAAAGATGGTGTGATGGGAACTTTGCAAACGGCTCATGGAGTGAAAGCTATGACAACGTCTGTTATTGCGAGACAAACTCTGTCCTCAGAGGCAAGAATCGCCAGAGCTGCAACCCCTGTAAGGAAGGGCACAATGACTGTCATACCAATAGTGGGAATTGGATTTGGGTTATACAATTTTGAACAAGATTTGGAGAGAGGTGACACACTGGGATACATTGATGCTGCCTTAGATGGTGTTATGGTTGAACTGGATGTTATTGAAATTGTTCAGCCTGAACTGGCACCATTTATAATGCCTATAAACCTCGCTTTATCAGTAGTCCGGATGGTCATTGATGATGTTTATATGGGCATACAGAAAGAACTAAACAGCCTCCCAAAGGATGCTGGAGTTGCACAAAAACTGCTGGCTGTTTTTCGTGGCTTTGGGAAGGGGATTTTGCACTTTGTAATTAATGTGGCAAGTTTCTTTTACGATTGGCATTACGATGAAATTGAGGAGGGACACCGACTTGTTGCACAGATATCAGACTACCACAAATATTATATTAATATTACTCATGTTCATACCAGCCGGCTCTGTGACAGTGGTTTCAGGTTATAAAGCTGTATCTAATTCCAGATATGGAATATACAAAGGAAATAGAGATTCTAATCGTTTCTTTGCTATTCAGAAATCAGACGACCAAGATATGATTGAAGTCATGTTAAGTTACTATTACGAGCTTTACGGTGAACCAGGTGATGACATATTCTTCCTCGGCCCACAGAGAAGTTACGTTAAAGGCTCTGGTGGGAAAGACACATACATCATTCCTGAAAATGGAGGGAAAACAATTATTAACAACTACGATCCTTCCAAAGCAGTGGACACGCTTCACTTCAGTGTTGATTACAGTCACATTTCTGTGTCTAAATCTGGAGATGATGTTGTGTTAATGTATCAGGGCAGTCATACAGTGACCATAGAAAGATGGTTTTTAGGGGAACTTTATCGTCACATGAACATGATGTCAGGAGACGGAGTTTTATTTGAGATTTCCTCCACTGTGGTTTCTTCTGTTCGGCTGGTGGCCACAGGAATAAACATGATGTTTAAGACACGCGGTGAAATTGTGAATGCATCACAACCACTTTTAAGTACAGTTACAAATATCTTTGGGTCTCGGTATGATGATGTGCTCATTGGAAATGGACAGAAGAATCTGATGGATAGAGGAGGAGGTAGAGATCGTCTGATTGGTGGTGAAGGAGAAGACATGTACATAGTTTCAGACAGACAACAGTCCTCAGTGTGGATTGAAAATTACTCCAGAGACAATAAAACAGACCTGGTCATAATAGAAGCAAATCTTCATACTTTAAATGTCAACGCTTTCCATATGAATATAGCCATCCATATGACTTTAGTGAGGTGGTTCAGATCACCAGCAGACAGACACTTGCTTGTTGTGACAAAAGATCTGATCACTTTTACAATCTTGGATAACAAGGCTGACTGCCAGAAGAAAGACCCCTTCACCAAGTGCATAAAAAGTCACAGCATTGACTACAGCAGCTCTCCATCTCATCTGGTGGTGGACCTTCAGGAGGATGAGGCTTTTCAAAGTGTGACAGAGGTCCGCGGGTCAGCATTCGATGATGACGTCAGAGGGAATAAAGAACACAACGTTTTTGTCCCGGGAAGTGGAAATGATTTTATGCAAGGTAGAGAAGGAGAGGACTGGTACGTTATCACACCAGGACAAGGAGTAAAAACCATCAACAATCAATCACCAGATCTAGCCATGGACATTATCTTCCTGCAAGAAGAATATCAGCACATCACATGTACGTGTGAAGGACAGAGCATCATAATGTCGGTATACGGCAGAAAAGATGTTATTTTACAGAACTGGTTTAACTCAAAGAATCATCAGCACCTGCAGATCAAGACCAGTGACGGAATAACAGCTGGACTGATGTCCAACCGCAGCAGCTGTGACAAGTCTTTATTGGAACCCCTAACTATTGACTATAGAAACCAGAAACCTGAACCACTTCAAACAATTGCGACATCAGACGAGTTCTTTTTACCTATATATGATGAGTGTTTCAGAAAACATTCAGAAGACAGACTCTTCTGCGATTTTAAAGGCAAAGTGATGATGATGAATAATATGGATTCAGTGAAAGAAATGTATGGCTCCACAGGTTATGACATCATGGTTGGGAACAGCAATGCCAACCTACTCGATCCTTACACCGGGGGTGCACTGATGTTTGGAGGTGAAGGAAAAGACACTTACATAATCAAACATGGATATGGTACCAACTTAAAGATTGATAACTTTGCAGAAGATCAGAATATTGATACTGTAATGATTGATATGGATTTCCTTGCTGGCAGTCAAATCGCACTGGATTCAAAAACGCGAGATCTGGATGTGCTGATCACGACAAAAGAGGAACAATTAAAATTCAGTTTGCTCAACTACAATAACAGTGACCAACATCAGCACCTAGAATTCCAGAGCTCTGACGGAGTGAAATTTAAATTGAAATCAGTAAACTCAGTTGGAGATGACTCTCTCTTTCACGTTGAAGCTTTCAAAGTGACTCTGAAACAATTGCAGGTTGACTGCCGTTTGGACATCAGCTCTCAGAGGAATCTGTCCAAGGTCCATACAGTGCAGGGCTGTTCCTCCCAGTCCAATGACATACTGGGTAATGCTCAAGACAATGCTCTAATTGGTGGATGGAAGGATGATGTGTTGGAAGGAGGCGAAGGAGATGACACACTGATGGGAGGAAACGGAGATGACGTCCTCGTTGGTGACTTGGGAGACGACACTCTTTATGGTGAGGATGGAAATGACACTATGATGGGAAACTCTGGCCGGGACATCTTCATTCCTGGACCTGGGGCCGATCGACTGGATGGAGGTCCTGGCAGAGACACTGTTCTGTACCGGGGCGATCAAGACACAGGTAAAGGGGTTTATGTTAACCTACTGACTGGACAAGGCCGCTATGCTGACGCTGAGGGGGACGTGTTGAAGGATGTGGAGACAGTCATTGGCACCATCTATTCTGATATCTTGGTGTCTGGTTATGAAAGTTCTCTTCTCAAAGGCTCAGACGGCAATGACATCTTGGTGTCCACTGGTGGTGATTACCTGGTTGGAGGTGAAGGAAATGACATTTACATGGTGGCTTTTAATCACGGTTCAGTCACCATTAACAACTGTGCAAAGGACAACGCCACAGACGTCCTGTACTTGAGCTCACGGTCAACACCGTTATTTGACTGCCAACTGTTATCTGACAGAGTTCTTCTGACTTTCTTTGGACAAAACCAAACTACTGTTAAAATTAAACTTGAAGGCTGGACCAGTGATGATAATGAATGTGGTCATTTGAAGTTGGTTTTCAGAGACTTGGAGGTGTCAGTGGACGGGCTGCTACAAGAGTGTCAGTTAAGACAGAAGGAAGCAGTTTGGTCTTCAGCAATAAGTTGGATTATCTGCATCAGTCTCGTCCTCTTCCACTGTGTTATCATTTTACTGACATGCAGAAAATCACTTTTAAGGAGAAGACAAGAAACACAGCAGAAACCAACAGAAACAAATGTTGATGCAGAATCAGATTCTATGATGGCAGATGCAATGTAGAGTTCTGTGAGGCTGCAGCTGAAATGTATCTTTGAACACAAGGAGACAGTATCTGAATTTCACTGATCATTGGTCATTTGATGTTCTTGAGGTTTGCAGTCGATTGTATTTGATTTTACTTTTAAAGCTTGTGATAGGTCAGGGCTTTTTGTGCATCATTGACAAACATTATTTTTTTAATTAGAAGCATGGTGTCTGAATGGATCATATTTAGTAATCAATCAACTACATATTGAGGAAAGATTGACTTATATCACTATAATAATATAAATCATCCTCGCTCTTAGCTTGGGGACATTATCATAACATTGGATTCATCGCTGACATTGTAGAGATATTGGACACGATCAGACTTTATGTATTGAATGAAAGTAAAGGAAATTTCTACTTTACCAGCAACCTGCAGTTATTATTACAATATTATTAATTACTTTATATTGTGCTTTGATTTAAATGTTTTGGACATTTTTAATGTATCTTAACTCATCCAGCTGTTACTGTACTCAAATGTTTCATAATGATATCAAATCATGTGTCATTTATTTTAATTCCTTTCTCATTTATTCTTGGAAATAAAATCATTCAAAATATTATGCGTGCTGACGATTCATTTTAAATGTCCTTTCTTCTGTAATTCTTACTAATAGTTTGGGTAAAGTAAAAATACAGCTGCATGAAGAGAAAAACTCTTCAGAGGTTTTTAATGCAAATAATAAAATTGCCTCCAAAAAACCCACACCCACATGAATTATTTGATATCACAAAATCACATAATTAATTTAATTGCCACTATGCAGAAACAGCTTGATTAACAATATCATGAGGAAGAATCAGTGTTTAGCTGACTTTAAGGACCCGAATGTTGTACTTAATGAGAGTACCTTACTCTTGTTGAATTAATAATACATATTGTAAATAATTCCCATACTAACAAGAACACTGAGCAGGGGGATGTTGGTTAGCTTTAAAGCCTGCACTATAGAACTGATTTTACTGTTTAAGCTTTTATCATTTTGTCAGCTTCTGCTTGGCATCTGGAAATGTGCACATGCCTCTGTGATTATCTGACACAATGAAAGTAACATCACATTTCTGCTCCAGGTCGCCGGAGATGGTCACTACTCACAAATCAAAATCCACTAAAACACTGAGCCCGTTTGGCTCCAAGGATGAAATCAATCTTTTATGTTCATGTGGTTGAAAAAGCAGGAACAGAAACATAAGCAATCAGTGGCAGATTATGAGAGTCATGGGCCCCTAAGCTACCGTTGTTGTGTAACAGATTTTGTTTTTCTGGCAGAGAAGTATGGAGCCAAACCTGTATTGATTTGCAAATGTATAGACATTTGTAAATGTGTCAACAAATCTGTAAATGAAGACAAATATTAATGTCAACACCTGCAGTGAAAACTGAGACTGCTCGTTCGTTTCAAGCAGAGAGAATGGAGTTGGCATCACATTCGGCCTTCACTCCACCTCTCGGGGGTAAATATGAAATATATAAAATAGTATATTTTAAATGAGAATTAGTTTTACTTCTCAAGCATATTAATATTACTTCATATTAAATTAACCACAGAATTGTTTTATTATTTTTCCTAAAAGGATGTGGAGATAGTTCAGATGAATCTTGATTATAAATTACAGATTTATCAAGCTTGTTAAATAACTAAGGCATTAAATATAAGGGATTTAAAATCTGGATGCATGGATAATGATAATGAATGCATTTTGTCTGCTACATGTTTATCACTAACACATGGCTTCTTTCCAGATTGAGCTCTCTAAAACCCAAACTGTGAGTGAAGAGATGCCTCAAAGCTCTGCAGAGGTTGTGACAATATTTTCATTTCTAATGTTAAAATTTGAAATGTTGATTTTTACAGAATACTCAGGCACATTTGAGAATTAACTGTTAGTTAAAGCCAACTTTACAGAGTTAAGACTCTACTGACCTTAAAACTGAAAATAAAGAGAACACAAAACGTTTCAAGATCCTGGTGCTTTATTTTGCTCAATTCTGACATTAACAACATGAGTGAGAAGCAAAGAGAGAAGGAATAAAAAACAAAATATGACGATTTCTGATACAGAAAATACTGTATGTATTTTATGGATTGAGGATGAACATCAAACAGATTTACTCACCAGTGTTCTGACTTGCTTCTGAAAATATAATGAGCTGAATATTGACATTGTTGTGTTTACCAGAAACAGCACGAGCGGTTGGTGGTTTAGTCTGAGTTTGAAGTTTTAGGCCGTATGGGCTAAAACTACCTGGAAATATGTCCCATCATCTGAAAACAGCGTACACTGAAACAAATAATAGCTGGAGAAACCAAAATAATGCCACCGTTTCTCATAATCATCATTTACATCCACACTGGGTAAATACGGTCAGAAAATGGAAATATGTTTAATCAAAATAAATATTTATGAGCCACAGATGCTGCATCGTGAAAGAAAACCATTACATTTCAAAAACTGCCTGAAATTAATCCAACATCATATTAAAAAGAATGCAACCATGCAAAAACTGTATCTTGACAGGAGTTTACTCAGAATGTACTTTTACTTTCAGGCCAGAAAGTAATTCAGAAAATAAATTCTCTTGTCAGTTTGTAAGAAAAAACAAAGACGAATAAGCTCAAACATCCTAAGAATCCAGTTTAATAACCATGGAATGATTTTTAAACCTGCAATGAGTCGACCACAGTTTGTTACATACAAGCAGATCAGTTCTGATATTTGAGAGTTTTGCACTAATCATCATTTAAAACCGAGATTCTTACTGGAGGAGTTCCTCAGAGCTCAGTATCAGGCCCATTTTTGTTATGTTTTTTACATAAATTAAACATTTATTTCATTCAGTCTTTTCATTAATATTGTTTGTTTGTGTTTGTTGGGAGTAATTGTATTTCCATCGTTCTTTCCAAACATTTTATGTAATTATTTACAGACCAAAATTCATTACATGTCAAATATAGTCTTCCCTGCATCCATAAAATATAACGTTTTACTGTTACAGTAGTTGAAAGAGAAAGAAAAAATACATCATAATTACAACTGTAATTTCTTCTAAAAAATGGCTCAAAATACAAACAAACTTGGTACATTGTCAAACAAAGAGCTGAAGTAATTCGATTCATCTTTAAGGGATTTTGTTTTAGAAAATTTGCTGCTTTTCTTTTTCTGTCTGTGACGTAAACTCAATATGTTTTGAGTTTTGGAGTCACGTTCGAACACAACAAGAGAATTACTGATAACGAAAAATCATTGCCTGTTGTTGTACTACTGAATATCTTTTGGACTGTAGTTTGGATTAAAAAAAACAGACATTTGAGTAGTTCCTCAGGATCTCACAGGCTGCAAAATTGTGAAACTTAGTGAAAATAGTGAGAATAAAAATCAAATACAAACAACTACAAGGATCGGTCAAATTTGCAGAAAAGTTGTGGTGATTGTGCAGAATTCACAGGGATTGGTTGAATCTGCGGTAACTGTTGCGATCGCAACTTCCTGGAGGGACTAAAATGTGTTTCAACTAAGTGATTAAATTAAAGAATCGAGAGATAATCAATAAAGAAAACAATCTTCAGTTGCAGCTGCATTCAGAGGACGCGTTGTTTTAATTTGATCAAATTTTGACAAAAAGAGGCCTTAAATGTGATCGTCAGTGCACAAATCTCAAATATGAAAATGTCTACATGCGACTCAAACTGAGGAAGGTAATGAATGTCTAACACACACACACACACACACACACACACACACACACACACACACACACACACACACA
>JAGRRF010012887.1:28540621-28554220 GCA_019097615.1 Morone chrysops
TCTCCTTCTCGTTGCCCTCTCGCCGAAACTTCTCAATGTACTCTTTGCTGAAGCGCTCCTGAGTCTGACACTGCTCCTCGAAGATCTTGATGGTCTCATTGAACGCCTCGATGGCCGTCCTCTTCATCTGGATCTCCTGAGGGACGAAGAGGAGGGGGGAGGAAGGGAGTGGGGGTTGGGAGGAGGAGGAGGAGGAGGAGGAGGAGGAGGAGGAGGAGAAGGGGGACAGGTGAACAAAATCAGAGGAGGGATTGAAGAAAAACAAGCATGCATGCTGCATCCCAACATGCTGCTCAGTGAGTGGCAGAGGCGCCACCTTGTGTTGTCTGTCTGTTACTACAACAGTGTTAACAATAGAAACTGCACCTGTGCTGAGACCATCTGTGTTAATAAGGACGCTCGAGGTTACAGAGGACACTATTTCTCATTTCAGTCTGCTCTGTGTTCTGTTTTTCTTCTGAAAGTTTGACGTGTTGTTGAGGCAGTTTCCAGCTGGTGATATTACTGATCCACAAATGTACTATCAGTAAAGTCTCATAATCACCAATCATATCTCTGTTAAACAACTCTCTGTGGTTTGTTTCCACAGCCGGTCTGCTCCGACTGAAACTGCTGTTTTTATCATCTACGTCGGTGAATTAAGGATTTATTTTCACCAAACCAGAGTTGGTGATTGTTGGAAACACTAACAGAGACGCTTTAATGAGTTTTATTCTGTTTCTGTCCACTTTACATCTCAGAGGAAATTATTGTATATCTTACTTCACTAAATTTACTTAATAACTTCAGTTACTTCGCAGATTCGGATTAATGATTAAAATGTAATTAATAATTAATGACATTTTATTAAAGATTATTTATTTTAAATATGAAATTGTATTGATCCAAAGTAGGAAATCTACAAGTGAATTCATTTATGTGGAGGACATATAAGGAATACGGCCTAGATCTTTTATGATTCGGTGCTTTAGAAATAAAATGTAACTGATTTGAATTAATTACAATCCAATATTAGAATTATATATTATTCTGCATAATAAAAACTTTTAATTTTAGATTTTTTACTCTTTTGCTTTGTTCCTTTTTGAAGATTTATCTGTTAGCGTTTTATCTTTATTATGTATCCAAAGTGTACCTGAGAGGTCCTGGTGTACTCCTCATACAGTCTGTCGTACTCTCGGTTCTTCTCCTGGTACTGCAGGTGGTACTCGTGGAGCTTCTTCCCCACAGCTTCGATGCTGTCCTCCTTCACCACCTGGTCCTGAACACAACGACAACAACAACAACAACAACATGTCCAATGAGACGACTCAACAACAGACAAACACAGTGTGACCACCATCAGACCGTCTACAGACCTGCTGGTGTTTGGAGACGGGGTAGAGCAGCTTGACGTCCAGTTTGGGGTTGTACTGGGCGAGGGACTCGTGGCGGTAATGGTTGATGAGCTCCACCACTGAGCTGAAGGTCAGAGGGTCGGAGAAGCCGTACTTTCCCTCCCGATGGAAGATCTTTATCAGTTTGTTGTTGCCTCCTTTCCTGAAGGGGGTCAGAAAACATACGACCATTAAACCAAACTGGTGTCAGACATTTTACACAGTTATCACACTGGGACCAGAACCACAGAGCCAGTATTAACACAGACAAACGACTACTGGATCACTCTCTTCTGCTAGGTGTTTGCAGTGATGGATGATGTACTCACATAGTTAACTAAAACATACCAACAGAGTTAAGATACACAATTACACATGTATTATCAGTGACATGTAACTGTAAGCATCAAAAGTAAAAACAGGGTTTCTGCTGGTTCCAATGGGTTAAACTGAAGTATTGTACTTTAAAGATGGACACAGATTACATATAATAAGTAATATATTATAAATATAATATCAATAAATGAATGATTATTAAATCCATACATGAGCACACAGGAGGTTGATGTTGATTGAGCAACATGTTTAAGATTTATAAAAGTTCACTGTAATCAAGACCATTCAAAGACGTACATTTAGACAGAAAAGGATCTATACAAATGCAGAAGTACTTTTGATTTATTTTGGTTGAAATAAATTTTGTTATTTCTATATGTGATGAATTTAAAGCTCAACCCTGAACAAGCATTATGTTGTGTGAGTCGTTGCTGAATGTTGTTTACTGGTGTTTAACGGTGTTCACTGGTTTACCTCAGAGTCAGGGTGTAATCTCCGTGCATCTTGGTGGAGGCGTCTCGAACCAGGAACGTACCGTCAGCTGTGTCCCTCAGCTTCTCGTTCACCTCCTCTCTACAAACATAAAGCACATCAAAGGTCATCTCGCTGTCCTACAACAGCGTTCTCCTTCATCCATCATCTGCACAAAGGTTCTCGCTGCACCACAGAACTAGTTTAAATATGATACCACGGCAAATAGACAAAAAAAACTAGTTAAATAATAAACATTTTTTCACAGAGGTTTATGGTTTAAATAAAATGTCAGTACTTTGAATATTATCGTGTTAACATTGTGCGATTGACAAAGTATCAACACTTCTGACAACCTTCATCTGCAGCCATTCTGAAGCAGTTCTTCATGCACAGAACTTAAACTGGATCCTGACTGGGATCATTTTCAACTGTCAGTGGACGAACTGATTAATGGACTAATGGTATCTGCTGTATAAACTGTTGGTAAGTTCATTTATGACAGAACATCAGAGGTTAGAAACTCTTCATGCATGTATGTACAAATTCTAGATTTTAGATATAGAAAACTTTAATGCAGTAAAAAGTACAATATTTCCATGTAGAGGAGTACAAGTAAAATACTAGTAGAAGTACCTCAAACTTGTACATTAATGAAGTACTTCTTGTTCTGTGTGTATGTTACTGCTGAGTGTTAGTACTAGTTCATGCTATAAACACTGCTATGCTTGGTTCATGTTATATAACATTAAATCAAATAAATGACTGTATGAGTATGTAATGAACCCAGACTGGGTGCTGGGATTATAAATTAATTCTTTGTAAATGTAGTTCTTGAAATGTTTCTTTGGCTATAAACCCAGTTTGGACCAAAGACTCGCAATGAGACACGTTGAAAATAAAGCTAAAACATAAAATGAGGACAGTGGGAGCGAGTTATCGTCTATAGCTGCTTTTTATTGATGAAATTAGTGTCAGAATTTGCACGGTGCAATTTTAAGGTGTTGGACAAACTCCTGACGTGATGTTTTCTTTCTCTGTCCATAACTCTGCCATTCAGACCAGCTGACTTCGCAACGAGCCGATTGGCTGTTGAAACAGGACACTGGAGATATGATAAGCTGAGTCACAGCAACGCAGCCAGATGAGTGAGTCAAGCTGAGACGACGACGCTGTATCGTGTGAATCTTTGGTCTGAAGAAATATTTATTTAATCACTTTTACAAGTTTTTAATTCAGTCTTTTTTTCGTGTTTACTTTTAGCCTGGATGTGTACTTTCTGTGTGTGTGTGTCTGTGTGTGTGTGTGTTTTACCTGGAAATGTCTCCCCAGTACCACTCGGCGTCCTGCAGGGAGATGCTGTTGTTAAAACTACTGGGAGCTGCTGGAGTCGAAGACTTGACCGGTTTCGGAGGCAACGCTGCAACAAAGAGAATGTCATACAGTTAAATGAGGAACTTCTATTTATTGAATTATCCTCCGTAATCTCAGAGAGATACATGATCACTTAAAATTAAAAATACTCCTAGGAGAAAGAGACAACCTTGCTTTTGCAATGTAAACGTCCGTTTCCCACACCAATAACGCCTCTTTAAACTGAATTTACAGAGTTGTCTTCATCAGTCAGCTTCTGCTCCATCAATTACTAAAAACAGAGGTTTTAATTCTCTACACGATCACCCTGGAAGTCTTTAAGGCTAACTATTTACATCAGGTGGGCCGATATATCGCTATGCTTCTGAGTGTTTGAGGACATTTAGAAAGAGTTTGTCCATCAGCAGACAGGTCGATTTTTCACTGTTAAATATCAAAACTCCATTTAATGTTCATAATACAAGCTCGCCTACACTAAAGCCTGACTGGTGCTGGATTTTTGACATTACAGTGATTTGCATCCAATACATTTGTCCTGCTGTGTGCTGAGAGCAGGTAGTGTTCAATGGCTTTTTACAGCCTCTCCTCTTTAAATGACGCTCTGTAAAGCCGAGAGGCGTTTCAGAATCAGCTGATAATTCTCTGTTGCTTCATCGCCCCGCCAGAGAGCCAACACAGCATCAGTCTTTCAATAAAAATACTGATTATAGCTTTAATGTGAGCTGCCAACTGTGTCACAAACACAGATCAGGCTGGTATCTTCCACAGACTGCTGAGCCGAGGCGGAGGGATACGTCTTCATGGTTACATACAGTCAACAAACCTACACACAACCGACAGGTGAAGTTCTACACCTGGTACCATGTACTACAGATACTGCAGTATGGTGCATGATTAGTGGGAATTATTATTTTTTCACAATTTTCATTTTTACTGGGAAAAAAACAAAACAACCAAAATAGTCAAACAAACATGTTATTCTTAAATCTGAAGAATACAATCTGTAGTCCAGAGCATCTCTGCAGAACTACAACTTCATTATAATGCTGTTTGTCAAATTTTACCTTTATGAAAAAACAGCTTCTGTAATTTGCATATTGTACACATTAACATTTTTGATAATATTTCGATAAATTGTGGCGCTCGACCTGGTACTTCATAACTCCTAGCATATGCTAGCTCAGGTCAAAGGGAGCTGCTGGTGCAACAAACGTCCCGCATAAAGCAATTTATTCCTGTAATCCACGCAAAAGATGCACAGACAAGGAAAACAAATCATTCAACTCAGGGAAAGGCTGCACTGAAGCAATAAACTCTGCAGGACACTTTTATAGAGAGAACTTCCCCCTGACGACAGACAGGTTTTTTAGTTATTTAGAATTTTTCTTTCTAAAAATAGATGTGGATTCATTTTAGTAAATATGTATAAAAACCATTAAAGGAATAGCAAGGTTGCAGACAGGCAATAAAGTACTGGATCAGGACTCGGTGTCAGCAGATATTAAATGGGGATCGGGGGCAAAACATTTTTTTTACCGTGGTATTAAACTGGTATTGAGAATCGTGGCACTGGTATCAACGACTACATTTCTGATATGGTGACATTCATACTCAGGTGATACACACCTGCAAGGAATCAGTTCCATGTTCATCCAGCCACCATGTAAAATAAAATAAAATAAATAAAATAAATCAGTGAACAGAAATCGATTCCGTTCGGTGACTCGAGTGAACAAACCACAGCGACTGCGTGGAAACAGACGGGGTGACGATATCAAGAGAAAGTAGTTTCCTCCACTCTGAGAGAAGATTACTGTGTACGATACTGAAATGTAAAAAGGACTTTGGATCAACCAATCAGCTCTGTTGACGCGCAGCTCCGCATGACGTGTTGCTGATATTTGGTTCGAGAGTCGATTCCTCTGCAAACGACTTCTACCCACAACGCCCTTCTCTGTTCACAGACATCTTTATCCCAGCTCAATGCAAAGATCTCTATCAGGGTTTATAAAATATGGAAAATAAAATCATAACCCCATTTTAGGATTTTAATCAGGACTCCTACAGCGGCCGTGTTAAACTGCCACCAGGTGTCGGCCCCCCTCTGAACAGCTCCAGGTTCAGGTCTGAGCTCCTACCTGGACTCTGCATGTTAATGTAGCAGAGGATCTTGTCTCGTCCTCTCACCGGCTCGGCCTCGGCCCTGCCCCCCTCCTCTCGCTCCATGTCGGCCTTTAAACCTTCACCCACCTCCACGACGCCTCAGAGGGGAAACCAAACACGGATTTTCTGGATCTCATGATGTCCTGCCTACAGCCGAGCGCTCCGATCCTGCCTTGAAAAAAAACTGACGTCATGTGGCAGGAATCAGGTCCGGACTACGTTCTCCCCTCTGAGCTCCACTGTTTGGTCTTTTTAGGTTGTCACTTGTAATTTAAAGATGCACTTCACTGCACTGATAACTGAAATCTGCAGGATATCCTCTTTCACCGCTCCCCCTCTGCACCTGCGGGCTGATCTTTCACATTTTCACCTTAGCCGAGACTCACAGAGGAACTAACAACCACTTCTGTTCTTCTTTTTTCGCATTAATCCGAAAGCTGCAGTCGTCTTCACTGTTGAAGATTTAAAACGACGCAACTTTCTCTCCGTCTGTCTCCCTCTCCGAGCCTCAGTTCAAAGCTCAGGAGAGCAGCTTGGAGATGTGTGACATCACCGTTGCCCCCAGCCAATCCTGTGATGGCAGTGATATCACCGAGGCAACACCCCCCTCCCCTCCCCTCCCCTCCTCTCCTCTGCTGCATCTTTCACTCTGTGGATGGATGATGTCATCGTTTCAGCTGCCGCTCAGTGTGAGCGACTGAGGGATCGACGCACTGACTCAGAGGAAACGGATGAATGAATGAATGAATGAATGAAAGACAATCCGACTGAATGATTCATTCAAACAATCCATCATTTTAATTTGTTTACTTTGTCTATAAAATGTCAACAGTTTACTTCCATGCTAGCAATGCTAACACACTGATGTTTATCATGTTGTCCATCTTAGCATGCTAACAATAGCTAATTAGCAGTAAACACAGCTGATGTTTTTAAAACACTCTGTAGATGTGATGTCACGTCTGTCGAAGAGCTCATTGGTGGATTCATTTTTAGGTTTTTAGATCATGGAGAGAGTTGAAATGTCTCCAAACGACCAATCAGCAACCTCTGTGGCTGCAAATGAAGCAAAGTAAAAACCTGCAATTCCTCTAACGGCCACTAGAAGCCGGCTCCAGCAGTGAGTCAGTCTCCATAAGGCCCCAGATTAAAATGCACAACTTTACAGCAGAAATCAACACGTTTACAGCCTGGTTCACATCAGAGTGAGGAAGGAAGTCTGCGAAATGTGACTAAATGTAACCTTAAACCTAAACGTTACCTCATCTGTGAACAACGTCTATTAAATTTATTTAACAATGAAGACCACAACTACCATGATCCAATGCTATTTCACAACATTATCAAACTACATCTGCATTGTTCTGGTGTAAAAGACGCCTGAATGGCAGAAATACACAAAAACCTCAGAGGATCAGCAGTCAGTTCTCAAATCCATCAGGCTAAAACTGGCTACGTTCTGGCGTTCTGATCAATCAACCAGTTTATAAATCTGCCTCAGCACTATTTCTGATCACATGTGCTACGATGACAAATGTCCAGCTCTAATTTGACAGCCTGTCCATCCATAATCTCATCTGGATGGAAAATGTGACAAACATCTGACCCTTCAGATTGAGCAACAGCTGTGACTTGTGACGGTGACACAGATCCAGCATGACACCGCTTCACTGCCGTTAGAGGAAGTGAGAGCGATAATCGAAGACCCCGTGAAGGTTAAGGCATCTTAAGTCGTGCTTGTGAAGGAGCTTTGAGTCTTTAACTCCTCAGCTGACAGGATGAATTAAAACGGTTTAATAAACATTAACATGTTCACATTAAAGTGTCTTTAATGGCGATATCTTAAACCAACCCTGCAGTCAAACAGGTCATGTGATTCCTAATGATAGAACAAAACAATTACATTCTCCTCCATTAACCACTAACCCTTTAAAAGGCAGCACTTCACTGCACCATGCAGAGGTAAGTGACTCTAATATGAGCTAAACTCTGACGGTAATGAAGCTTTTATCTCCGCTCTCTCATTAACAAACATCAGCGAATAAAACATTCAGAACAGAGTCTCTGACGTCACCGGATAAAAGCAGCAGACACTCCATCAGAGTTCAACCTCCATAAAAATCATTCTCCAGGACATTTACCCGACAATACAGGACATATAATTAATCATGTTTTATTCTTCCTTTTTTAAATGTGCAGATTGTCTGAGGTTCATTACAGTAGGTGGTCAGTGTTTGAGACTCTCCTCTGTGTACTCTCCAGTGAACGGACTACGTTTTACTTTAACATACGTACAAGATCAAACTAAGCAGAAGTTATTTTATGACAGAAAATGTCTTCTCACCTCTTAGTCTATTAAAATAAGTAGAAAATGTTATTTTCATGTACAATTAACCTTTATTTGGGTGTATTTTTATTAACCACAACAAGAAGACGTTTTGCCACTGAGCTTTTGTCTGAAAGAAAAAATAGACTCGATGCCAAAAAGTTCATCCCGTGTTTAACACTGTGCTGGTTCTACAGAGATTATTTCCAGAATATCTGGTAATTGTAATCCATTTCCAGGTGTTTCCATGACTGGAAATATAAATTACCAGGTTTTTTTAGGACGCGATACACACATATACACACACATACCTGGTGCAGCCTGGTTCATGTTGAGCTCGCTGGTTATCAGAACCTCCAGGACCTGAACCAGAGGGTCCAGATTGGACTCGGGCCTGAACAGGAACAAAGACTCACAGTCAGCTTCATCATTCATCATTCATCATCACTCACACAGGATTCAGATTGTTTTAATGTTTAAAGACAATAAAAAGACACAAGATTAACATTAAATTATGCATTACTTTCACGCTCCGACTATCGGTGAGTTCTTGAAAATGTCTGATGTGATTTATTGCACAGTAACACAAGAAAGGTCATAAATTGCATCAGATTTGGCTTTTAGCAATCCATAGAGACAAAATCATTACCATATAGAAAGTTAATCTGTACAGTGAATGATTCATTAAGCCAACAAACAATCATCCAATAATTAGACTTTATAAATAAATTATAAGTGAATTAATTTACAGTTTGTGCTGTACGACCACGGCTGCTGTAAACTGTGTGTGTGTGTGTGTGTGTGTGTGTGTGTGTATTGATATCTTGTGAGGACTAATTTCAGTTTTAACCACTGTAGTGACATTGTGGCTTTAAGTTTCAGGGTTGTGGGTTGGGGTTGTGTAGGTTTAGGTTTGGGTCGGGGGCCACAGAATGAATCCAACGTGTGTGTTTGTCACTGACCCTGCAGTCTGTCTGAACAGCAGCGGGCTGAAGCTCTCTGCCAGGTTTCGGGGGCTCAGCTGGTTTCTGGAGCCGTGCAAACAGAGCCGGGCCAGGTGTCGGACCACGCTGAGCAGGGTCAGGCCGTACTGGGCCGGGCAGGTCGGCGAGCTGGCTATCCCCCGCAGCATCTGGGCGCAGTCCTCCAGGTCGCGGACCTCTGCAGATGGAAAGAGGAACTGTTGAACACCGACTCTACTGACATCAACCCAACTGATCTCAGGTCTGTCAGCGGGGGTTTAATCTCACCTTGCACCGTGTGAATCATGTCAGCCTGCAGGGAGGAGGGCAGGACGGGACCGGGCAGATCCTGCAGGAACCGGACCACCCCATCACACAGGGGCGACACCTCCAGCTGCTCCAGGTCTGAAAACAAACACACCTCAGTTTCAGGGATTCAGTTATTCACAGCAGAAACGTGGACGTAGAAACGCTCAAACACCTGTGTGTGTATTGACTCTCGCTCCCCCTGCTGTGAAATACCCAAACCAAAAGATAACCAAAGATTCAACACACACACCAACACCTCTTCTCTCTCTGTGTGTACACACACACACACACACACACACACACACACACACACACACCTTCTCTCTGTGTACACACACACACAGTAAGGATGATTACATCGTCAACGCGATATGAATGCACCAAAGAGTGCTTGAAACGTGATAAATAAGAGAAATCATTTTATGTAAGGATGGGTGCAGAAATCCGGTATTAAACGGGCCCTGGAGCTAAAGACCGGAGTAATTATTGTGTGCTGCAGCCTCTCTGTCTGCTGAGCTCTCTCTCTCTCTCTCTCTCTCTCTCTCTCTCTCTCACACACACACACACACACACACACATGAAGTAGAAAAGTGGTGAAGTAAACTCGCAAAATACTCAAGTTGATGAGAACTACGCTGGTTACTGGAAGTTAGTGCAATAAAACTGCTGCTAGTAAAAAGCAAACACTTCACGTCTGGTTGACACACTCAAGTGCAGCCAAGTGTTGAGTTTCAAACTTTTTCCAGGATATTTGGTCATTTTAATAAATTCCCAGGTGTTTCTGAGTGGAAAACTGGTCCAGGTATTCCAGGACGCGTGGGAACGCTGATATTACACATTCTTCTCTTGCGTTTATGTTTAGGAAAAGATGCACAGTCCGTTGATACATCAGGGCTCAGGACTCATTACGGGTACAGTTAGATGGAGAATATCCCTGACTGGCGGGGTCGTGTTTTACTATAATCGACCTTCTGCTTTCTAGTCAAACATGTCTGACAGCAGAAGAAGAGGAAAGAAAAGGGACCTCACCGGTGTCGGACAGCTGCCGGGTATCGAGACCTCCTCCACTCAGACTGCGATACACACCGGGACTGTCCAGACCTGCAGCAACACAACAACACATTAACAACACATTAACAACACAACACAAAGCAAACACACATCTCAATCATATAAAGATTAACTGCAAGAATTCAACGACAGGAAACAACAACCTCATCTTTACAGAGGTTCTAAGTTTATTTAAAGTCTCTGTGGAAGATCTCCCAGACTGCACTGCTGCAGATGGAGGGCAGCTCGACTACAGACACACTCCTGCTATCAGGTATGTTTCATTTATATCTGTTTATATATATGTGTGTGTGTGTGTGTGTGTGTGTGTGTGTGTTCGTGTGTTTGGTACCTTTGGTCTCTATGGCCTCCATCAGTCTGCTGAGGAGGGGAGGGGCCGAGTCCGGGGGTCCAAACTGATCCGGGAGGTCCGGCAACATGAAGCCTGAAGACAAAACACGATGAAAATGATCCGGTCAACACAGTTTCTGTGGCTCAGTGTGTGAAGAAACTGCAGATGAACTCACAGGCTGGATATGAATTTATTCATCATGTGGTTGCAGTAAACACTGGACATATGATTATTAATGTCAGTGTGACTGTTACAGGACTTTGACTGATCAGTTTTCTGGTTTATTACACCAATTTGTTGAACACGAGATGACTAGAAGACTGATGTACTGTATTGATAATGTTTTATGACCTATTTTCTATTACTTTACATTACGGTACAATTACTCAATTAAAAGGAGGAAACTGTTGGACATGGAGCAGCTGGAGGAACTGTTTTACTCTGCACACTACCTGCACAACTGGACTACAATGATTAAATAGTCCAACGAAGAAGACGTTGGTGGTAATGGGTATTAGTGTCAGAGTGAGACCTCCTACTGTCTTACAGAGAACAGCTTTGGGTGTGTTTCTCTCCTTTTACCTGTCGGCCTTTGATGAGTTTTACACCGCTGGCAATTCGGTGCCATTCAATTATCTGACTTCAATTCAGTTCAATATGTAAAACATAAAGGTCTGAAGGAGCTCTCTCTGACTGATCTCATTAATGTTCCCCCCCTTCAGATCAAAAACTTCATTAAAATGAGAATTTAGTCGGTGAAACAACTTTTAATATGAAAGGGTGAACGGTGCAGGAAGCAGAGAGGATTCTGTATGTGAAACACACAGGTAACAACAGCAACCAGAGCACTGCTGCCAACACACACACACACACACACACACACACACACACACACAGAGACACACTTCCTGTGTTCTCTGAAGGCTGGTGGCAGCAGAACAGAGCTGAGATCTGTTCAGTCAGCAACCACAACCCTGACTAAACACCAGCTCTGTGTGTGTGTGTGTTTTTGAGGTTTTCTATAATGCGTTTTCCGTCTTGTGGTGAAATGCCACTTATTTCACTTTAATTGCAGCTGTTGCTTATGTGTGTGTGTGTGTGTGTGTGTGTGTTATTGTGCATAAATCTGCTGCAGAGGAAGCAGCTGAAGGAAACACAAGTATGTGAGTCACTGAGCCAGTTTTCAGGTTGAAAACTGAAGTTATTTCAATAAGAAAGAATCTGGAGAAACACGAATGACCAAACAGGTAGAGGTCTGTTAAGTTTAGTATGAATCCATTATGAGTTCATTCTGTCACCAGATCTACGTGAGGGACAGATTTTCTCGATTGTCCAAAAATCTTAAAGTTCTAAACATTATGTTCTTTATATACAGACACAGAGTAACATCTCACTCCAACACTAACAGAGACGTTTTAATGAGTTTTATTCTGTTTCTGTCCACTTTCATGAAGTTACGATGATCTGAAGGTAAAATGAGTGTTTTTGTCTCTGGAGTCTGGTGGAGAGTGATAGTGATATTACGGCTGTTTGTGGTTAAACTAAAGGTCTTTCTCTGTAGGGATCCTTTCATAATGCTGTCACACACTGACAATAACAACCTGAGTCTGTCAGTGGGAGAAACTACTACTGTTAGTGGAACAAACAACAACAACTGTTAGTGGAACAAACAACAACAACTGTTAGTGGAACAAACAACAACAACTGTTAGTGGAACAAACAACAACTACTGTTAGTGGACGCACTTTGACAAACTCTGCTAACAGACTTAAGATCATGTGATTCATCTGGTTTTAATTGGAAACACAGCTGCCTGTAATCATTAATAACATATGTTGTGACTCCAGCGGAAGCAAATATAACACAAATAAAACAGGACCTAAACTGGAACCTTGTGGTACGCCACAAGAGACAGCAGCCAGAAAGGATCAATCATCAATCCTAACTCTGTCTGACAGATAAGAAACAAACCACTTGGCATTCTGGGAAAGGTCCTCAAGTGGTTGATTTAAGTATCTGGTGAAGATTGGTCATTAGATATTACACATTAGTTTAGCCATCAGTTTTCTAACTACAAAGTAAAATGTAGTTTTAAATATTCCCCTTTAGGTCTGATCAGCTGGATTGATCTTTATCGTACTCACCCTCGGACTCGGAGTCGGTCCTCACTGATGCAGCAGAGGGCGGTCTGGGTGGGCGGGGCTTCGGAGTGGGAGGTGACATCCTCTTTCTGCCAATAAACTCCACATACGTGCCCGGGAAGTCGCCCTTTTCCTGTCGGCCAGAGACAGACGAGTGTGAGGCGCAGAGACGAGCACGAAGCGCAGGTAGATTTTAGGTTTGCTGGGAAACATAAACGAGTTGGGCCGTGTTCACGTGTTCCTTTATGTGTACCGACCGGTCGAGACTAATGTGACCCTCACTGTCCACCGTACCGTATTGTGACGTCAGTGGATCAAACTAAAGCAGCTCACTACTATTCAGTACTTTCTACACAATGACTGTTCATAGCCGTAAGAAAAACCGTGTTACCTGTTGAGAGAGACAAAGAGAAAGAGCCTATTTTTGTCAAATAATGCAGATTCACATTCAGTTTTATGGCTGGCACGTTTTCTCAGTTTAGCTGCCATTTGCTGATGAGTTAAAAAGTGAATTTCAGTCCCTGCGTAGAGATGTCTGATGATGTGTAAAACAAACAGGACATAGTGTATATTGGTCTCTATTCCTTTATTATTTGTTATCTTCAAAGTTTGGTCAGGATACATTTTTTGTTACAAAATTAGAAATCGACCAATACATGCCTGTCAGATTAAAATAAGAGTATTGATCGGGCTGTAAACATTCTGACAACATCTGGACTCTCAGCTGAGGATACAACAG
>JAGRRF010012887.1:28602516-28615615 GCA_019097615.1 Morone chrysops
ACTACAGTAAACATCAGTCTGATGGAAGTTTGGGATTATGGTTATGTAACTCCTCTTCCTGGTGTTCAGCTGGAATTTTAAAATGGCGACTTTAAGTTGGATGTAAAAGTGATCAGGAGTAACTTTTATCTCAGTCATTATTTCAGACAGATAAACAATAACAGAACAAATAAAATAACAAATATAATTTAAAAAACTATAAATGGGTTGAAAACCATCTGTTGTCTTGTGTATAGTTTATTGTTGTCCGTTTCCTCCTCAGACTCACCTGATAATTTACCTGAAGTCTTTTGTCTGTGAAATGGCGACTGTAAGGTTAATATGAAAGTTGAGAGATTGAATAAAACCTTTGTCTGAGCTGCAAACGGAAACACTTTGATTTCAGATAGTCTATATTTATAGAAGTATACTCTGACTGAAAAATATCTTTGAGAACTAAGACTGTCATTGAACTATTATTTTTGAGCCCCCTTTGTTCATAATCAAATTACATAATCTTACTCAGTTTCGACTAAAATCAGACCTAAAATCATCCTCTGTGTTGAACAGGGTTTTAAGGTGTGGTTTAAGTAACATTTTGGTAGTTTGTCTTCTGCTCAGTGTTTCTTCAAAGTAATTTTTTGTAAGATCACAGATCAATCAACTTTGAGAAAAAGATGGTAGATGCTCATTTAAGAAAGCTGACAGTTGTTCAGGATTTCCAAAATTGATGACTTTTTGCCTTCGATTGCAGTTTTTGGCACAAATTCTAATCAGTTCAGGGAATAGGTCCACCCTTTCCCCAAAGTAAATTAATAAAGGATAAAGGAGCCACTGAAACAGAATAAGAGTAGAGGAACAGCCAGTTGAACAGGTTCATCTGCTCTCTGTCATACAAACATAACAACCCTCCCACCTGTAGTTTGTGGTTTAAAGGTTAGGTTTGAATAATCTTATGTATGTGCTAATAATACATGTCCTCAATCACTTCCCATGGTGTGTGTAAAAAGAAATTTTTCATACCCTAACGTGAGGTAACTGATGTAACTTTAACCAGTCACAAAGGCAGAGCTAACTCTTCCTCATTCTGTTTATTTAAATCTGAAATGCTTTGATTCAACTGTTAATTATGAGTCAACATTACACTAAATCAGAATCTTATTTCAGACCAAAGGACAGAAAGCATCAGTTTTCTTTCAGCAGCATTTCTCCATTTCAAACAGCTTTATCTGCTGATGTTTTAAGTAGATTTACATCAATAATTCTATCACACAGTAGGCCGACACTGCGTTCATCGTAGTAAATAGATACTGCAGACTTTTTAAAGTGAAGTCAGAGCTCTTTGGTACTGTTGTTAATACTTCATAAGATAAAATGAATGGGTTGAGCAAGTTTATTACTCTTTACTCATTACTCTTTTCAAATGTCATCACTTTACTTATTACTCCCTGCCAACATTAATTAGTTACACTACTAGTTATATTACTTTTCTGTTACTCCCTACAAAATTGGTAATTGATTTCTTTCTTCCCGACAATTCAAAATGACAACAATAAAAATCCAGTTTTGTTTGTTAAAATCAAAGTAATGGAATATTTCCAGCTGCTGAATTTAAAAATGTCCATCTTCCAAACCAGTTTCCTGGTTTTTTCCTTCAAAAATGAATCCAGCGAAATTATTGGATTGTTGGATTTCAGATCAATAGATGGATGACAAAAAAAAAAATTGAAGGGTAAGTTTAATATTACTAAAATGTTTCAGTAATTAGTTATACTGCTACATACTAGAGAAAGTAATATTATTTCTGTAATATTATTACTATTAATGACATATTATTCAACACTCTCTCGTTTTCTGCTGCTTGTCTATAAAATATCTCAATGCTTCAGAACCACAGTCTGTATCTGTCTCAGTGACCATCTGACCCCTCTGGTTACCTTTAAATTCATATATATATATGATAAATAAATAAACTCTCTGTCTCTTATACCCCCACACACGTTGTCTCTCTCTTACCTGGTACAGGTCTCCTGATGTGTCCTTTCTGTCTCTACAGTCATTTGACTAATAACATACCAGCCTCAGCAGTTTGGACACATACCAACCTTTCATCCACACCCTTTAGACAGTCTCCTAGTGGCTTCACACTGAAGCAGGCACATCCTCTTCCTCAACTGTCAATCAACTAAAAACAAAACAACAAACCTCCTAATATTATTTAACAGTTGTAATATTTAAAATATCTATATGATTGTTATTATATTCATCTACAGGCCAGTGGTGAATCTACAGTGATAATGAAAAGCTCTCTATCCAGATCTGATCTGTACAGTAGACACTCACCTGAGCATCAACAGTGGTCCGTTTCCAATTACTGATTTCACTTTAGAGTCGTGGGCTGTGTGGGCTAATGAACATTAAAATATAATTCATGAACTGTTTGAGTTTAAGTTTGGCAGTTAAGGGGTTAATCACCTGCTAGATTTTGTGCTGCGTCATCAGTCCAAGATGATGAAAGTGAAAGAAAAGACTTGGCTCAGAACATTGCATGTGTTTCAAAGTATGAGAAGAAAAAGAACGAGCTGTAAATGTGTCTGAATCACACTCTCTGTAACACTCATTAACATTCTTTGAAGAAAGAATTCAGCCTATGTGCCAATAATTTAACACAACTTTTGTAACCCAACTCCCTGATGTCTGCTGACATTCATATGTTCTGTCTATTTTTAATATATGCTGGCATATCAGTTATTTGAGTGTGGTAATTACTCTAATATTTATGTACAAATTGAAGGCAGATTGAAGGAAGATGGATCAAAATGTTGGGACAATGGAACACTAAATTGGTGTACACATCGCCATCAGAACCTCAATAAAAAAATATACAAAGTTATGTATGTTATCATTCTTAAACTCTGATTTTGGGGCTGCTATTGTTCATATAAAACTAACAAATATTGAACCAACCAGGTGTGTGTCCACATTTTACATCAGTATGCAATAATACATTTATGATGGACAGCTCTAATGTTTAAAATAATTTAAAAAGCTGTCCTCGACCCTTCATCTCCAATAAAAAATGACCAGTGTCCAAACTTTTACAAAATCTTTACAGATTCAGGTAGTCATGTTCTTGAAATATTTCAGTTTTCAGAGTCTGAAATGACCTTTTCATGATTGCAGATGCTTGAGACTGCTCTATTCTCTTTTCTTAAGTTCATCTTTTGACTAGCACATCCTGACAAACAGACTTGGCCAGTGTGTTGGTATTTTTTGATGCAGCATTTTTGATGTGGTCCGATCCAACAGAGGAGCTACTGGTATCAGAACTCACAGTACAGAGCAGTCTGTTGTGTATGGGGCTGCGTAGCTGCAGACCAGTCAGGGGGCCCATGCTGACCCCTGTCCACTGCAGAAAGAGCCTACAATGGTACAGGAGCATCAGTCGACAACAGATCACTGGAAGATAGTGGTGAATCACGTTTTCTTTTAAATCTTGTGGATGGTCGGCGTCGCCTACCTGGGAAACACATGACACCAGGATGCACTATGGGAAGAAGGCTAGCCGGTGGAGGCAGTGTGATGCTTTGATCTCTTACTTGCTTACTGCATATAGTGTATATATTTTTAATTATAGTCCCTATAGTTTCTATTATATTCTTATGATATTTTTACTTAGTATTATTTATTGTAATTTTTACACTGTGTACTTTTTGCACTACATTTTCCCCGTGCTGCTGTATCAAATTTTCATTTCTCTCACAGGGTGAAATAAAGAAACTGCTGTGTTGTATGTGGAGCTGCTGCAGGGAGAACATTTCCCCAATGAGGGATCAATAATCTTATTGTTCTGGTCCATAATCATTAGAAATCATCAAGCCAGAGGAGCAATCCAACAGAACTCTGAGCCAAACAAACTAAATGAGGAATGCTTCACGAATTTGCGTGTCATCCTTGCGCCAGAAGCTACCACAGTAACACAGCAGGTCTCTGTCTCTGTCCGGAGACAGTGTGGACTCATGCTGCCACTCAG
This sequence comes from Morone chrysops, assembly GCA_019097615.1. Classification (NCBI taxonomy): domain Eukaryota; kingdom Metazoa; phylum Chordata; class Actinopteri; family Moronidae; genus Morone; species Morone chrysops. Next base: position 28,606,529 of record JAGRRF010012887.1, read on the forward strand.
ACCGGGGGCGGTACCGACCCGCAGGGGGCGTTCAGGTGTTCTTACAGAGCGTTTTTTTGATTTGAGAGGTGGGGGGGGGGCACAAGTATTTTTAATAAAATTCTTTCAGTTCACTGTGTTTTCTAGTAGTTCTTCTAGTTTTCTATTGCTACTTTTAAGTTTACTGTTCTCTTTTTTGGTTTGACTGGCTGTAAATCATGTAGCAAATCATTATTTCCTTTTTTAGACATCCTGGCTGCGCCTAATTACCAAACACACGTACACACCCACACCCACACACACACACACACACACACACACACACACAAACACACACACACACACGGACACCGACTCAAACGTTACTGTAAATGAAAGCTCTGATATTACAATCCTTCCAGCTGACGGGACCCAGGCAGAACAACCCAGTTTACAGTGGCACATTAATGAGGACTGCTGATAGCAGACCTCTGCATGTGTCCCTGACTGCAGACCCGCAGACCCCAATGTGGGCGGAGTTAAACGTGTAACCCCGCCCACTCAACGTTTGACTCCGCCCTCACCGTGACGCTTCCTGTTCGGTCCTCTTGACTGCCGCTGTGGTGTCATAAATAAAGAAGTCAGTGTGACTTTTACAATATTGTTTTATTTTATTTTAGGTGTATGGTTAGTCAAACGTTTGACCCCGCCCACTGCCCAACTAATTTAATACGGTGTCCGAAGAGGGACAAGAAACCATAATGAATGTGGCTAAATGCAGGGATTTAAACACAATGAACTTAATCTTTGGTTTTACTAATTATGAAATATAATATTGAGACATTTCACAAAGTAACAGATTAACAACTATCAAAACATTCAATTACCTTAATTATTCATTAAATGATGAAAAAAGTAATATATTTTAACAGTAAACAAACAGTAAACATTTTCTATTAAATAATAAAATGATATTAATGATGATCATAATGACAAGAATTATAATAATGTTAATAATAATAATGACAATAATTATGACAGTAGTGATGATAATGATACTAATAAGACCAATAATTATGAAAATAATAATAATAATAACAACAACAACAATAATAATGACAATAAGAACTATAACAATCATCATAATAGTTTTTGAAAGTGGGTGGACATGTAGTGGTCTGGGTCTGAGGTACGGATCACATGATATCAGACTCATCTACACAAAGTTTGAAGAAAGTTTCCATATCTTATCAGCGCCTGAGTGGGAGCCCGGTCCGAACGAGCTTCCGTACAGTGCAGCAGAAACTGGACCTGAACTTACCTGAAGAACTTCCCGAACACAGGTGATTCTGTCGGTTGGAACCCGGAAGTGGCGTCACGACTGCGGTTGCCTAGTAACTTGTTGTTGTTGTTGTTGTTGTTGCAGCTGTTAACGGATCGGACCGTCCCGGTAGAAGTTCGTGATTAAGAAAGCTGTTTATCTTGATGAAGTACCGGATGGCCGGCGGCGGTGTGATGGACCCGAGCCGGGCTCCGGTGGCCTTCGGCCGGCGGGCGGTTCCGCAGCTGTTCGAGGAGCTGCAGCAGCCGGAGGAGGAGCGCAGACAGCGGGCTCTCAACTCTCTGTGCGACCTGATGCACGACCCGGAGCGGATCTACCAGACTGTTAACGGCGGTAACTGTCAGCCAAAGATCCGGTTCTACATCAAGAACTCTGACAGTTCACTTCTCCATTAACACTGCCAACATTTACATTTTATTAACCTGAAATATACTTTAAATACAAAGTTTACAACTGGAACAGTTTATACAAAATAATCACAGTAACTATAAAAAAGTAATCTGATTACCTACATGTAGTCATTCAGTATCCTAATCCAAGTATCACAATATTAGAGTAACTTGATTACTTTATGTAAATAATAACAGAAATATCACTAATCAATAAGTATTGATCAGTGTATTGGATCATCAACAATATATAATGAGTCCTCTGCAGAGTGTCTTTAAATAAAAACCGATGTATTTTATCATTCTAATCCATATTTGTAGTAAACATTGATTCTATATATTATTCATCTCTTTGTTCTTTCTTCAGGTTTTCTGGAGCAGTTGAAGGTTTTGTTGAAAGACGACGATTCAACAGTCAGAAAGAAAACCTGCAAACTGCTTCACTTACTGACTGCTCACAGCATCGGCAGGTACAGACAGACAGGAGAGAGACAGACAGGCAGGAGAGAGACAGACAGACAGACAGACAGACAGACAAGAGACTGACAGACAGGAGAGAGACAGACAGACAGACAGACAGACAGACAGACAGGAGGATGACAGACAGACAGACAGACAGACAGACAGACAGGAGGATGACAGACAGACAGACAGACAGACAGAAAGGCAGGAGGCAGGCAGACAGACAGACAGACAGACAGACAGACAGACAGGAGACAGACAGACAGGAGACAGACAGACAGACAGACAGACAGACAGACAGGAGACAGACAGGCAGTGTAGAAATATGGATTCTCAGCAGATTGATCATTAATTGTTTCCTGATGAGCTGTTTGTATTCTCTGCTGTGACCAGCAGGAGGCGGTATAACACAGCAGAGACTTCCAGGTTGTTGTTTCTCTGCTCTCCTCCTGCAGACAGGCCCTGCTCTCCTCCTCCCTCCTCCCTCCTCTCTCTCAGCTGTTGGACGACTCCTCGTCCTCCTGCAGGAGGAACGTCCACCGAGTGCTGAACCGCCTCAGTCTGCTGCCTGCAGGTTCTCAGCCCGTCTCATTCTGCACTCTTTGTTCGGTTCATCAATCAGAAATACTTTATTGATCCCCTTCCACTCACACTTGGTAAAGAATAGAAATAATAATAGTTATATTACAATAAAATAAACTCAAACTCTCCTCGTTCCACAAAAAGAGGAAAAACAGACGAGAAACAAAATATCACAATAAAATGTTTCCTTTCAGTCGATAGTAATAATGATGAATCATTTTTAATGATCATTGATAAAAGCAGCTGACTAAAGGTTAAAGATGGATGAAGCACATTTCATATTCAGTGTCAGTGCGATTGTTAACGGCTGTAAACTGTAAACTGCAGTAAACTGTCCTGATTTCCATGTTTCTGCAACTTCAGTGGCGTCTCGCTGCACGATGAACAAACTGTGGTCGCCTTGCATTAGTGATCGATTCCAGCTCCAGGGTTGTGCTGTATTCAACCTCTTTATTCAGGGTTTCTTTAATCAAACAGAAATGTTTAGCGCTGGTCAGTGGAAACATTAATAAAACCAGAAGAAGCGGTAGATGATGTAAAGCTCTTCATTTAGGAGTAAAACCTGAAACAGTAGCAGAGTTCAGTGTGTATGTGACGGTATCATCAGTGTGTGTCGTCCTGCAGGTGCAGACGCTCTCCTCGCTCTGGTTCCTAAACTGATGCTGAAGCTCAGAGAGGAAGGGGAGGAGGAGGAGGAGGAGGTGCAGGTGCTGCTCCTCTCCACCCTCAGCTCCTGCTCCAGGCTGGATGCTCTGCCGGCTCTGGCCTCTGACGGCGTCCTGCTGCTGGGCCGCAGACTCTCCCATCGCTCCCCGAACATCCGCAGGGAGGCGGCTGCAGCCATGATGGCGCTCAGGTTGGACAGCGGGGAAGCAAACAGTCTGCCCTGTGTTTGTTTGTTTGTTTGTTTGTTGTGATCGCTCTCTGTCGGTTCCAGTGTTGGTGAGGACGGGAAGCGGCAGGTGTGCGAGGAGGCGTTACTTCCTGTCCTGGTCGGCCTGCTGCAGGACGAAGACGTGGAGGTTCAGGCCAACGCTGCAGGAGTCATCATGCACGCTGTGATCATCACGGCAGGTACAAACAAACTAAACAACAAACAAACAACAAACAAACAACACGCAGCCGACCTGGAAGTGTTTCTCCTCGCTGTAAATTCCTACTTCCTGTTTTACTGCGAAGTGAACGATCTCATTGGCCAGCAGGAAAATTACGATTTTTCTGTCAGTTTGATGAACGGCTTCAAACACTACAATACCCATGAGCCTCAGTTTCCGTCACCATGGTTACTGAATTGATCCCAAACTGATCCAGAATCAGAGAATGAACTGATTTAAACGACTGAATGTTTTTATTAATTGTGTTTTTTATCTTCAGTGGAGCAGAGAGTGAAGCTCTGTGATTGGGTGTTTGTTGGTGAAATGCATCCTAGGAGTCGTAGTTCAGTTTTTATGTCCACAAGCTTCTTGTGGTTTTGATTCTCTTTGAAATAAACAGATATTTGTTAACACAGTTGTTCATCTTTGGCTCTGATCGTTCAACAGGAGTTTAGTCCCTAACGCACCATGTGACTCATTCTGACCAATCAGAGAGCAGAGCTGAACCTCCTTCTCCCACAGGTAAACATCAGTGTCTGGATCTGGACGCGATCCCTGTCCTCCTCCACCTGGTGTCTAAGAGTAAAGAGGAGGAGGAGGAGAGGGATAAGGAGAGGAGGATGAGGAGGAAGGCCCTCATCATGTACTCCCTGCGGGCTCTGACTGCGCTGGCTGAAGCTCCAGACGGCCGCAGCCTCCTGCTGGAGCAGCTCCCCGTGCTGCTGGCGAGGAGCGAGGACGCAGAGGAGGACCAGGACGTCCGGCGGGCCGCTCAGACCGCCGTCAGGGTCGTCACCTGGACTCCATGAGACGCAGATGACCTCCGACCTCTAGAGCAGACCTGTTGGGTTCACCTCAGCTGATAAGATAGTAAATACAATAATGAATGATATTATTAATGAACGTGTTATTTGTGTAACTATCGGGTGGATTGAGATAAAATGTGGTTCAGACATTAATGTCAGGATGAGCTGATCCTTCGTTCAATTCCATGTTAAGAGGGAGGAGCCATGGGGGTTAAGGTGGAGTTTTGTTTGTTATGTGAAGAAGACCTCACCATGACAAGAGAGAACTGTCCCAGGAGGTGTGATTGGGCAGGAGCAGGCCTGCTGGGAAAATCAAACATTTATTACAACCTAAGGAGATTAAATCAAATCTGAATCTGTGACTTTATCAGGTATGTAGTAAATTATTTTCCACTGTTGGATTTTTGTGTTCTCTTTGTCGTCCGGATCAAACGTCCCACATCAGACAGGTCGAGGTCTCTGTGTTGGTCCTGAATAGTTTCCTCTCTGACGTGCTGCTCTGAATGCAGCTGCTCTTCACTCGAATTAAGGCCATCAGCTCAGATCACAAACATCCAGATGAATGAACCAAGCTCCTTTATTTCAGCCTGACACTGAGCTCTTATCGCTGCCCAACGCTCCGGGCAGGAAGACGAGATAAATACAACAGGAAGCCGAGGCGAGGGGTAATATTTAGATTTTATCTTTTAATATTAGTGCTGATAAAACTCCTGAGTTTCAAAACAAAACTTAACTTTAAGGAAAATAAAAACGTTGAACATTACAATAAGTTTGTCTAAATAGATGATAATTCACATCAGGGACTGATCAAAGAATAAATTAACAATCTGAAGCAATAACTGACATTAACTGTTGATAATTATTATTATTAGTAGTATTTGAATTAAAAACTATTTATTTGAGTCTTTATTGTCATTATTATTATCAATGTTTTTTTAGTTAATGTTGGAGAAGAATGAAATCTTGTTTTAAGGCCTTTGGAGGAGATATAACTTAACTTTAAATGAATTTGAATTAAAATCAGTCTTTTTAAAATGTTCCAAAGAAGAATACATTGATTATAATTACGAGACAGAAAACAACTCAGGTCTTCAGCATCAGACAGACACAGTGTCTCAGGTCTGTACAGGATGTTAATCCAGTCCCAACATTCAGAGTCCCAATGGGAATGAGAACCTTGAGGTTTCACTTACCTCTGCAGTAATATCAGAGTTACACAATTAAAAATCCTCCACAGAGCGTTTTCACTCCCTTCCTCTGAGCTCTGCTGGCAGGTTGTCAACAAGCAGGAACTTTGACCCCTGTGCTGTGGCGTTGCCCTGCAGTCAGGTCCTACTGGACAGAAGTGTTTCACTCAATCTCAGTCATGATTAATATGAATCTCCCTCCTGGTCTGGCTGTTGTCTTGCTGGGATACACGGCTGCACAGTTAAGGTACAAAGAAAGACTAACAGCAGTCGGTCGATTTTCAAGAGAAACATCATTCTGGACCTTCTCGCTTTGGAACGGAGAGCTGAGAGGATCAGTGATACTGAGTAGACTTTTCATGGAAACATGCTCTGAAATGTTGCATCATGAACACACTGAATGAAATGATTTGTATGTGTTTGATGCAAAAACTGCAAATTTAAAGAAAAGTTACAGGATATTTTATTAATTTTATTAATATTTAAGTGTATTTGAAACATACCAAGAAAAAAAAACCTGTAAACATTTGTTTTAACGGTGTTTAATTATTAGTGAGATAAAACCATCATTTTGACTTTTTTATTCCAAAAATACTTTTTTTCAACAAAAGTTGTCATATAAAATATTATAGAAACATTATACACATACACACACACACACACACTGTCATGTTGCACTGTCATGTTTTCACTCCCCCCACTGCTGCAAATGGACTGGTCCAGAGAGAGATAGAGAGAGAGAGAGAGAGAGAGCGAGAGAGAGAGATAGGTAGAGAGACATAAGCAGGTAATGGGCAGCAACAGCAGAGAGAGAGTGAGAGAGAGGCACACTGCCGCTATCACACACACACACACACACACACACACACACACACACACACTCTGGGACTATATTATTTGGGAGTGCGTGCAGTGAGAGACAGTTGATGACGGAGCTGCTGGATGTTTCAGACACTAACAGGTAAGATCCACCTGCGTCTGTGTGTGTGTGTGTGAGCATTAATTTAATTTGATTATCGGTATTAATTACAGGAATATTACAGCCTGGATATCCGGATCAGCCGCTGTTTTATGTTAAACAACACACGCTTCATATGGGGGATTATTATGGGATTATTATGGGATGGGAATATTCTAGAGCTGTGTGCTCGATGTGCTGATGTCCATCCAAAACTGCAGAGTGAAGTTTGGGTTGAAATATTCTCCCTGATCCCCCCCAGCGGAGATAAAGTATTAAAAAACGTGCGGATGTAATGCGGGTGTATTCAGCGGGACTTCGGCCGCGGCTTTACCCGGCGGTGCTCGACCTTGGCCGGGGGGAGCCGGCGCGGTGAGACGCCGAGTTGCGGTGCGCCTGCAGCGGGGCAGAGACGTCCCTCTCCCGCCTGCAGGCGTCTCACTCTCCCCGGGCTGAAAACATATAAAGTGTGTGTGCTGATATCCGGTTGTCATAGGAGTCAGTGATGGTGTGAAGTTATGTAAGAGGCTGCTGGAGAGTGAGCACGCCGCGGAGGAGAGGAGGATGGAGGATGGATTAAGAAGGAGAGGATGGTTTTATGTAACACCCCCCCATCATCCAGCACCACAACATCTGCCGGCCTCCACTCAAATCCTCTCCATCAAATAGTCCCGAAATATCTCTGAATGTTCCTGTTACTATACAGTTTAATGCCGTTATATCTAATATAATATCTATCTATCTATCTATCTATCTATCTATCTATCTATCTATCTATCTATCTATCTATCTAATCTATCTATCTATCTATCTATCTATCTATCTATCTATCTATCTATCTATCTATCTATCTAATATCTATCTATCTATCTGTCTATCTATCTATCTATCTATCTATCTATCTGTCTGTTTGTCTAGTATGGAGGCAAAAGTGCAGCTACAGACATCTATCTACCTGTCTATCTACCTGTCTATCTACCTATCTATCTATCTATCTATCTATCTATCTATCTATCTATCTATCTATCTATCTATCTATCTAATCTATCTATCTATCTATCTATCTATCTATCTATCTATCTATCTATCTATCTATCTATCTAATATCTATCTATCTATCTGTCTATCTATCTATCTATCTATCTATCTATCTGTCTGTTTGTCTAGTCTATCTATCTATCTATCTATCTATCTATCTATCTATCTATCTATCTATCTATCTATCTATCTGTCTGTCTGTGGTATTACTTATGATAAGCTATATTTACCTTTACTTTAGAACCATTAGTTCATAAAAAGGACTTTCTCAGTTTTTTGGTATTAAGGGCCGCACAGAGGTTTTACCTTCTTATTTTATACCAGTTTTATCAGCTAAAACATTATAAAATATGTGCAAAATGATGTTATTAACTATTAAATAGGCTATAAATGATCCTGTTATTCAAATGAATGCAAAAACCACATATGTCATTTAGCAGTTAGCATCTGATCTGCTTCCAGCATTTCTGCTTTTATTTATGTATTTATAAAGAATCATTCTGCGCTTTAAAGTAGAAAATAAGAGATTTTTTAAAGTCATTATGAACTTTTTCTATGATTAAGTTTTTTCCAGCTTTGTTCCATAACTACGGGATGGATTGTGATGTAATCAGAACTGATGCTAACGTGCTAACACGCCGAGCTAAGACGGAGAACACTATAATCATAAACATCAGGGCTGCTGTAGAGTCTGAGCTGATGGAGGTCAGGCTGAGATGCTGGTTTTGTGGTTTTGTGGTTTTATGTGAACTCAGTGGAGATGTGGGAGTGAGGCGTCGCCATGGAAACACTGAACAACAGACTCTATGCTCATGGATGTGATGTGAGATATTCAGTTTTAAAAATACAAACTTTTTGGAGCTTTGTACTTACTTTTCAGGGCTGTCCTGGTCCTGAGTCTTTAGTCAGGTCAGAGGTCAAAGGTCACAATGGTGAGAATATGACAGATGTGAACAGAACATACTGTAACAGGCTCCGTCCTATTGAACCCACTGTAGCTGTGAATAATGGGATGTCAACTCCTGTGGGAGCTAGAAAGAGCTGTGTGTGTGTGTGTGAGAGAGTGTGTGTGTGTGTGTGACTCAGGATACCTTCAGGGACACATTTCAGACTAAAGACTATTGGGGACAAAATCTGTGTCCCCAATTTGGAAAAAGATGATTGGTCAGTGGTTAAGGTTAGAGTAAGACTCCAGGAAATGAATGTAAGTCTCTCTCTCTCTCTCTCTCTCTCTCTCTCTCTCTCTCTCTCTATATATATATATATATATA
>JAGRRF010012887.1:28647778-28660935 GCA_019097615.1 Morone chrysops
GCGGGATCAAAGCCAGAGACAGGAAGTGATGTTGATGATCAGATAAGCAGCGTTCAGGAACACAAACTGTTTCTCCGTGCAGCAGCAGAACCTGTGAGCGCGCCGACTCTCTGTTGTTGTTGTTGTTGTTGTTGTTGATAAAGGGGTCGTGGGTGTGCGAGCTATGTGGTGCTCGCTGTTTAAAACGCCAGCGGGCTGATAAGCAGAGCGACAGGATCCTTAAAGTCAGCAGAGAGCAGATAATCAGGAAGCTTTAACCTCCGTCTCCCACTCAGCTCACAGAGTGAATGGACTCAGTCTGTCCGTCTCAATGGAGCTCACACGCTGTCGCATTTCTTACATTTCACCTCCTTCTCATGGTAATTCACACTGTTCTCAGATCAGTTCAGTAGAACCTCTGCGGCTCATTCACGTCGGTTCTTAACAGGAACATAGAACAACAACAACGTTGATTACAGTTCTAGAAACTGATTGAGAGTCAGTTTGATCCCTTACAGTCTCTGTGGTTCTAACTGGTTATACTTTTGCAATAGTTTTTAGAAGGTTCTAGAGGTCTTTTAGGTGGTTCTAATCATGCTGTAGGTTCCAGTGGTCAGTGATGAGGTTCTTAAGATCATCAGGTGGCTTTACTGTTTCTTTAGCAGGGTGTAGAAGGTTCTACAGGTCTTTTAGGTGGTTCTAGTCATGCTATAGCTTCTAATGGTCACTTAGGTGGTTCTGTTGTTTCTTTAAAAGGTTCTAGTGGTCACTGATGAGGTCCTCCAGGTTGGTTTTGTGGTTCTAGTCATCATTGTGAAGAAGATTCCTAGTTGCAGGGGTTCTTTGGGTGGTTCTTTTGTTCCTGTAGGAGGTCGAATTGGTCATTGAGAAGGTTATAGAAATTATTTAGGATGGTTTCTGATCTCTTTAGGAGATTCTAATGGTTCTTAAGATCTTCAAGTGGTTGTATTGTTTCTCTAGGGGGTTCTATAAGTCTTCCTGTTGATTGAAGAACTCGTTTATATTAATGAAGATGTTCTAGAGGTTCTTTAGGTGGTTCTGGTGGTCATTGAAAAGTTTTCCAGGTTGCAGGTTGCTTTAAATGTTCCCTCGACACTTTGGAAACCTTGAGTTTATAAATGACGTAACACACTCACAGTCTTTATTCTGTGTTAAACATTAGCAGCGTTTAGCAGCTTATCACTGTGTGTCCTGTGTGAAGGCCAGAACGCCAGAATATTTGTGATGGGAAACGTTACCTGAACAGGTGCAGTCAGTCCGGTGTTTGTTCACTTATTAACCGGTTCTGCTTTAAACAGACAGCAGCTTCAGTGTTTCACCTCTTTAACACTTTAACGTTTAGAACAAATATCACAGGAACACGGAAGTTTCTGTTCCTGGAAACCAAGAAAGACTCAGAAATACCTCTATATATAAATAAAACAGATAAAGATGGATGAAGCAGGAATATATGACAACTGTTTGTATTTTTAACTGTGTGTGACGGCAGATAAGTGAGAGGCGTCTCACATCGCTGCCTTCAATGAGTTCAGCTCCTCTGAAGACACACAGTCAGTGTTCATTGAGTGAAAGAGAGACAACAGCTTCATTCATCCAACGTGAACACAGAGCGACTTCATGACGCTGCTCATGTTTTATCAACCTGCTGACGACAAACTCAACTCCATCACTTTCTGTTCATGAGACATAACGAGGAACATAACATAAACACAAAAACTCTATTTAGCTTGTAAATGTTGCTAAATGTCAATGGCTAAGTTTGAAAATAAGTTAATTATTATAATATAATAAGATTTCATCATTTTTAAATCATTTTAGAATATAATCATAGTTTAAATGTTTACAGCATGTTAGCTTAAACATAAATGTAGATATTTAAAGGTCACATCAAAAATGATTTAAAAATGATTTAAAACTTGAAATCTTTTAAATATTTGAGGTTAATATCTAATAAAAAGTAAAGTAATGTAAACAGGTGGCAGTACGCTACGCTACATATTGCGTAATAACCTAACCCGTTCTTTTCTATAAATTTTGTTCCAGTACTTAATTATTTTATTTTATTGGCTTATTTAAAAAATGTTCACGAATTTATTTTATTGCTGCTTAAATAATGTTCCTTTTGTTTTAATTTCTGTACGTTGCTTTTTAATTTTTAGTTGGTTTATCTTAAGTATTAGCATGTTAGCATAAGCACAGGCAACTTAGCATGTAGGCTAACATTTAGCAAATCCAGATTTAAAAAGTGAAACTTGCATAATATGCCTGCAGTTAGCATGTTAGCATATCAGCAGGTTAAGACCCCTGGATATTACAATGATAGTACGTCAGTATAAGTTAGCATCCAATAATTGTTACTGCATTAAATGTGCTTTAAACATACATCCTATCATGCTAAATGCTACATGCTAAATTTCACATTGCTCAACATTAAAGACTTAAAAAAAAGGAAAGACAGTGTCTGTAGTCTGGTTTCCATCCAAATGTAAAGCAGTTTAACAAAATGTGTGAAGAGTTAATTGGTTGATGAAGATAAACCTTGGGTGGAGTTTATTCTCCACTCGCTGCCACAACGAGATGACGAGGTCATTTAAAGAGCTGCAGTTGAAGGTCAAACAATAGAAATCAGACACTTCTGTGAGTTTCGTGTATTAATGTGAGGACGGTTACTTCGTTAAAGTCAAATAACAACTAACGGAGTCTGTTTCCGTCGATGCACCAGCCGAGTGAAAAGAGTCTTTGATAACAAACATGACTCATCGCTTCCGCTTCTGTCAACAGTCAGTTAAACGATGACTCAATCAGATCGAGATAAAGACAATTTTCACATTAGATTGAACTCGTTAATGAGGCCGAACAGACGGGTGGCTGAGGGGTCTGTGGGTTCAGCTGTTTACCTGTCTGTCTGTCTGACTGTCTGTCTGTCTGACTGTCTGTGTGCCTGTCTGTCTGTAGTGCTGGCCAAGCTGATCTGGGACCTGCAGTCCTTCCTGTCTGTTCTGGACTCGGAGAACTTGAGCTACATCGCTCAGGCTCAGAAGAAATCCATCTCAGAGCTGCTGTCCAAACTGCAAACAAACGACGCTCCTGGTAATGATACTACTGATACTATTAATGGTACTGATATTACTATAACTAATGATGATAATCATTAATGATACAGAGAATATATTAAAGTACAGGGCCTCTGAACAAGCTGCTGTTCAACCTCAACCAGCAGCCTGTGGATCTGTGAACTGACTGTAGTAACATGTTTATTGACACTGATGGATGACTGTTGTGTTTCCAGTGGAAGATGCTGAGTACATGATCATGAGCTGTCCATCACTGTCTCCTAGCAACGAGCAGATAGACTCACCTGGGACAGGTAACACTCAAATCACAGGAACCTGTCCAACACTCTGGAGATCTTCTTTTATTTCCTGAGCTCTCAGTTTTGAATTGAAAACAACACATTTAAGATTATTTTGGACAATATTCTACATAAGATACACAATCACGTCAATCTGAAAATAAAGTTTATAAAATGTTTATAATATGTGTTTTCAGTCTGAAATCAGATTTGTTTGTGTGTCCAGAAGGTGTCCGGTCCTCTGAGCTGGTCTTAAAGCGGGACTCATTGGTGTGGCTGAGGAACGGGGTGAGTCAACACACACATTTCTCACATTTCTATCTGTCATAGTGGAAGAAATACTCAGATATTTAACTTAAAGGAAAGGAAAAGAACCTAACTATTGGCCTCACATTATGCTCAAAGTACCAAAAGAAAAACTCATATTTACTTACCACCAGTTTATCCTGATATCTTATTTTATTTGTTGATACTATTTATATTATTAATCTGAGTCTGTAACATCAAGTAAACATCAAATAAATAATAAGTAAATAAGTAAAAAGTTTAATATTTGCCTCTGAATTGGTAGAGTGGAAAGATGTATAATATAGCATATTAAACCTAATTAATAAATAAAAAACCTGAAAACGACTTATATCCTATACTCCAAACTTAACTTAAATTTAAAAAACAACCCAACTTCCTCGACTGGTGGTTGTTTTATCAAACAGGTCTAAAATGAACTTTTGTTTTGTTTTGTTTTCTTTAAATAAAGGTGAATAAGTTTGAGATTATTATGTTTGGGAACCTGCTGGAAATGAGTGATTTTACTTCAACATGTTAAGAATCAGATACACACAAATTCTGCTCTAAAAGTTACACAGGTTCTTTCACTATCACCTTTGGTTGCTGAGGAAACACAGGAGCAGTGGTTGAATGTAACTAAGTACATTTACTCGAGTATTGTACTCTAAGTCTTTCCTTCTCATGTTAAAACATTTATTGAGTATGTAGAGTGGATCTGAGGTCTGGATAGATAGATACTTTATTTATCCCGAGCATAATTCAAGCATTACAAACATACATTAAACACACATTAAACTAAAATTAAAAACCCTGACCTTAAGAACAGAATCAAAAATAAACTGAGCTACTGGATAAGCGTCCTGCTCGCGCCGGCGCCGGATGTAGTAAAACGGAGAGGTGGACGGTAGAAATAATTGAATATAAGCTCCAACTCAACCAACTCCAACAAATAAATCTAATGAGCTCATATATAACAGTTTAATACTTCAACACATCTGGCTGGATCTGACTACTTCCTGCTTCACTGCTCAGGAGCATCCTTCAATGTGATCCTCAGATCTGGTGTGAAATGTGAAGATTTGAACTCTTCCTGACTCCGATTCTCTGCTCATTGTAGTTCTTTACGTCCTGATGGTTAAAGAAAAGTGGTCGGGAAAGAAAAAAGAGCTTTTTTTTTTAGATAACAGGAGGAGGAGGTTTGTGATGTGGGTCAGTAATGACAGACTGAGTCCTCCTGAGGTTTGGGAGGAGACGGCCGGGTTACTGTGCGTGTGTGCGTGTGTGTGTGTGTGTGAGTGTGTGTGTGTGTGTTAGAGGGAGTGACAGGATGCTCAGTGTTTACATATGAGGCCATCTCTCCTCTATCTGCTGTCCTATTGGCTGAGAGCTCTGCAGAGGGAGGAAGTGGTCATTGATGGCGGCCGATTAGCATCTGGTCTACGTGATGGATGAACACACACACACACACACACACAGTAACCTCGTCTCCTGGGAGATTTTGTTCATATGCAACTCATTTACAAACATTATGTCCACTAGCAGCGTTTAGTTCCAGTTCACTTCAGTGGAGGTGTACAGAGGCTCAGAGGGTCACATCTGATTCTTACAGTCAGATTTGGCGGTTTGAGTTAAAATGAACTACGTTAACTTTACGTTACCTTCGCCGTCATGGTTACACATTTTTAAGTTTAGGAAACAGTGGTGGTCGGGGGTCAGCCAACGGATTTTAATTTGGAATGAGAAAAACGAAATTGGGAAACAAGATGAAAATAAAAATCAGAAGGAAAAAACTACCTGTTTTCTCTTTTTTTAATAAAAAAATAGAGAAAACAAAAAATGACCCATTTTCCGTTTTTTAAATACAATAAAGGAAACAAAAAAAACGACCCGTTAAAGTTCACTGTGAACAGAAACAGAAAGTGAACGTCGCTCTGTTAAAGTCTGATCTTTTATTGATCACTCACCCGAAAGTCAGTGTTTAAATGTTGTGAATTTATCCAATAAGTACTTTCTATAACTCCTCCTAACCCTGGATCACTTACTGTTTCCTGTGATGTCATATCCAGGGCCCCATAGTGCCGCCCCCCCTCCCTCGAGGAGGCCTCGGAGGTGATGATGATGAAGATACCTACGAGGAGGCAGAACCTTACGTCGCTGACACAACCACATCTAACACTGGTAACACACACACACACACACATAAACATATTGATTGATACTGATTAATAAAACGTTACCAATAACTTCTCCGTCGTTCCCTCAGAGAAGGCGGAGTCCGACAGCAGTCACTACGAGTCGTACGGGGATGAAGATGATGATGATGATGAGCCGGTGAAGGACAGAGCTCACTACATCCAGTGGAGCGCCTCCCAGCCCTGCCTGAGGCCCGTACCCGAGTCCCGGCTCTGCGGCTACCTGTGGAGGAGGAAGTGGCTCGGACAGTGGACCAAACAGCTGTTCATCATCAGGAACGACGTGCTGCTGGTGAGGATGGAAGTAACTAAGTACATTTACTCCAGTACTTAGGTACAAACCTGAGGTTCCCAAAAACTCAATTTCTTTATGTTTTTATGTCAAAATCCAATTATTCTGGATTTAATTTGAAAATAAAAAACAACAAAACTCCCATTTTCTGTTTATTTAAGAAAAAAACATAAAAAATAATCTTTTTTTTCAGTTTTTTCGTTTTTTTCTAATTTTTGTTTTGAAAGTAAGACAGAAAATTAAAAAGCAACCCATTTTTTTTGTTTTTGAGAATAAAAAACAAAACAAAAAAACACTGTTTTCCATTTGTTTGTTCTGAAAATATCAGAGAACAAAAAAACGTGTGTCTGTGTGTGTCAGTGTTATAAGTGCGCCCAGGACCTGCTGCCTCAGCTAGAGTTGAGTCTGCGCGGCTGTCAGCTCGTCTACAAGTCAAAGTGCAACAGGAAGATCCAGCACCAGCTCAAACTGGTGCCACTGGGCTCGGAGACGCTGGTGCTGGGATACGGCAGCTTCCAGCAGGCCGACGAGTGGAAGAAGGTCAGCAGCGCACAGAACACACACACTGCACACTCATTACTAATCAATCAATATCACATATTCACCAGTGGCGGTACATTTACTCAGTTACTGTACTTAAGTAACTCAAGTGTTTATTTTTTTATGCTACACTGTAAAACCAGATGAGTTCATTTAACTAAAATAATTGATTACATCAACAATTTTAAGTAAAACTAACTCAATTTTGTAAGTTAAAAAAAACATTGTTGTTTAAGTAGCTTTAGTAATTTTAAGTGGCATTAAATACCTAGTAAAAAGTATATAATCAGGAATGTTTCTGTTACTTGTTGCCACTTAAAGTTGTTAGTAACAGCTGCTTTGTGTAACTTTCGAGAAAGGTTTTGAGATTATCATTTGAACTATTTCTTTGAGTATATAACTATAATAATCAGATTACAGTGTATGTTGACTACTACTCTGCAACAGTAAATACATTTAACAGTATAAATTAATTCAATTCAGCCCAAAATGCAATCACGTAGTCATGTAACATACACAGAGGTGGAAGAAATACTCCACAAAGTAGAAATACTCGGACTGAACCAGCTAACTGTGTCTTTATTTAGTCAGATAACAGTCACACATCCATACAGTACCTCAGGTGTAACTACTGTTATATAAGTATGTGCAGTAACTGTATGTTTGTGTGTGCAGGTCATAGAGGAAGTGAGTGTTGGAGGTGAAATGGAGACTCAGAGCTCGCTGTCTCTGATCCGATCAGAACAGCGACTGTCCTGCAGGGTGAGACACACACACACATATACACACATATATTTATATGAATGTTATATTTTGTGAGGATTCTCATCAATAACATTAAACAAAACCCTAGAAATGAAGTAAAAACCAGCATGAAGTGTCACATTAAGCTGTTTTTCCACCATTTACATGCTCAAGAGTCTCATAAACACTATTATTAAACATAAAATGTAAAGTTTCTGTATGTTTTGTGTCTCCGGTACAGTCCAGTACGGTCCAGACTGACTCTGAGGAGGAGAAACCTTCAGCTCCCTGCAGCTTCAACAAAGACAAAGGTAAAATGATATCCCTGTTAAAGCTGCAGTGTTTACTTTATAACCCAGATCCTGGTGGTGGGATCAGTACATTAACTACTAAAACTAGTAACTTTTGTTCTCTGCTGATAAAAAGTTTGAGCTAAATGTACTTAAAGCTTCTCTATGTAACTGTCATTAAACTGTGGTTAACAGTGCCACCAGTGGCCGTTCGGGGAACTGCAGTCAGCGTCCCTAACGTTAGCCAACTAATATATCTGTAAATAACAAACAGCTTCTAGTAAACAGACTAAAACTCTGTTAAGGTCTTTTAATTCATCAGGTATTAAATTATGTTAGTGTGACCTCTGACCTTTGTGTTTGATTGACAGGTTTCCTGAGCGTGCTGATGAACTGTCAGTGGCAGAGTCTGCTGTGTCAGGTGGAGGCCGGGCTGCTCAACATGTTCGGAGAGGAGGAGCAGGAGGAGGGCGGGGAGGTGAAGAGGGAGCGCTCACCTCAGTACACCGTCCAGCTCAGAGGATGTGAGGTCAGAGCCGGACCCGACACCGACCACTCCTACAGGATCACACTGAGCATGCTCGGTGACCAGGTGGCGGTGCTGGAGGTGAGCTGACAGCAAACAGGAAGTAAAAATCATTTGAATTCATTCTCAAGGTCATATTGTCACGTGTCCCTCCGTCTGTCCGTCCGTCCGTCCTTCAGGTGAGCAGTTCGGATGAAAAGGAGCGATGGTTAAAGCTGCTGCAGGACGGAGCCGCCAATCACAGTCACCATGGCAACAACACTCAGGAGCACGCAGGTGGATCTCTCAGGTAATAGAGCTTTTTTTTGTTGTTGCTGTTAATGATTGTTAAAGTCAAGACTTTTTCAAAATTTTTACAAAGCAAACAATCAATAGATTATTGTTGTAAATTATACAAAATATAACACAATAATATGATTTACTGAAGTACTTTTACTTGTAACAGAATATTTAAACAGTGTGTTATTAGTGCTAAAATAACTTAATTAGTTATTAATATTAATATTATGATATTATTTAGTTAGTAATTAGTTATTTTAATGATCAGTTAACCTATCAATCATTTTCTCTATTAATCAATTAGTTCTTTGGTCCATAAAATGTCAGAAAATGGTGGAAAATGTTGATCAGTGTTTCCCAAAACACAAAACTCACTTAATGGACAAAAGCACTTAATGGACAAAAGCAGTGATCCAAGAATAGAACCCTGAGGCACTCCACATGGTCTTCTTCTTCTTCTTCTTCTTCTTCTTCTGTGGTGATTTTATTGTCTTCCCTCCTCAGTGGGCTGCAAATTCGAAAGTTTCCCACCTCCAACACCTACATGGACGACCCCTTCCATCTGAACGTAACAGGCCGAGACCAGCCGATCTACTCCAACACCTCCATACTGGAGCACATGGTACGGTCCAGCTGTGTCAGTGGTAGAAGAAGTTCTCTTTAAGTTCAGATATTAAATATATATATATGAAATCAAACTGGGAATAAGATATAATTCAAAACCGTCTCTGTTAGTGTTTCCAACAATCACCAACTCTGGTTTGGTGGAAATAAATCCTTAATTCACCGACGTGATGATGAAAACAGCAGTTTCAGTCGGAGCAGACGGGCTGTGGGAACAAACCACAGAGAGGCTGCGATACAACACAGGCAGAGGGAGAGAGACACCATGTGACTCTGTGTAGAGAATATATAATGTTTAATATCTCATATACAGTATTTAACCTTTAAATAAATATGTTAAATGTAACAGAATACAGAGAAATGTGAGCTGAGCAGAGGTGGAGTAAGTATTCAGATGTAATTTTACAATAATATTAATTATTATTATTAATATTAATGATCTGTGTTTGTGATCTCATTCATTATTTCAGCTCCAGGGCTCTCAGGATTCAGTTCACTGTAGTTCGGTGTCGTCCAGAGACTCAGTGACCTACAGTAACACCGTCTTCACCACACACAGTGAGTCTCAGCTCATCAGTCTTTACCAAACTCCGTCTTGATTCAAAGGGATGCTAGAAAATATACAAAGTAGGCCTATATCTCAGTATTTTGTTCACTTCTGTGAAGAAAAGTATATTCTTTGTCAGATTGTCAAAAATAAATTTTGTATGAATGTTAAAAATGATAAAAATATAAAATATAGACAAAGAATTCCCTAAATGGGAAATAATCTGCCCAAAATTCATCCAAATCAGCCCTGAGTAAAGACTGTTTGTTTGTCGCTGTGTTTCAGACAGGAAGTCGGTGGAAGTGGAGCGTGGCGTTCAGAAGCTGGAGCTGACCGGGAAGAGGACGGTGCAGCTGAGGGCGGGGTCAGAGACCAACCTGGCGTCTGCTGGGAAGCAAAACAAACGCACCTTTAGACAGTCGCTGGCCGTCTGCACTGAGCGTGCTCAGGTAGGAACAACAGCTCAAAATACAGATTTCTTGATATTAAATTACAAGGTGGGGTTGCACACTGCTCACTGGTTTCACTGGTCTCTGCTGGTCTCTGCTGGTCTCTGCTGTAACCTCTGCTGGTCTCTGCTGTAACCTCTGCTGGTCTCTGCTGGTCTCTGCTGGTCTCTGTAACCTCTGCTGGTCTCTGCTGTAACCTCTGCTGGTCTCTGCTGGTCTCTGCTGTAACCTCTGCTGGTCTCTGCTGGTCTCTGCTGGTCCAGGCGGGCTTCCTGAACCCTCTGCTGCGACGGACGGCCTCAGCTAAAAACACTCTGAGACGAGCTCCTTCGGCGCTGTTCATCGAACATGGAAAGGTTTTCCAGAAGAGGAAGGTCAGATATTTAATTATATTTACAGAACCTTAAATATAAATCACATCATGTAGAATTATTTTGAAGTTATTGACCAAAATTGATCAAGTGTTAAATTATCGTTCGAATTATGATCTGAGCATTATGGGAATCTTTAAAATAAATAACATTCAGGGCAGAGATGTAAGGGATGATGCCATTATCAGGAATTAATTATATTAATAAAGTTATTAAATATTTCTTGTTCCCTCCACTTAGAGAGCTAATGTTACGCTACGAGCTACAGAGGTAACATCAAATTGAAAAATGCATCATCTGTGAGTGGCCACTGGGAATAATAATACTCCAGACTGTGTAGTTATAGTGTCTGGTTCTAGTATTTATCTATGGCTGTGTTGCATAACCCTAACAGTGATGTCACAGTGACCTAGAGTACACCTTTACATCACTGCTGTGAGGTCATGTTGTTCAGTTGCTCTACAACAAGTTAACTAACATATAATATATGAACATAATGTATACGTGTTACTGAATCCTCCGTCTGTAAGTAAGTAAACTCTGCTGTTTCTGTTTTTGCAGGAGTGGGAAACCAAAGCTGCTGCTTGACACCGGCCGTCCAATCATCAACCAATCTCCTGTCTGCAGACTTCAGTCCTCTCAGATCCACTGACATAAAGTTTAACACATTGAGTGTCTGACTCTAACATAACAGTGATCCAGCCTTTATTCTCTTCAGGAAGCTTTAAATTTACTAAACACTCGTGATGTAAAGTTTGTCATCTAAAACAAAATGTACGACTGCACCGACTCTACATGAACCAACAAACACACGAACATATCAGTAAATGCAAACACCTGATTTAGTTTATTTCCAAAGTTACGTTGGTAGTTTTCTCTACAGTCTCTCAGCTTCTCACTGATGTTAGCAATACGGAAGCTATGATTAACAATTGATGCAGTGTTTTGCTAATATTAGCTAATGAAAGATATGATTATTAAATGTTTCTTATATCTTTAAACCATCTTTAACATGTGTCTTTTCAACAGACATTAACTTAGCACATAGCATATCTAAGTAGAGGGAAGGAGGAAGTTGACCGACGCTTGCTCAACTGTGATTGGAGCAGAGAGCAAAGGAAGGCGGGGCTTAGGAGAGGTTTAAATTGTACTTTAGTACAGTAATCGAGTGAATGTACTTTTCACCACTGGTTTCTAACAGTTTCTGTTCTCATGATCAGCACAATGTTACTATAAACATACGGCTACGAATTATTGATGATTTATGTTTTTTATGATATCATTTTTAGAATTACTGTATTTTATAATAATCTCAGGAGAATGTTTCTTTGTTGACGTTAAACTAAACACTGATCTGTAAAAAGATAATATTAAAAACTGAATTTTACATCACTTTTGCTTTTATTTTTGTAAATGTTTGAAATGTTGACAGTAAACTGATTTTATACTGAAAGGACTTGTGTGCAGGATTTAGTGACTTCTAGCTGCAAAGTTGCAGATTGTAGCAAACTGAATACCCCTCGCCTTCCAAGCGTGTAAAAATAATAATGATGATAACTTTATTTATAGAGCACCAGAGTTTACAAAGTGCTTTGACAGACAAAGCTAAACGGTCTTTCCAGAGCCGAGGGGTCCTGATGGGGAAAACTCGGTCACCTTTAGATTTAAGTCTCGACCTTGAAACAACCAGAAGGATCCAGCTGAGGACCGGAGGATGTGAACTGGGTCATAAGGGCTCAACGTTTCTGAAAGTAGCATTGCTTACTGGAACCAAGACCTATCAATCTATTTTTAATACACTAATATAAACTTAAAACTCAAAAATAAGATAAGATAAGATATTCCTTTAATAAAAAAAAAATTAAAAAAAATCATAAATTGGCTAAATGTTATGGATTATTTAGACATTTCAGATATACTCCAATTGTTCGGTCTAGACCTGCTTTATTTGAAAAGTGTTCTGAGATAACTTCTGTTATGAATTGGTGCTATACAAATAGAATTTGAATTGAATTGAATTGTTTGAATTGTATGTTGTTGGCATATTTTATTTTATTGGTTGTATTTTGTTTGTTTATTAATTTCATTATATTAAGTATTTTTTTTATTTTATAACATTAATTTTATATTATTTTATTTTGTACACATGTTTTAGAAGTTCTTGTATTTAATTATTATACTATTATAAAGTAAATGAGAAGCAGTGGCGGCTCTCGTCCGCTGGGTGGCGGCAGACCGCTGAAGTCTCGCGGTGTTTCGGCTGTTCTCGCAGCAGAAGAAGAATCACGGAAGAGGAGTGAACGCTTCCTGACGGATCACCGGGCTAACAGCTAACAGCTAACAGCGACAATTATCCGTTTAACGAGCGAATAAACCCGGTTTACAGTGACGCAGACACCCGCACCGAAGGTAAAGCAGCAGCGTTCATCACTCACACTGTCGCTCCGCGGTTTTATTTCGCGGGTTTTGTCCCGTTGAAAGTGGCCTGCAGCTGTTAGCCGGTTAGCTCCGGAGCTAACAGACAATCAGAGGTTTTAACGGAGATTAAAGTTTAAATACAAATAAACAACAACAACAACAGTGTAATAAACAACACACTGATGTTTATTACACTGTTGTTGTTTATTACACTGTTGTTGTTTATTACACTGTTGTTGTTTATT
>JAGRRF010012887.1:28661149-28671859 GCA_019097615.1 Morone chrysops
CTCACACACAGTGACACACACACAGTGACACTCACACAGTGACACACACACACACACACACAGACACACACTCACACAGACACACACACACAGACACACACTCACACACTCACACACACACACACTAATAATGTTTAAGTGTTATAAGGGAAAAGTAGTGACCGTGTAATATAAACTTATATCTGTATTAATATCTGCTGCTTTAACGTGTGTGTGTTCATCAGGAGGAGTCGATCAATAACACGATCAATAACACGATCAATAACACAAGTTCACCTGAAAACATGTGAAATGTTAAACTGAATATCATCTGTTTTTCTAGAAGGTTGAGATGTTTTTATTTTCTTTACATTTATTTAGAGTTTTTATTACGTGTAAACTTATTATTGATGCATAAGTAAGTAAAACTTTATTTATATTGCACCTTTTTGACACAGAGATCCAAACAACAAACAACAAACATAAATAACATGTCAAACAAACAAACAAAATAACGTGTAAAACAAACAAAGGAAGATAAAACCAAAGGGAGGGATACATTAAAGGAGACGACAGATGAGAAAGACAAAGAAGGAGCTGTAAGTATAACTTGTGTAGGAAGGTGACTCATCAATAATTCACTTTAATAATAATTAATATTCTTACGAGTTCATTAACTGCAGATCAGAAAACATCGGAACATAAATCCTCATACGACCGCAGAAACAGCGAGTTCCCGGAGAAGAGTTCAGACCTTCAGAGTAAAATACACTGAATATGTAGTTTGTCTTGTGTTTTCTTTATTGAATGTAGAATCTGTTGTTATTTCTTTATGAAGAGAAGTGGAGCGGCGTTGGAGCGGCGTTGGAGCGGCGTCAGTACTTCCCTACGAAAACTGCTCAGTGGTGCTTTAAAGAAATAAACACTTCCTGCTGTCGGTTGACTTCCTGTTTAGCCTCCGTTAACTTCAGGACATCATTTGATTTAATTGTGAAAGTCTTCTACACTCTCTGAAAGTTATCAGATTCTGATAAACAGCTTTTCTCCTCCTGTTTTGCTGCTCTAAGTTCTTTTACAGACTCAGTAACTTCAAACAGACTTCACGTTGGAACTCAGCATCGGCTCTGTAATTGATTTTTACTCGCCGGAGATCTTTGTGAGAGTTGAGCCGCCGTCATGGTCCGACTGCTCGCCTGTTAACCCTTAAAGAGCAACACAGGAACAGCTGAGTTCTGCTTCTTTTGAAACCTGTGGACATAAAAACATAAACAGAGGAGTCAACTACGACTCCCAGGGTGCATTTCACCAACCAGCCTCCCGTCACAGAGCTTCACTGCTGCTCTGCTGAAGATAAAATCACAAAGTTTCTACAGTTTACTTTCTGATTCTGGATCAGTTTGGGATCGATTCGGTAACAAGACCTTCCCCATAGCAACAACTGCCGAGGCTTATGGGTATTGTAGTATCTAGAAACAACCACCAAACTGACAGAAAACAACCTGATTTCTAAAAGTTGAATAAGATTTTAACTGAGGAGACATTTGTGTCAAAAGATAATCTTTTGAAGAGGTTCACTCACAGCCTCCCTCTCATCTTCTGGAAAAGTCACATATCCAAAAACGTGTCCAAGTCTTTCATAATGTTTAAAAGTCTGTTTTACGGGATTTAAGGAGTAACCAAAGTCAAATAGTGTTTACTGTTGGAGATACTGAGTAGTAGGGTTGTCACGATTCTCCAAATCCTCGATTCCATTTCATTTTCGATGTTAAAGTCACGATTCGATTCGATCTTTTTTTAATATTACTATTAATCCATTCCTTATATGTTTATTTGCTTTTTGTGGCCTTTTCCTATTCTGTTTCGAGGGCTTTTATTTTGAAACCGTTCCAACCGTGATGTTGTAAACAAACAGACGTGAACACAGTGAAACACAGAATGATGATTTGATTGTTTGAGCACAAAGAGACCCGAGGTTAGTGTTCATGGAGTATTATCAATGTGCATTTTAAGCCTTAAAGTCATTCTGGACTGTAGATCATCTGTTCACTCGCTCAGCTGAGTTCAGTTGAGTTCAGTTGGTGTTAACTGACGTGAATGAACGATGAAATACTTCCACGCTGGTGATTTCAGTTGGTTGATGTGTATTTTTTAACTGCAGCCTTTAACTAGAGGAGTGTTGACGCCGCAGTTCAGCACGTGTGTGTGTGTTTTTGCGTCTTGGCGTTCATGCTGGACGTGACGTCGGGGGTGTGGCTGCATCGTCGATTCTACGTTTGACTGTGAAGTTCGAGATTGAGATGTAATTTCGATCCATTTCGATTTTAAATCGTGACACCCCTATTGAGTAGTGTGTTTCTCCCTCCGACTGTACATGTGACCAAATAATAAATAATGCTCCTAAACTCTGAATCATATCAACATTTGTTGTATATTTATACAATATAATATATAATATAATAATATAATACAATGTGCAGATTCATATCAGCATTATAATGAAGTAATCTTCTTCTACAGACCCAACAAACGTCACATCATCATGATTTAATGTTTGTTTCTAAGTTTGTGATACAAAATCACAGTATGATGTGTTCATCACCCTGCAGCTGTTTCAATCAGATTATGTTGTTGTTGTTGTTTACATGAGATTATAAAATGTGGAGTATTGTGATATTAATGTAAATATAATCAGGAGCTGCTGGTGACCTCTGACCTCGTGTTGTTTACGTCTGTCTCCAGGTGATATGGGAGTAGGGAAGTCATGTTTGCTGCACCAGTTCACAGAGAAGAAATGTGAGTGTGAACGTCGTCTCACTGCTCTTCCTTCATCACATCATCACATCCTCTTCCTCCTCTTTATCGTCCACCACTTTCAACTCTTTATTGTGTAACTTGTACTCAAATATTTGAGTATTTGTTTATACGAGCTGCATTTATTGTCCGGTCCTGTAAAGACCCACAGATACAGAAACATTAATACCTGATATTGTGGAGGTCAGATCAGCTAAATAACAATACTCAGATTCAGATTTCACCACAGAATCGACTGAACTCAATTATTTCTGAACCAGTTTCAATGAAATGTGGTTTGTTATAAAGGTGAGATATTGAATCTGACTGGAATTAAAAACTGTAACTTCAGTGTTGTCACTGTCTTAATGATGTATATTGTGTGTGTGTGTTTGTGTGTGTGTGTGTGTGTGTGTGTGTGTGTGCAGTCATGGCGGACTGTCCTCACACCATCGGGGTGGAGTTCGGGACGAGGATCATGGAGGTCCACGGTCAGAAGGTCAAGCTGCAGATCTGGGACACTGCCGGTCAGGAGCGGTTCCGGGCCGTCACCAGGTCCTATTACAGAGGGGCCGCCGGGGCCCTCATGGTGTATGACATCACCAGGTACTGACGGGGAGAGGGGGGGGGGGCTGAAGGTGATGTCGTGTGTTTGGTTAAATGTGTTGGAGCTGGTTTGATGATTAACTTTTGTCTCATTTGGTGTGTTTAGGAGAAGCACTTATAATCACCTGAGCAGCTGGTTGACAGACGCCAGGAACCTGACCAACCCAAACACAGTGAGTACACACACACACACACACACACACACACACACACACACACACACACACACACACTCACAGAATAGAAAAGGAACCTTTGAGTGATTTCAGGTGATAATTGATTTTGAACTGAGTGTAATTTGTGCTATTTTGAAATCGAACAAATCTCTACATTTTAGTCTTTAATTGAATAAACTTCATGTGATTGATTTCTCTGTGTGTGTGTGTGTGTGTGTGTGTGTGTGTGTGTGTGTGTGTGTGTGTGTCCAGGTGATCATTCTGATAGGTAACAAGGCCGATCTGGAGGCTCAGAGAGACGTGACGTACGAGGAGGCCAAACAGTTTGCTGAAGAGAACGGTGAGAGCTGTGTGTGTGTGTGTGTGTGTGTGTGTGTGTGTGTGTGTAAAATGTTCAGATCAATCGGACTGATTAGGATCTTTACTTCCTGTTGTTCAGGTTTGCTGTTTCTAGAGGCCAGCGCTAAGACGTAAGTACACAGACACTCATCAGCTCATCTATCACACACTGGTTGTGGTTAATGGTTTTCGTAGTAAAGCGAGTTCACACATTTTACGTTTCTAGAGTTACGTGTTGCTACGAACACGTTAGGAATTGTTCAAATGTGATATTTCTTAAAGGGAGTTTGGTGCAGGGAGAAACTACAGAAACACTAGCTGACTGATAAAGTCTTTAATAACGGGAGTATTGATTACTGATGCTGGCTGATCAGGATCATCATTATATAGAACACATAAAGAGGCAGCTAACACACATCTGTAGACTGTTCTCAGGTTATTTCTGTTCTTTCCTCAGAGGGGAGAATGTGGAAGAAGCCTTCCTGGAGGCGGCGAAGAGGATTTACCAGAACATCCAAGATGGCAGTCTGGACCTGAATGCTGCCGAGTCGGGAGTCCAGCACAAACCTTCTGCGCCACAGGGAGGCCGCCTCAACGCCGACAGCCAGCCGCCCAAAGAAGGTTGCAGCTGCTAACCACAGACAGAAACTACAGACCCATCAAACGGACGGACGGACAGAGACAGAGACACGGAGGTCCCCCTCTCCACCGGGCACCGACACCTTCTACCCAGATTGTGTCAGACAGGATTTATCTGGGTTACATTTAACAAAGCAGCCCGACCACCTGTTGTCCAGACCTCATTTCAGAACCCAAAACAAGATTCAACCATCCTCCACACAATAAATCTGGGATCCAGAACTATCCACCTCTGGATCAGTGTTGGACCCTCAGCATTAATCCCAACCACTCTTGGTCCACACCTGGATCACGCTGGGTCTCATTCCAGCTCACTCACTAGGCCACAATCCAGTCTTTCTTCAGTCCATTCTCAGGCACGCATGGGCCAAAACCAAGGCCAATCTGGACTATTCGAAGCCCAGAATAGAACAGTGATCCACCCAGCACCAGAAACCACTTTTCAAAGATTAAAATCCCCTTCCAACTCTGGAATGCTGTTGGCCCAACTCAAGGACAGCGCTGAGGAGCGATCCAGAGCCTGTGCTTTAGCTGGACCATCCCTAGTCCAGATTTAGACTTCCTTCAGCCCACATCCAGACACGCTTGGTTCTAACCCCAGAACCTGACAACTCTTTTCCTCTAGACCGGACTAACTCCCACCCCAGACCTTGTTTCTTCCAAGTCTACAACGCTCTTGGCCCAGCTCAAGCAAGAGTTAAAAATGGGAACTCCCTCATCCAGGTTGCAAAACATCAAAAGACAAGTGAAGATATGAGGATCAAATTTGGACCCAACCAAAAAGGAGTCGCCTTTCCTCTGAATCCAGATATTGCAATGGACAGATCCAGAGCCGATGCTTCAGGTGGAACATCTGGAGTCTAAGTCGAGCCTTCAGGTCACATCCAGGCACGGCTGACCTCAAGGTACACGAAGATCTCCAGACAACCTCCAGAGTCTGAAGCCCCATTGGCTCGCTGTGAATCATGTGTGACCAAAACTTGGTCCGTCCCTCAAATTTGGACTCCCCTTGTCCGGAGAAACCAATGAAGATACAAGCTTCAAATTCTGAAATCCACATCCTTGGCTCAAGTCGGACTGCACTCGGTCCAAATCAAGGACCACCGAAATCTTAAAATCTAGACCTCAGGGTCAAATTCAGCTATAATCTGATCTGATACAAGTCCAGATCCTAACATCCAGTTCTGACATTCACTCTTCGAAGAACTTTAGGATTTATATTCGTACTTATGTCCTATACATGTGTGATAGCCCATTAAAATCATAAAATCTAACGGGGAGTCACCGAGACATCTGGACTCGCCTCCGGGAATCTTTCTTCCTCTGCTCGAGTTCAAGCTCCTCATCTCTCTTGTTCCTCATCCGGGAGTTTCCAAACGACGCTCTCCAACAGAACTGGCTTCGAGCTGTCTGTCCATTAGATCAATGTGGACTTTTACACCATGTGGTTAATATGAATCAGAAGATAATGTCGTTGTTGATGTGGACAAGAGAAACCGTTGTTCTTGTGAGCAACTTGATTTTGGTTAAAGGGGCGCTCCACTGATTTAACAAATAACTCAGTTTGTAAGACGGGGACATTCACGTCTACTGAAAGACGCTATTGCTTTATGTAAATTGTCGGATCGAGGGGTTTGGATTTGAACCCGTATTAGTTACTAAAAGTCAGGATATCGCCGCCTTTGCTGCTTCAGTTTTGAGTCTCTTGTAAGTAACTAAACAATGTAGTTTGCATGACGTTTAAATGATTGGAGTTCCCCTTCAATCCGAGCTGGAAGGAGGGAAAAACATCGGAAAATGACGAAAGAAAAGAAGAATCTAGTACACATAGACCCACATATAAACACACAAGTTTATACATGAAAAGCATTAATACACATGTTACAGGTCTTTATACGGGGTTTTCGTGGGTTTCAGCAGGTTCGACTTTTTTAAGATCTTTATGAATCCGATTAAAAACAATTTTACTGGCAAACAAAAAGTACGAACGATATGAAACCAGTATTGGTTCCATGTCGGCTTTGTTTAGTAGTTGTTACAGCATGATCAATACAAAATCTCCCTAAACGATACATTAACTTAACTTCATTGATTTATTACATTTTTAAGATCCGTCAATAATATTTAAGACCTTTTTTAAGCCTAAAATTCAGATTATTTGATTTTAGACTTTTTAAGACCCTGCAGATACTTTTACACGAATCAACAGTTCGTAAAGTATCTGAGGACACAAAGATCAATTTAAAGGACCAGTGTGCAGCATTTTAGTGACATCTTGTGGTGAACTTGCAGATTGCAACCATTTGAATACTACTCACCTTTCAAACGACTCCGCCAGAAGAGGATCTGTAGATAAAAACAGTAATTAGATTGATCACACATGAATGAAAACATACCTATAGATATTACATTATAGTAATGTTACACACTGGAGCTTTAAACTGACTTTGGTCCCGGGTCAGTAACCAAATCCACCGTCACTGCGTCTGCACACTTTGCCTTTCGAAAACATTTTAACTAAATAACTTTGTCCAAAAGCAACTGATTGATTATTGATCACTCTGTGGAGAGGTAAAGCGACTGATTGATTGATTATTGATCACTCTGTGGAGAGGTAAAGCGATTGATTGATGAAGGTCACGATGAAGAAAGAAAATGACTTACCTGAACCAGAATGTCACTACTGGTCCCCTCAGTGGATCACAAGTTCAGGATAGATTTTTATTACATTTTTCTTGTTATTGTTGATTTTTTTTTTTTTTCTAACGTGTTTCCAAATATATATACAGTATATGTTCAGTGTCACAGCTCCCCCTAGTGGCCATTTCTCGGGTTCCCTCCCGGTTTAGTGCGTGTTGAGGGGAAGAAAAATGGCACCAGTGGAAGCAACGCAGATTCTTTTAATTTATTACTGCCTGTTTTTGTTTTGTTTGTTTTGTTTTCTTTTTAATGTTAGGCCGAGATTACACTTTACTTGAATGTGTTACTCTGGTGTCTGGTTCATTCCTAAGCCCCGCCCCTTTTTGTTCTGTGCTCCAATAACAGTTGAGAAAGCCGCGATCAACTTCCTCCTGTACTAGATGGTTAAAAGATAAGAAACATCTATATAGTCACATCTTAAGTTGGGATTGATGTAAATTAGCAAGGGTTGTTCTCTGTAGCACACTGAAGTTAACTAGTTAAAGATTTATGTAGATTAGTTAGTTAGCTGTGGGTTTGTTAGCATCCTCAGGTACTCAACTGTTATTGGACCACAGAGCAAAAAGGGGCGTGGCTTAGGAAGGGTCAGGTGTGAGTGAAGGTGTCACACGTCTTACATCCTCGTAGTTCACGTAGAAACTGAACTGAATATCGTTTAGCTCTGCGTTACGAGACAAATTATTACGCTCGATATCTTAAAGAAACAGAACTTTTTGCCTTCCAATCAAACGTCAGACTCCGGTGATCCGGTCCAACTCAAAATGTCCCCGAGCCTTGATATCCTGAAGTGCTTTAACATTTCCTCCACTGTCACTGTTAATCATCAGCTAAAAGTAATTCATGTGTGTGACCTCGGCGCTACATGAACCAGCTCTGCCAGTCGAACAGGATCCGTCAGTAAATTCAATTCCTTAAGAAGCATTCCAGCACGAAACAGGAAGACCGACAGTGTAAACTTTATTTAAACATATTTTAAATCTGTATTAACTTTGTTTGTGGTCACTAGTGGAGAAAGGAAAAAAACCAAAACAAGCTAACGGATGCGCACAAAGTATAAAATGTAATATTTTATTTGATTCAGTGTTTTAAAAGAAATTATTACCGCAGATATTCTATGATTCTGCTCTTTCTCTGATGGATTACCGTCAGATTTACACTAAATTAATCATCTTGAGCTTCCCGTTCGTGTTCAGGGTCTCAAACATTCAGTGATACTTTCACATAAACGTCACTACCAAGAGGGAGATTTTTAAAAACCCTGAGAAATGTTTCCCCCTCGAGGTCCAGATGAGTCCCAGAAGCAACAAATGTCACCAACAAACTGTTCGAGGAATCAAAATATAAATTATCACACGAGTGATAAAAGTAGTGACGTAAAAATGAATCAGTCAGCAGTTTAATCTTTTATCTGTGTTAAAGTTTCTGTGTTTATAAAAATGGGAGAGAGCAAAGTAAGAAATATATGAATATCCAGTAAAATGTAAATGTTCTGTGTTTCAGTGTGGAAAAAGTACAATTCAGAATTATAAAAGTTCACAATAATGAGATTAATTCACCAATAATCATGATTTAAAATCAACCATTAGTATTTTTTGTTTAAGATGATAATTTGAATGTTTTAATGTCACAAAGTCTTAATTTTACTGTCGTTCATTGTAGTTTGTGACGGCCTAGATGTTTCTCAGTGACATTTGTCTCCTCTGGGACTCCGTCTTGTCGCTGTGGTTGTGTTTGACCCCCCCCCGTCCTCAGATTCCCGATCCCGTGTACATATCCAGTCCGAGGACTCCTGGACCACGTTTACCTGCGTGTCCACATCTGTCTGAACAGGGAGTGACCGGTGTGATTTTACTCTTCGCTGTCCTCTGATTGGTCGACAGCAGCCGCCTTCTTCTACTGTGACGCTTGATTTCTGAATGAAGCCCCTCCCTCACTGTAAATCTCAACACATCGGACTCACAGTCTCATCTTAATAACCTGCACGCTGCGTTCGCTAGGGGGCAAGAGGTCAGTTTAATTTCCTCGTTGATGCTTGTGTGTTTTTAAAACTTTACTCTGGAAGATTTTAACAAGTTTCCAGAAACCAAAGGCTCACAAAACGACTCACAGAAAAACCTTCACGTTGTGACCGCCGCCTTAAGCTTCTCTCGCCAAAGGAAAGCAAAATATTCAAAAAGTGATTAAAACGTGGCAGGAGAGCGAGCAGTGCCAGGACTGAAGGCGGCAAATTCTGTCGGTTTAAAGATGCTCTCGCTGATTTTAACAACTTTACTCAATTATTCAGTCCCTCCAGGAAGTTTCAAATAACGTGAACTCAACAAATCCCTGTGAATTCTGAGCAACTTTGACCAATTATAGCAAAAACATTGAGCCAGACGTCACCATCATACGTGTTTGTTGCAATTGTCACAAAAATCACAACTATTTAGGCAATTTTTCACTTTTTCACACAGTTTAAATGCAAAAAATGGCTTATTAATTTCACAGTTTTTGTAGAGAAGCTGCCCTAAAATCTGGTATTTTCTGCAACAATCTGCCGTAAACATGCGTGTAATCCTGGAGGGACTGAGCGATCAATGACCTGGAACATCTTCAAATACACTGAAATTGTAGAAAACAGCTGTGCACTGAGGTTTTAAATTATTCAGTATGTTTGTAGCATTTCAAACCCTGATATTGATCAGCCAGACGGAGGCGCTGTAATCAGTTTGATCCCCCGCCCGCTGGCTGGAACATAACTGTACATTTATTTTCTTTCTGTAACGTCTGTTGATTTTCTGTCTGCTAAAGTAACAAACATGCTTTTTATGATTCTAAACTAAACTATTTATATTCTAAATCTGTGTTGATTTTCTTCAGCTGTACGTTGTCATTGTACAACCACGGGGGATTCAGTTCTTTGTAAATAAAGTATATATACTGTATATACGCCGACGACTCACTGTGGTTTCTTTAAACTCATCTGCAGCCTGGTGGAGACTCTAACATGCTAACGATGCCATCTTCGGTGTTTTTTACGTACCC
Source organism: Morone chrysops (assembly GCA_019097615.1). Taxonomy (NCBI): domain Eukaryota; kingdom Metazoa; phylum Chordata; class Actinopteri; family Moronidae; genus Morone; species Morone chrysops. The sequence goes on from JAGRRF010012887.1 coordinate 28,671,403, forward strand.
TCCACTCAATTTCTGTATATTACTGAAGTAAAGTTCAGTCGTTCTTTAGTTTCGGATACAGTTTTTGGTATTTGTGCTTTATTTTCTGAGAGACAGCCGAGAGAGGAGGGTGATGTGAGGAAGGACTCGTGATAGACAATCCACCAGATGAGCTACTTCAGCTCTTCTAACTGTTGGTACACATGAAACAAACAAGGTTTAATGTCTTAATTAGTTAGTAGTTAGAGATGCTGGTAGGTGGAGTTGCAGGCTACCTGTTTCCAGTCTTTATGCTAAGCTGAGCAGCTCCTCATGTTTTTAGTTAACAGTAAAAGTAGCTGCACCACAGTGTAGAAGTATTCCCATTATAAGTCTCAGTCAGTCCCTCTGAGGCTTTTTGGGGGATTGTTGAAGCCTAAAAAAGCTGATTTCACAGCAGTTTTTTTTTTTTTTTTTTGCCATTAAATTGTTGGAGAAA